>HG992196.1:12747500-13229137 GCA_905220545.2 Melitaea athalia
CGAGTATAGCGCTTAAAAACGTATTTAGCGATTAATTTTTATATATTCCCGCATTTAACCGGCTTTGAGTTCGAATAACTGTCACAATGAATGACTGCTAGGTTGTATTCATAACTACTTGTAAAGGTAGCTTATGTAACGTAACAAAAAACACAATTCAGCTGTTTTAGTGAACGTATATGGTTCTAAATTATTAGTCTATAAATTTTAGTTATACTTGAGATAACAAGCGCATAAATTGAAATGTGAGTTGACACGTAAACATAAAACAGTCAAGTTAATGTACAAAAATTGCTCTAATCCATTAAGGGTTCAAGTTTTAAGTTGTACTTAAGAATAGAAATTATTGGCTGGGAACTCAAACAGTTTGGCTGTTCTGTTGAAATATTAGACGATAAATTTTATATTCGAGACAGGCTTAAAATTTTGTGTTGACAGATTCGATAAAACGATGATAGGGAAACGTTCTAAGGGCCAGTTTCCACTGATTGAAATAATCGCGATGAGTTCGATGAAAACTCGGTTTACGCATTTAACGGAGTTAGAGCTGGAAATTGCATTTCACCAACATAAACTGGACGCAGTTAGAGAATAACTGAGTTTCAATTCTAAACGACCGATTTTTGGCGTTTAGTGGTGTAAACACGTTTTGTCTAGTGCTTCTAACGGTCTAACCTATTAAAAACAAATCTTGTCAAGTTGTCATATGATATTTTCTGATACTCGAGGTTATAGTAGTGTATCTCTTTTTCATGATTCCTTGAGGTATGGGGATGGTTGTTACGGAGAGAAATTTTAAAAGAAAATTGCCTGGAAAAAAAGTCTTAAAACAACACTTTGCTGTATTCCCGTACAAATGATTCGTAATAATAATTAAACGAAAGCCAAGATTAGAATCGAATTATAAATTCGATTAAGCAAAGCATAGCTTTATTAAACAGTGGAACCCGGGCCTAAGGGTTCAAAACTAGCCGTGGGACAGTTTTTGTGGAAGTCACAACAAAAAAATCGGCCAGAGTTGCCATCACAGGATTTTAAATTACCGTGTTTCGGAATAAAAACTACAAAATTGACGTGTATTTACTTTACATTAACACGTAAGGTTAAAAATGACAATAATCGGTTAAATAATTTCCCTTTTGAAATCGGTTGAATAATACATTATTCTTCACAACCGTCATACAAATTTATCGTATCTAACATTTTTTTCTTCGACTTTATTCAATGTATATTGGGTTTTCCCTTATATTGTTTATCTTTTGTTGTGTTTTGTTTAATTGATTTACGCAATTTCCTTTGGATCGGATAAAAGTGCTTACAGCCAGTAAAGCTCAATTTATTGAGGAAGTAATAATTTTATTCCTAGGTTGTGTTGCACTATAATGACTTATAAACTATCGATTAAATTATTAGAAAAAAAAACAATTACACATCGGATTGCCGTATCTTTGAACACGGCAATGAACCGAAGATATCCAAATTTCCTTGTGACACGGGAGATGCCAAGTGTATGGTATCACTGCAGAGCGCGTTGGTGAACGTGTAAGGGTGGGGGTAAAAGAGACGCTGAGGCTGTTTATATAGAGAATTCGGGAGTTAGTCGGGAACAGTCAGGATTCGATTTTGAATTGGAAGAGAGTATCGAGGTAGAGGGCCTCCGCGGCCGCCGCGGCCTCTTGGCTGGCGAAAGCTATGGAATTTCTGATTTAGATTAAACATAAAATACCTAAAAAGTATTTTTAGGTTTGAATCAGAGATTTCATTAGCGTAAGCCGGCTGAGTGTGGCTATGTAGCTTCAGTTTAGTCCGCGAAATAGTTTTAATTTATTTTTTACTGATTATTATTAAGTGCAATTCTTTATTATAAAATTTTAATTGTAATCCGCTAATTAAACTCAGTGAAACCTGTGTACAGTCTGCAGTCAAGCGCTCCTGATTGGTTCGAATGCATTATTTTTCTTTTTATTTTTGCATGTCTAATAATTTCACAATTTTGTTATACTTTGAACACCTTATTAGTGTAGATTTAAAATGTTGCATGTTGTTTTCCTGCATGTTGTGTTTTTGTTACTAATTTTTATAACTTTTACGGAGATTTTTAATAAAAGATATCTAATGAATTATTAGCTAGGTTCACATCGATACTATTAATTATTGATTAATTACTGAATGAAATTATTATGAAAAGGTTTACATTGTTACTATTAATTATCGATTGATTATTGAATAAGATTATTATGAAATAAGCCTTATGACCATAATTATATTGAATTTAACTGATTAAATGAAACCTAGTTTAAGTAAATGAACACAATATGATGTTGATATAATGAAACAAAATTACATTCGTTTAACTTTAAATTATATATTGAATGATTTTTGGTTAAAACTATCATATTAGATACGGTTATAGTAAGGGTTACATAGAATTTCGTTAGGGTGGATTTGAATAATGAAATGAAACTTTACTGTGTTGGTTAATGAAGTTAATACGTGTCTACATTAATACTATTAATTATTGATTGAATATTGAATGAAATTATTATGAAATAAGCCTTATGACCATAATTATATTGAATTTAACTGATAAAAGGAAATCTAGCTTAAGTAAATAATCACAAGATGATGTTGATAGAATGAAACTAAATTATATTCGTTTGACTTTAAAGTACATATATAAATTGAATGAATCTTGGTTAAAACTATCATATTAGATATTAAGGGTTAAATAGATTTTCGTTAGGGTGTATTTAAATAATGAAATGAAATTTTACTATGTCATTACTTTGGAAGTAAATAGAGTGGTGAATAATTCTAGGAAATTATGATCTATAAACAAACTGATGATTTGTACGTATCTTGTTGAGTATTCTCTACATATAAATATGCTTCTATTGAATGTATATGTATGTATGTATATGTATATATATATATATATGTATATTTGGCATCATTTAGACATTACACAAATTTTTGTAGTTCAAACATTAATTTAGGAACTTGTATTGTAGTTTTTAAATATATGTTGGAACGAGGTAACACAGGTGGTTTGTAGTCTGGAATGTGTTCAAGGATACTTTTAGCTCTTGAATACATTCTAAGATGAGGTAATTATACACTGAACCTTGACATTACACAAATTATTGTAGTTTTGAACATTGATCTAAGAATTTATGTTCTTAAATGAGTGTCAAAATGAGGTATCTGGTAAACTGGAGTGTCGCATTTTCATGATGACTTTCATTGAACTATATAAACTATGTTAAGGTGAATCCATAAATGTTTGTATTTGCCAGTGTTTTATTATAGGTTTCCCTATAAGGCTTGGCCTGTCTAAGCCCCAGTTCATCGCGTCATCTATGCTAGGTAGATCCTAACCTTGGCCTATCTAGTAGAGAAAGTTGCGTGTACTTCCTACCAACCTCTGCGTTTGTATTTGCCTAACTGAACTATGTTCTTGGTAAATACTATACGTACGTTTCCTTATCTATGATAAGAGTTCCTCATCCTTGATGAGAGACATTGGACAAACTCCACCAAACACCTAGTGTATGGTCGTTGTTTGAACTGCAACAAAGGTTAGTAGTTTATATTTGGACAGTGGTATGAAGTTCTATTTTGGACTAATAGAGAAACATATTCACTTTTCCAATTAATTTATTGCTGATTTTTGTGGACGGTCTCTGTTAAGTCCTAAAAGCGGATTTACTGAGATTTAGCCAAGCCTTAATCAAGCCCTCTTGTGTTTTTTTTCAAACATACAAACATTGATGGATTATAAAACCTATTAAATATACATTCTCTTTCCATTGTGAAAATGAGATACTCTCAGAGATTCTGATTGAGTAAATGAATATGTTATATTTTAATTGTTTTATTTATCTCTCGACACTTCCATGTCCTGAATAAATCCATTCAGTTCCTAAGAGAGCCTGATATATTCAAATGTTTAACAACTTAATTACTGGTTCAATGTTTCAATTGAACAACCTATTCTGGTTAATGAATGCTGTTTCATTGAGTGCTGTGAGTCATGCAAGGACAAACCTACACAATACACCTACTCTACATGTTGGTCTTATACCTTTAATTATTTTTTACTTCCTTATAGGACACTCGAAAGGTTGCGTTGTCGCCAGTCGCCAGTCGCCGACGACCCATCTCACAATGATGGCGAGGCTTGACAATATAGCTGACTATAGACTCGTAACTCAGTAGGTCTTCCTATGGGAACTTACACTACACAATCCAATTGTGGCAAAAGTAGTAGGTTTCGTGATCGAATTTCAAAGTAGTTGTGTGACCGAAGTTCCCGTATGGGCTAGTAAGCACACAATGAAAAGATCAGTAGACACGATCTCCTTTTGTTCACGTGGAACACATCTTATTACCATGTCTGATTACAGCTTGGTAATTACATCAACTCTAGTAATTCACTGGTTATGTCTATATGACATCCCAAGGGATTACTCAAATACAGTCATTGCATGATTGTGCTGCAGCGGTATGAAGCAAGCATTTGTTAGACAGGATATATTTCCGTCTAACTTATTGTAGAAAATTGGGTACTCTCATTTCCTACCTACTACCTTTCTTTTGATTGGATAGCACCAACGTTGTGCCTAATTTAATTTAGAGCCTTCAGCACGGTGTGGATCGGTTAGGGTCGGAGGGGTTATGGTGGTTGCGACCCTCGGGTTCAATTGAACCCGTTTTTTTTAATTCCCTAATACCTATAAACCCTATCCTAACAGATTAACACATACAAACAAACACTACACATTATTTTTCACAATTATCTGAGATAATTTATTAACTGAATAGATTATTTCAAGATAATTAATAACTATATAATATGTATTTAATCATTATTTCAATTATATATATTTTTATTTATTTCATTTGTTTAGAGTTATTAGAATCTATCTATTATATCAGGTTTGAACTAAAAATACATGTAAAAGAAACTTAGACACTATTCAATTAATCAATGTCATTATAGAATATCCTATATATAATTATTTAACTTTATTTCTATTTTAGCTATCTAGATTCACTAAAAATATTAGCAATTATAATTTACACATTCTTAAGGAGACGTCAGATATTTAGTTAAACAGTAGGTGATAGCTATTTCTAAATAAATAAGTCTATTACTATTTATTCTTAACGGTTCTAATTTACTAAATTTTATTAAGTCCTAATTAATTTACTAATAAGGTGTTATAAAGTTTAATATCTTTCTTTCCTTTTAATAGTATTCCAGGAGTTAGTTATCTATAGTATTTATATCACTGGTAAGTGTAAATATCTTTCAATTAAATTTTAGGATAAATTAATTTCAGTAATTTAATGTCATTGTGCAGAGATGTTATTTTAAATTAATGGCTAGGTAGGATGTTAGTTAGAGTTTATATAGAAATCAAGGCTTCTAATAACATATACTATGTCTTTCCTTCGGCATACCATAAAAGAACTGAAGTTACTCTGAAACAAAAATCAAACACAACGTAGAGTCCTTCTTTATACTAGACGATCACAATTATAAGGCCAAAGACAATTGATATCCTCTTAAGCTTAATATTAGCTTGTAACGCCACTACCATGATAGTGTTACAAATTGGTCTTCGTGACCAGGATGTTATAAATTTATATATGTTGGGGTCTTTCTCATCACACCCCATAGCATATAGTATCGTTACAAAATGGTCCACATGACCAGGATATGATAATGGGTCTTAGGTCATCCATAGGTATAGTTACAATTGCTGCTGTGATGATAAGGATATCTATGTATATCCAATATAGTATCATTACAATTTGGTGCCGTGACCAGGATATTTATGGTTGCACAAATGCCGGAGTAAGCGAGTATCTTAGAAGCTTTAATGGAACTTTTCAAAGCATTTACAGTGAATAAATGTAATGCCAGTGATAAAATGATAATAGTTGCACTGATAGATAACAAGAATATACATGTACCATTGATTGCATTTTGAAGAAGACACAAAACATATTAGTTAACAATTCTTTAAAGTTCATTTTACACAAAATAAGCTAAACCTATTAAATTTATATTATGTAAGCATATTAACTTGTTTTAGACAATCTAAGAATGGTTCTATAGGTATATAGCATCTTGGCGCAGTTAGAGTTACAGTTAGGTACATAAATCTAAATAAGTCTGTTTTAAGAGTAATATTGAAGAGATGTTTAATACTTAAAAGTTGCATTAAGTTCCTCAGTAATAAGTTTTAAATGGTCAGACCATAGCAGCCTACTGTCTCATGTATTATTACTAATGATGGATAGTTACATATTTAAATAATTATTTATTCATGAAATTACATGAAAGTATCTACCTACACAGCATTACTAAAATTGACTAGTAGTATATTGAAGTGTGTCTCAAGCACATCTAATTATTATCTGATTATTATTATATTATCGTCAATCAATAGACATTGTTAGGATAGTTAATAAAATTTAGATTGTATTAATTAAATATTGTTAGGGAAATTCTAAATAAAAGCCTGCAGTAAATTTTAATATTACTTACAGATACAAATTATTCTAGGTTATGTACAATTTAAACTTATTTTTTCACATTTAGTCACTGACGCTGAAGTAATTTCCTTCTTTGTTGAAATTGGTCCCAATAGTTATGCGTTGGACATCCCCAGGGGCTGGCTAGATGTACGTGGAAGTCGGACTGAAATAATAGTATTTAATAGTATTAAAAATATGCACACATATTGTGAAGATAGGATAATATTATAGTTAGTAGTAGGAAATTAATTATAATATTAACTAACTGTGGAATTAACTTTTATTCATTTATTTACAGAGACTGTACAGGAAAGACTATGTATTTTGGTATATTTATTCATGTTAATGTTAGATTTTAGAAATAATTAAGCGTAGTCATTGCCATCATAGCAAATTATACTTAGTTTAAATAACAGATTTTAAAGTATAGAAATTCAGTGCATTTTAGTCATGTGTACGAGAATGTACTGGTTAAATAGAAATTGAATTAGGTTATGAAGGTAACAGGGTTATTTTGACCTTGAATTTTAGGAATTGACTGCAACTGTTTAAGATAATTTTATTTGTAAAAAAGAGTATAGCTTACCGAATGACTTAGCATTCATAAGTTAAAATACAAACAAGTTTAAATTTTAAAATGTCTAATTGTCTATTTTATTTTGGCTTGATTTGACAACAAACAATGTTGTTGTTTTAAAATTTATCCCCAATAGGAAAAGGCAAAAGTCTATAATCCATACAGCCTAGTCTGAATTTGTATATTTTTTCAATTCTTGACAACAAACAAGTTTAAAATACCAACCACGGAAAAATGATCCAATTCACACATTTAATTAAATTATATATATTTTACGTGCTGTTTCGATATAAATTTATATCGATTCAAATATTTAAGTTGTTACTTATAGGAAAAAAAAAAACAGGATAATTTCTTATGAAATTGCGTTCTAAAAACAATTACAATAAAATCTTTTGAAAAAGTTCTTGTTTTAAATATTAATAAGACATTATTGGGAAAAAATATAGAACATTTTTTATGAACAATTTATTACATTATATTTATTCTAATTTATTATTATTTGTTAGCTTTCTTCGTATTTTTGAACTGTCAGTTGTCAAAGTGAAGGAAACTTTTATTTCAAATTTGAATTGAATAGAATTTTATATCAACCTTGTTAACTACTAGTATTTATATCAGAGGATGTGTGGTTTTAAAAGTATTTTGATTGAATGAGTGTCTTGGAGCATTGGTTATTCAAATTATTCATAGTAGGTATCACGGAAAGTCGAATATCAGTAGATAACATTACTAAAATACCACCAACATTTTAAAATGCTAAAATTGAAAAAATGTACAACTACGTATGTTCTATTGTTTTATTAAGCTAACCGTAATAAAAACTGGCCGGGTCAGGCCTAAGGGATGTTTCTCTGTAAAAAAAAAAAAAAAAAAAAAAAAAAACGATAGCGCTTTAAACATCTGCGATGACCTTTTTGCCAGGTAGCTGAATTTTACAGCGAGCACAAATTTTAAGTCAGACAAAATTGTTTAATAATATTTACCGGAAAGGACTTGAAATTGTATATAAAATTTAAAATATAGTTGGGAATTGATTATTGCATAAACATTAGTATTTTTAATACCTGAGCATACAGCGCCATCTTATTCCCGTTCCTATTGTTTTAGAAAATATCATCACCATCTCGCTCGTTCTTAAGCGTTTACGCTAAGAGGAGGTGAGACAAACTTAGTATTTTAGAATACCAATATCGAGTAGTCGCGAACCTAGTATTTTGTCACTGATATTTGTCACTGATATTTTAAAATAACAGTCACTGTGATAACTAGTATTGCCATGTACCTAGTACGACACAACTCTAATATATAGTTGCAGTAGGATTGGTAGCGACATCTGGTGGACAAATGTGAATTAATATCGAGTTGCTTACGAAAGTTGTGGATGGTTGTGCTATGTGTTCGTAGATGGCGCTGAAAGAATTTCAAAATGTTTCATATCAGTAACGCCATCTGTTGAGAGTGAGTGGTATTGAAAGGTAGGCTTTGAAGTAGAAATGGCGTAGTATCGAGTGTAGATATGGAAGTGTTTATTGTGAAACAAAGATGGCGTGGTTGTGATCTTATAAGTTATATACAATGGTTCAGTGGATGAGGGAATTGAATGCCATATGCAAGGTGGAAAGTTCATTCCGAGTAAATTGAATTTCAATTAAAAATATATACTGTAGTATTTATTATAAAAAGGACAATTAGGGATAGTATGAAATTGACAATTAACATTTATGAAGATTTGAGATTTCTTTTAATTATTATGATTTCACTGTGATAGTTTTATTATTCTTTTGTTGATGGATGCATTGTTTGGTGTGAATGGAATTGAATTGATGTTTGATAAGAATGTTATCAATGAATACTAGAGAAGAAATGAAGTTGTCATAGTTCATTTGAAAGTATGATAGTTGAATTTTAATTAAACTTGTAAACATTAATATTTTAAAATTAAAACTAAACTTTGATATTGCAGATCCCGGTCAACTTGATAAAATTTCAATAAAATATTAGAAGTTTAAAAGGTAACTAGAAAAGATAGTTTTTGTGTGAACATTTGGAAAGTTTATTTAAATTAAACTCAAACTAATTGGGTAGCTTAAATAGTGTGTGGTGAATCTTTTTTGAATTAGAATAAATTAATTAAAATTTAGATAAACATTATCAGTGTTACATTTGAAGCAAATTAAATCTATAACAATGCCTAGGCGTCAATCTAAAGCTAGTCCTGTTGGAACCAAGACAACCAACTCTAATAACAAGCGAGTGTCTGCAGTTAGACCTGCTACTAAAGTAAGGAAGATTAATTCTTTACAATACATATCTCGAATGATGGAAAAGGCAATGAATAACATCAATAATAAGATCTCGGAGTTGGAAAATAGAATGTCTACTCCTAGTGGATCATCGGACAATGTTATGCCGAGAGAAAATTGTATTCAACCTATCATACAGCCGGGAACATCAACGGTATACTATCCAGTGGCGCAGATGCCTACGGAAAGACCTAAGTTTCCATTTAAAGGAAAACACCCTGTGACGTTCATCGAAGACCTGACTGCTTATTTAAGAAGGTCTGCACCAGAGGCGAGAGATATAATAGACATTGTCATAGATTGTCTTGAAAATGAATCGCGAAATTGGGCGCGTATTTATAGAGATAGATGGACAGTGTTTGAAGACTTCAAAAGGGATTTTTTAGACACATATTGGGGCGAGGCTGAGCAGAATGAATTAAGAAGACAAATCAGTCAGAATTCGTGGGACGGAGTCCAGTCTATGTTAAGCCATTTCATTACGTTATGTGGACAAGCGAAGATGTTGACGTATCCTATTCAAGAGAGACAATTAATAAACGACATTATGAATCATTTTCCTAAAGATGTTCAATATGCTTGGTCAACAAGTAATTACACATCGATTCTTCAAGCTACGGAGTTTTTACGAAAGTTAGATAACATTAATAAGCAAAATAACTTCAGTAGTGGCATTAATGCCCATTCTAGCAGCGTTCAAAGACCTAAGATGGCAGCTCAACAGCAGAATGGCAGAGGCAGTCTCAACCGGAAGCGAATTATGAACACTAGATCAATGAGTAAGGTGATACCAAACAAGAAGAATAGCATTATTGGTACAAATAGAGTAGATAATGATAACAATGTTTCTATAGAAAACTCTGTATCAACAGAGAATTTAAACTAATAAGTGTTGATGTGACAGACCCCGGTACATCAACTTTAGTAGGGGCGAACAGTACATCAGTAGCTTTAAGAATTATGCTTAAACTCGGGTGGGAACCTGGACAGACATTAGGTAGACATAATAATGGTATACGTAAACCAATCATAGCTAAGGGACAATATTGTAAATCAGGGTTAGGCTCAGGATTAAATAAAAATAATTCAACAGATTTCAAGTATAAAATCATACAAACATTAAAAAATCAATCGGAAATAGATAATGAGTCATTAGTGCAAACCGAAGCAGTCTTTTCATTATTTGACGAGGAAGATAATATTACCGCGGATAAATTAGAAATAATTAAATCTGAGATTGAAGTGATAGTATCTGGTAAACGAGTCATATGTTTAATCGATACAGGGAGTGACATAACCTGTATTTCAGAATCATTTTGGGAATCTTTAAAATCATTAACTGGGAACAAATTAGACATGTTACCTGTTAAGCCGATTCAGATACGTGGAGCAGTAGGACAAAAGAGTGCTAAAATACAACAAATGGTTTTATTGCCTGTAAGATTTGGGGTAATTGATTTAGAGATTAGATTTTTTATAGTACCAAAATTAGTTCATTCAATGATATTAGGATTTGACTGGCTTATGGCAAATAATGTTAATATTAAATTACAAGAGCCATCCATAGGGTTAGTTATCGAACATAGAGATCAACGAGTATTAATTCCGTTTATTAAATATAATTTTGAGGAAAAGAGAATTTGTGATATTACAAAGGTAGATAATAGCTTTGATTTCAATAAATATTTACAAGAAATAAAGACGGGTACACCTCTTAAAGGAACTCAATTAAATAAATTAAAACAGATTCTAATTAAATATAGCGAAGTATTTGTTAAAAGGTTAGGTAGAGCTAATTGTTATCAACATATTATTAAAATGATGGACCATAGTCCAATAATTAAACGGTCTTATCCCGTTCCGTACGCGTATAGACAAAAAATGGAAGAAAAATTAGCCGAAATGGTTGATATGGGAATAATTTCGAGAGGTTCAACACCGTATTGTAGTCCGTTAACTTACACCTTAAAATCTGATGGTTCAATTAGAGTTCTACTAGATGCACGTGAAATCAATAAATACATGATAGCTGAGTCGGAAGCACCTCCGATGCAAATAGATGTTTTAAATTCATTTCATGGGGTTAATTATATTAGTATAATAGACTTGAATAATGCATATTTTCAAATTGCCATTTCTGAGGATAGTAAAAAGTATACCGGGTTCACATTTAATGGAAAATCTTATATGTATAATGTTTTACCACAAGGACTTAAGACTTCAGTAGGTAGTTTCAGTAGAGCTATGGACTTAATATTAGGGCCTGAAGTTAGACATTTTTGCGTGAATTATCTAGATGACCTTGCTATCTTAACGCAAGGAACGTTAAATGAACATTTAGAACATATCGATATAATACTAAACAAATTAAAGTCAGCGGGGTTAACATGTAATCTTGAAAAATGTAAATTCATATGTAAAGAAGTTAAGATGTTAGGACATATTATTTCTACCGAGGGAATTAAAACTGATCCAGAAAAAATAGAGTCTATTAAGAATTTCCCAGTTCCCAAGAAAATAAAACATTTAAGAGCATTTTTAGGACTCTGTAATTATTATAGGCGGTTCATTCCTGATTATAATAGTATAATTCAACCTTTATGCCAATTATTAAAAAAGAGCAAAGGATGGACATGGACTTCAGAAGCACAAGTAGCGTTTGAGAGATTGAAAAATAGTTTTTTAAAGACAATAATGTTGCATCATCCGGATATGTCTAAACCTTTTTATTTACAAACAGATAGTTCGGGAGTAGGTCTTGCGGGGGTTTTATTTCAGTACGATGAACAAGGGGAAATGAAAATATTAGGCTATTGTAGCAGATCTCTTAGGGGCGCCGAATTAAGATGGACTGTTACTGAACAAGAGTTTTGGGCTATAATCTATTGTTTAAGGAAGTTTGAAACCTATTTGAGGGGCGCAAAGCTTATAATTAGAACTGATCACAAAGCATTGACGTTTGTTAGGACATGGAAATTGTATAATAGTCGAATAATTAGGTGGATATTGTTTCTCGAACAATTCGATTATAGTATCGAACATATAAAAGGTAGAGATAATGTCGCTGTTGATGTGTTATCTAGGTTCCCACCTGATTCATCAATGATACAAGAAGATAGAATCTATTGTCCTGAAATACATTATATGGAAATTAATAAAAATAAAACATTAATAACAAACTTAAAAAATATATCTAGTTTCCAATCTAACGATAATGAAGTACAGTTGATAATGGATATTATAAATAACATTAGTAATAATCATAGTGGTAGAATAAATAATATTGCTAAGCGTTGTTATATCAAGGATGGAGTGTTATATTTTAAAATCGATTCAAATAAACATGTAATTTATTTACCCTCTCAGTTACGAGAGAAAGTAATTTCTCAAATTCATAAAGAAATGGGACATCAAGGGGTTTTTAAGGTACTCAAATATCTTAAAGATAGATTTTATTTTCCTAATATGCATAGAACAGTTAAAGTATTATTAAAGACTTGTCATCTCTGTCAAGTTTCTAAAAGTGATAATATAAAATATGTAGGCAAATGTAAATCTATTGTGACAGAAGAAATAGGTGACTTAGTTATGGCAGACTTATATGGACCATTGCCGAAAGGACGGTTTGGTTCTGCTTATATATTTGTAATTCAGGATTCATTTAGTAAATTTGTTAAATTATATGATTTGTCTAAAGCCACTTCTCGTTCAGTTATTACAAAATTAAAACAATTTGTTAAAATAATTAAGCCTAAAGTAATTATGACTGATAATGGTAGTCAATTTTCATCTGAAAGTTGGAAACAAACTTTAAAAGATATGGGTATAAAACCTATATTTACAACTGTAAGAAATCCTCGACCTAATACGACAGAGAGGGTTAACAGAGAACTAGGACGTTTATTTCGAACATATTGCCATAAAAATCATAAAAGTTGGGCAACGATATTAAATAAAATCGAAACATTATATAACAACACATTTCATGAAAGTACGGGATTTACTCCTAATGAAATATTATATGGATTGAGTAATGACATGTCATTTGATAGTTGTTTGCCTCAATTAAATAAGTCTAAAGATATTAATCAAATTAGAATTCAAGTTAGGAAAAATTTAAAAGATAACAGTATTAAACGACAAACTAAATTTAATAGGTCCCATCGTTTAATTGAATTTCAGATTGGAGATTATGTAAAAATTCGTAAAGTAAATAAGTCAGAGGCTCAAAAGAAACTTATAAAAAAGTTTCAATTGCTGTATGAAGGACCTTATGTAGTTAGTGCGATTCCATTTGCAAATGTTTACACATTAATGGACCCTATAACTAAAGAAATTAGAGGGAACTTTAATACAATACATCTAAATAGATATTATCAATAATAAATTGATCACGATCAATTATAGGTGTTATCAATGTTTAACTGTTGATATAAACAATTGAATTAATAATGTGGAATTGAAAAGGATAGATTTTAAACTAGAATATCAATAAACTTTATTGAAGATTTATTATATTTTCACAATAATTTAATGTCAAAACTAGATGATTTTGTAAGGAAATCAATTGCACTTAAATGTTAACTGTTGATATAAACAATTGAATTAATAATGTGGAATTGAAAAGGATAGATTTTAAACTAGAATATCAATAAACTTATTGGAGACTTATTATATTTTCACAATAATTTAATGTCAAAATTATAGATGATTTTATAAGGAAATGAATTGCACTTAAAATAAGTTAGATATGTAAGAGATTAGGTTATTAAAATAGTAATTAAATGATTAAAATAGATAGTAATAAGTTAGATAAGTGTAATTATAATTAGGTTTAGTTATGAATAAAAATAAAAATTAGGGAAATGATGGGTCAGGGAAATGACTCAACTAATTTTATTGGAGCGCTTAAAAGTTCTCACATAACTATATAACAATTTAATTTTCAATTGACTAATAAGTCATATATAAATTTTTTTTTTCACCAATACTTAACCTAATAAGCGCTAGCTTAATAGTAATAACAATTTAATTTTCAACTGACTACTAAGTCATATATAAATTTTTTTCTTTCATCAAATACTTATTAAGCGCTAGCTTAATAAAAATAGTTGGTGGGGAGTAGGGCGGTCATTTCTTCACAAAATTAACTGAACATTTTAAGTTATATTCAATCTAAATTAAATTGTAAAAATATAGGTCAGACCTTAAAGTTTGACTGTTTGCAATACAAGAGGTCCAAGTACTGCAATATACTAAACAACATATCACCAATTCATATTAGTATTAGATATGAATTGTGCAACTGTATTCAAATATTTTAATTTATTCATTCTGAAAGGAGATGGATATGATTCCATACATTCTTGGGCCGAAATGTAATGTAAAATATAACTTAATGAATTGGTACCAATTAATGTATTTACGCTTATTGATTCCTCGCTGAAATTCTGTACATTTTGGCTATTTAAGGGCGGAGTTATTAGACGTTTTGTAAAATTGAGGTTATGTTACAATGTCTATGGAAAATCACTAAGTTCCTGAAGCACTAAAGGTTATCATATTATATCATTACAAATATCAATCACTTGAAACCATAAATAAATATCAGGAATGGACTCAAGATGCATTTGAATACACTGAAAGCATTAAACAATTATAAACATGATTACATGAAACGAGTGACAGTGACGGGACCATGACGGGGCACACAGTTTCAATATCAGTCAGCTGTCAAAGCTGTTATTAAAAATAATTATGATTTATTTTCAATCGATACGAAATCGATAATAATTTGGGTTTATCAGACATTAATTTTTATTTTCAATATTAATGTAACTTTATTTAAATACACTTTATTGTATATAACTTCAATTGTGTATCTGAATACTTTGAGTTAATTAGCTAGTGCAAACTTTTTTTAAATTTTATAATCGATTATAGTTAAATCGATATGATTTATTTTCAATCGATACGAAATCGATAATAATTTGGGTTTATCAGACATTAAATTTTATTTTCGATATTAATGTAACTTTATTTAAATACACTTTATTGTATATAACTTCAATTGTGTATCTGGATACTT
This sequence comes from Melitaea athalia, assembly GCA_905220545.2. Taxonomy (NCBI): domain Eukaryota; kingdom Metazoa; phylum Arthropoda; class Insecta; order Lepidoptera; family Nymphalidae; genus Melitaea; species Melitaea athalia. The sequence continues at coordinate 12,763,021 of HG992196.1, forward strand.
TGAGTTAATTAGCTAGTGCAAACTTTTTTTAAATTCTATAATCGATTATAGTTAAATCGATATGATTTATTTTCAATCGATACGAAATCGATAATAATTTGGGTTTATCAGACATTAATTTTTATTTTCAATATTAATGTAACTTTATTTAAATACACCTTATTGTTTATAACTTCAATTGTGTATCTGGATACTTTGAGTTAATTAACTAGTGCAAACTTTTTTTAAATTCTATAATCGATTATAGTTAAATCGATACCCAATTGATTTGACGAAAACTATCTTTTTCATTTTTCTCAGCTTCCAGATTCAAAATTGAGCTGATATTTTATATTTTTAAAAAAAAAAAAAAAAAAAAAATATATGACCAATCTTTAAACCATATCTGTATTTAATACATTTTAGCCTAAAAGTCTCCATCTCCTTTAAAATAAGATGAACTGCACTCTGTTAAGTTGTATATTTAACATTGAAGAGCCGGATTTTTATTTTAAAACAATATGTGTATTGTTTTAAGATGAAATTGAGCCCTAGATGCAGGAATTCAAATCAGATTGGATCTATGTGAGTGTGAGAGTGGGTGAAGGAGCTGGAATGGTTGGTTGGAATTGATTACTTTGATTTTAACCATTGAATGTAACTCTAGTAGTATGATTGATGAGAGATTGGATGTTTGGGAGAAGAGTATGCTTCTATGTGCTGCTGATTGAGGCTGAATGTAAAGAGTCATGAGTGTCCTTTCAGTTGAGAAGTAACGTGATACAGAATTGTGTTATTTGGTTGCGTTGTTGTGATTAATTAATAATTACGATAAACTACATTATATAATTAAGGGGCGATTGTAACGTAACAAAAAACACAATTCAGCTGTTTTAGTGAACGTATATGGTTCTAAATTATTAGTCTATAAATTTTAGTTATACTTGAGATAACAAGCGCATAAATTGAAATGTGAGTTGACACGTAAACATAAAACAGTCAAGTTAATGTACAAAAATTGCTCTAATCCATTAAGGGTTCAAGTTTTAAGTTGTACTTAAGAATAGAAATTATTGGCTGGGAACTCAAACAGTTTGGCTGTTCTGTTGAAATATTAGACGATAAATTTTATATTCGAGACAGGCTTAAAATTTTGTGTTGACAGATTCGATAAAACGATGATAGGGAAACGTTCTAAGGGCCAGTTTCCACTGATTGAAATAATCGCGATGAGTTCGATGAAAACTCGGTTTACGCATTTAACGGAGTTAGAGCTGGAAATTGCATTTCACCAACATAAACTGGACGCAGTTAGAGAATAACTGAGTTTCAATTCTAAACGACCGATTTTTGGCGTTTAGTGGTGTAAACACGTTTTGTCTAGTGCTTCTAACGGTCTAACCTATTAAAAACAAATCTTGTCAAGTTGTCATATGATATTTTCTGATACTCGAGGTTATAGTAGTGTATCTCTTTTTCATGATTCCTTGAGGTATGGGGATGGTTGTTACGGAGAGAAATTTTAAAAGAAAATTGCCTGGAAAAAAAGTCTTAAAACAACACTTTGCTGTATTCCCGTACAAATGATTCGTAATAATAATTAAACGAAAGCCAAGATTAGAATCGAATTATAAATTCGATTAAGCAAAGCATAGCTTTATTAAACAGTGGAACCCGGGCCTAAGGGTTCAAAACTAGCCGTGGGACAGTTTTTGTGGAAGTCACAACAAAAAAATCGGCCAGAGTTGCCATCACAGGATTTTAAATTACCGTGTTTCGGAATAAAAACTACAAAATTGACGTGTATTTACTTTACATTAACACGTAAGGTTAAAAATGACAATAATCGGTTAAATAATTTCCCTTTTGAAATCGGTTGAATAATACATTATTCTTCACAACCGTCATACAAATTTATCGTATCTAACATTTTTTTCTTCGACTTTATTCAATGTATATTGGGTTTTCCCTTATATTGTTTATCTTTTGTTGTGTTTTGTTTAATTGATTTACGCAATTTCCTTTGGATCGGATAAAAGTGCTTACAGCCAGTAAAGCTCAATTTATTGAGGAAGTAATAATTTTATTCCTAGGTTGTGTTGCACTATAATGACTTATAAACTATCGATTAAATTATTAGAAAAAAAAACAATTACACATCGGATTGCCGTATCTTTGAACACGGCAATGAACCGAAGATATCCAAATTTCCTTGTGACACGGGAGATGCCAAGTGTATGGTATCACTGCAGAGCGCGTTGGTGAACGTGTAAGGGTGGGGGTAAAAGAGACGCTGAGGCTGTTTATATAGAGAATTCGGGAGTTAGTCGGGAACAGTCAGGATTCGATTTTGAATTGGAAGAGAGTATCGAGGTAGAGGGCCTCCGCGGCCGCCGCGGCCTCTTGGCTGGCGAAAGCTATGGAATTTCTGATTTAGATTAAACATAAAATACCTAAAAAGTATTTTTAGGTTTGAATCAGAGATTTCATTAGCGTAAGCCGGCTGAGTGTGGCTATGTAGCTTCAGTTTAGTCCGCGAAATAGTTTTAATTTATTTTTTACTGATTATTATTAAGTGCAATTCTTTATTATAAAATTTTAATTGTAATCCGCTAATTAAACTCAGTGAAACCTGTGTACAGTCTGCAGTCAAGCGCTCCTGATTGGTTCGAATGCATTATTTTTCTTTTTATTTTTGCATGTCTAATAATTTCACAATTTTGTTATACTTTGAACACCTTATTAGTGTAGATTTAAAATGTTGCATGTTGTTTTCCTGCATGTTGTGTTTTTGTTACTAATTTTTATAACTTTTACGGAGATTTTTAATAAAAGATATCTAATGAATTATTAGCTAGGTTCACATCGATACTATTAATTATTGATTAATTACTGAATGAAATTATTATGAAAAGGTTTACATTGTTACTATTAATTATCGATTGATTATTGAATAAGATTATTATGAAATAAGCCTTATGACCATAATTATATTGAATTTAACTGATTAAATGAAACCTAGTTTAAGTAAATGAACACAATATGATGTTGATATAATGAAACAAAATTACATTCGTTTAACTTTAAATTATATATTGAATGATTTTTGGTTAAAACTATCATATTAGATACGGTTATAGTAAGGGTTACATAGAATTTCGTTAGGGTGGATTTGAATAATGAAATGAAACTTTACTGTGTTGGTTAATGAAGTTAATACGTGTCTACATTAATACTATTAATTATTGATTGAATATTGAATGAAATTATTATGAAATAAGCCTTATGACCATAATTATATTGAATTTAACTGATAAAAGGAAATCTAGCTTAAGTAAATAATCACAAGATGATGTTGATAGAATGAAACTAAATTATATTCGTTTGACTTTAAAGTACATATATAAATTGAATGAATCTTGGTTAAAACTATCATATTAGATATTAAGGGTTAAATAGATTTTCGTTAGGGTGTATTTAAATAATGAAATGAAATTTTACTATGTCATTACTTTGGAAGTAAATAGAGTGGTGAATAATTCTAGGAAATTATGATCTATAAACAAACTGATGATTTGTACGTATCTTGTTGAGTATTCTCTACATATAAATATGCTTCTATTGAATGTATATGTATGTATGTATATGTATATATATATATATATATATGTATATTTGGCATCATTTAGACATTACACAAATTTTTGTAGTTCAAACATTAATTTAGGAACTTGTATTGTAGTTTTTAAATATATGTTGGAACGAGGTAACACAGGTGGTTTGTAGTCTGGAATGTGTTCAAGGATACTTTTAGCTCTTGAATACATTCTAAGATGAGGTAATTATACACTGAACCTTGACATTACACAAATTATTGTAGTTTTGAACATTGATCTAAGAATTTATGTTCTTAAATGAGTGTCAAAATGAGGTATCTGGTAAACTGGAGTGTCGCATTTTCATGATGACTTTCATTGAACTATATAAACTATGTTAAGGTGAATCCATAAATGTTTGTATTTGCCAGTGTTTTATTATAGGTTTCCCTATAAGGCTTGGCCTGTCTAAGCCCCAGTTCATCGCGTCATCTATGCTAGGTAGATCCTAACCTTGGCCTATCTAGTAGAGAAAGTTGCGTGTACTTCCTACCAACCTCTGCGTTTGTATTTGCCTAACTGAACTATGTTCTTGGTAAATACTATACGTACGTTTCCTTATCTATGATAAGAGTTCCTCATCCTTGATGAGAGACATTGGACAAACTCCACCAAACACCTAGTGTATGGTCGTTGTTTGAACTGCAACAAAGGTTAGTAGTTTATATTTGGACAGTGGTATGAAGTTCTATTTTGGACTAATAGAGAAACATATTCACTTTTCCAATTAATTTATTGCTGATTTTTGTGGACGGTCTCTGTTAAGTCCTAAAAGCGGATTTACTGAGATTTAGCCAAGCCTTAATCAAGCCCTCTTGTGTTTTTTTTCAAACATACAAACATTGATGGATTATAAAACCTATTAAATATACATTCTCTTTCCATTGTGAAAATGAGATACTCTCAGAGATTCTGATTGAGTAAATGAATATGTTATATTTTAATTGTTTTATTTATCTCTCGACACTTCCATGTCCTGAATAAATCCATTCAGTTCCTAAGAGAGCCTGATATATTCAAATGTTTAACAACTTAATTACTGGTTCAATGTTTCAATTGAACAACCTATTCTGGTTAATGAATGCTGTTTCATTGAGTGCTGTGAGTCATGCAAGGACAAACCTACACAATACACCTACTCTACATGTTGGTCTTATACCTTTAATTATTTTTTACTTCCTTATAGGACACTCGAAAGGTTGCGTTGTCGCCAGTCGCCAGTCGCCGACGACCCATCTCACAATGATGGCGAGGCTTGATATATGAGGCAATATAGCTGACTATAGACTCGTAACTCAGTAGGTCTTCCTATGGGAACTTACACTACACAATCCAATTGTGGCAAAAGTAGTAGGTTTCGTGATCGAATTTCAAAGTAGTTGTGTGACCGAAGTTCCCGTATGGGCTAGTAAGCACACAATGAAAAGATCAGTAGACACGATCTCCTTTTGTTCACGTGGAACACATCTTATTACCATGTCTGATTACAGCTTGGTAATTACATCAACTCTAGTAATTCACTGGTTATGTCTATATGACATCCCAAGGGATTACTCAAATACAGTCATTGCATGATTGTACTGCAGCGGTATGAAGCAAGCATTTGTTAGACAGGATATATTTCCGTCTAACTTATTGTAGAAAATTGGGTACTCTCATTTCCTACCTACTACCTTTCTTTTGATTGGATAGCACCAACGTTGTGCCTAATTTAATTTAGAGCCTTCAGCACGGTGTGGATCGGTTAGGGTCGGAGGGGTTATGGTGGTTGCGACCCTCGGGTTCAATTGAACCCGTTTTTTTTAATTCCCTAATACCTATAAACCCTATCCTAACAGATTAACACATACAAACAAACACTACACATTATTTTTCACAATTATCTGAGATAATTTATTAACTGAATAGATTATTTCAAGATAATTAATAACTATATAATATGTATTTAATCATTATTTCAATTATATATATTTTTATTTATTTCATTTGTTTAGAGTTATTAGAATCTATCTATTATATCAGGTTTGAACTAAAAATACATGTAAAAGAAACTTAGACACTATTCAATTAATCAATGTCATTATAGAATATCCTATATATAATTATTTAACTTTATTTCTATTTTAGCTATCTAGATTCACTAAAAATATTAGCAATTATAATTTACACATTCTTAAGGAGACGTCAGATATTTAGTTAAACAGTAGGTGATAGCTATTTCTAAATAAATAAGTCTATTACTATTTATTCTTAACGGTTCTAATTTACTAAATTTTATTAAGTCCTAATTAATTTACTAATAAGGTGTTATAAAGTTTAATATCTTTCTTTCCTTTTAATAGTATTCCAGGAGTTAGTTATCTATAGTATTTATATCACTGGTAAGTGTAAATATCTTTCAATTAAATTTTAGGATAAATTAATTTAAGTAATTTAATGTCATTGTGCAGAGATGTTATTTTAAATTAATGGCTAGGTAGGATGTTAGTTAGAGTTTATATAGAAATCAAGGCTTCTAATAACATATACTATGTCTTTCCTTCGGCATACCATAAAAGAACTGAAGTTACTCTGAAACAAAAATCAAACACAACGTAGAGTCCTTCTTTATACTAGACGATCACAATTATAAGGCCAAAGACAATTGATATCCTCTTAAGCTTAATATTAGCTTGTAACGCCACTACCATGATAGTGTTACAAATTGGTCTTCGTGACCAGGATGTTATAAATTTATATATGTTGGGGTCTTTCTCATCACACCCCATAGCATATAGTATCGTTACAAAATGGTCCACATGACCAGGATATGATAATGGGTCTTAGGTCATCCATAGGTATAGTTACAATTGCTGCTGTGATGATAAGGATATCTATGTATATCCAATATAGTATCATTACACTTACTACCGGTATATATATATTTTTTTTTAAAATATAATGCGTCATTTGTCTTTGATATTGTAATTCTTGATTATAAGATTTTTTTCAGGAAAAATTATAATACAATGCATTACACTAAAGAAACTAACAAAAATTAATGAAACTTAACACGTATCGTCTGTATTACCTCTATCACAGATTACTAAATAATCTATTAAGGGAATTTATTGGATTTATTATATAGATTGTTCAACTTCTAACTACGTACCTTTAAATATATATGGGGTTCTGTAGGTGCTATAGATCACATTCCAAAAGAAGTCAAATTTAAAAATGGGCTGGGAATTTTTTTTCACGCCTAACGTGATCTATTACACCTACCCACGCAGCTAGGAGTCGACCAACCTATATCTTAAGGTATAAATTTATCAAACAGATAAAAGTTTATATGTGGGATGAATGTTTTAAATATAAATAGTTAATCTGTGAAGTGTGAATGAAAGGAACAATGAGTGAAAGGGGTAGAGTGTGTTCGGTCGTGATTGATTTGAGTATAAGTGTGGATAGTTAAAAAAGAAGGAAAGAGCGGGCGAGTGCATGGTGAATATTAAAGATAGAATTAAATAAACGTAATAAGGCGATACATAGTTTCATTGCTGGTATCTTCAATCCCACATATATTTATATTTATCTATCAAATATTTCCCTTCGTAGCCAGTGAAAAGTTATAGCTTATTAGTTGAGGTGAAACAGACCTTTAGGGTCTTTCTGTTTGTAAAACCAGTCAAATATGAACACTAAATAAACTTTATCGGGTCAAAACGAAACAGGTTTTGATCGCAAATATATTGTAAGAAAATAAAATTTTATTAAATGATTGATGTAATTGCAATAAGGTTGTGAATCAATTCAGTATTTCATTCATCGTGTTCGTAAAAGACTGATGTTTGGCTGTAACAATATTTTATCTGATCTCACAGTATAGTAGAGTGATAGTGGCTTAAGTTAAAACTTTTTTCACTAGAAAAACGGTGTGACTAAATCGTCAGAACCTGATATGTTAATTTGATATTTTCGTAGATATGTAAAAACACAATGCGCTTTCGAGACAGGTATGAGAGCCTCATAACCGAGTGACCTCAATGTTCGTTGCCTCTCTCGTCGCATATTGTTCTATGGATTCAAAGCAATTAGTGAATTTGTTTACTTATTGTATTCAAAGTAAAAGTGAAAGAACGTAAATAATGCTTAGTTAAGTTTAAATACGCCTAATAAAAGGAAATGATGAGAACTGTTCTACTAATATTATAAACGTGAAAGTTTGTGAAGTTTTTTTTTTATAACTAGAACGGCAAACAAGCGTACGGCTCACCTGATGGTAAGCGATTATCGTAGCTTATTATAGACGTCTGCAACAACAGAAGCATCGGAAGCGCGTTACCGACCCTATTCCCTAATTACCCCCAGGAGCTCTGGTCACCTTACTACACCAACAGGAACACAACACTGCTTGAAAGCAGTATTATTTAGCTGTGATCTTGTTTGTTTGTTACTATTTACTCAAAACTGTTGAACCGATTGTAATGAAGCTAGGTACGTGGAGTCGTGGATAACCGGTGAGCCAGAATAACATACAGGGTACTTTTCTTCACAACTTTCACACAGGATCGAAAAATACACCGGTAAAACCGCGAGGGGCAGCTAGTTTTTGTAAAAGCGTACGTATGTTATTTCATATCAAAGTCACACCTTTTTTAAGGTTTCATATAACTTATGCGGATTGAGATTTTGGATTTTATGGTTATGATTATGGTGGTAAAAACTAACTCATGAATATGTAAAATGTATGTTATAGTTTCACAGTTCATACACATAACATTTTTATTGTATGAAACGTTTGATGTTGCTTTTGAATCTTTTGAATTTCCTTAAATTAGACTTTTATTGCTATCAGGATAACTTTGCATGTCGTGTTTGCTTTCATGGGCGTACGCAGGGGGGGGCAAGGAGGGGCAGCTGCCCCCCCCTGGATTTCGTTAACCTCCCTACTAACTATCTACTGTTGTCGATAAAAGTTCTTATTTTCAATCCAGTATAATACGTGAATTTTGTATATCTCTCTACTATCTACTGTAGTGATACCACCAGTCGCAAACATATTAGGTACAGCCTAAAACGCTGGACGTAATAAGATGTGCAAACCACTGCAGTTGCAGAACACAGGCGTTCCGTGGAAGAAGGGAGTGGAGATTTAATAAAATCAACTGAAGAAATTGCTACCTGGCTTTGAACCTTGAGCAGCGTTTACCTAGAACAGCAAGCCGTCAACAACATAGGGCGAATCAACCAGCTGCTTCCCCTAGTGAATATTTTCGTCGCTCGTTTTACGTGCCCTATTTGGATTCGTTATCCTTATCATCTTCATTAGAGGCGAGGTTCGGCAAAGACCATTCACCAGCGTTTACTCTTTCATTGTTGCCCCTTGCTCAGATAATTAAAATTATAGCTCCAAAATTACAAAAACCGGCCAAGTGCGAGTCGGACTCGCGCATGAAGGGTTCCGTACCATTGACTAGGTAATATATATTTAAATATATGTATTATATAAATATCGAGCAAAAATAGATAAAAAATTACGTTTTTTTTTGTATGGGAGCCCCCCTTAAATATTTATTTTATTTTATTTTAGTATTTGTTGTTATAGCGGCAACAGAAATACATAATCTGTGAAAATTTCAACTGTCTAGCTATAAGCCGTTCTCGAGATACAGCCTGGTGACAGACGGACGGACGGACGGACGGACGGACAGCGAAGTCTTAGTAATAGGGTTCCGTTTTTACCCTTTGGGTACGGAACCCTAAAAAGGATAAAAAACGGTTTATCTCGATTTCCGGCTACACTACAATCCTATGGAAAAAAGTTCAATGACAAACTTGTAGGCATTAAAAAGATCTACTTACTACTTTTGTATCTACACTTTTTTCGCATAACCTCAAAATTCATGTGAAAAACTAAAAAAATCAAGTTTTTGGTTTTTATTTTTATCCTTTAGCGGTTTAGAGAATTTTTTTTTTACGAAATTTGGTGAAAACTTGCCTTTTAACGTCCCAAATACACTGTATTTTTTTTATTTAAAATATTTATTTTTTCACCTTATTTTGACCTCAATATCGAAAAAGTACCTTCATTTTCAATCGAAAATTTTCACGTCAAAATATCAGTTTTTTTTAAAAAAAAGTCGGTTGGCTTTTTGTTCGTAAGTCTCTATTTTCTGAAGGTGTACAAAATACACATTAATATGGTGACTGTTTTCAGAAAATGCAAAAAAATGCTCAGAAAATGAAAAGAATATTTAATAAGACATTTATTATATTTCTTTAACAATGGGTTTCATCCTACTATAATTTTTTTTTGGTTTCAAAAGCTAAAAGCACTGGTCTAATAAAGAATTTAAATGAAACATTATATGTACCTATTTTAATTTATGTTTATTTATTTGACTAGGTGCTTATAAAGTTTTATTTGCCCCCCCCTGGCCCAGAAGCTGGGTACGCCCATGTTTGCTTTAATATTATATTAAGTGATATAGTTATTAGGACAAGTAATACATAATAATTAAACCGTTATACGGTGAGTAAACTTTATACACACAAAAAAATTAGCGACATTAATAGCGTTTTTATTTCTAACGCAGTTTTATTGTTTTGAACTGGAAATCAATTATGAATACTTAGTCTAATACTTAATTACTTACTCATATCGTTTTTGGTAATGAAAAAAAAAATGAGAGGAATAAGTAGGCATGCTTGTTAAAAGATTAAATTTTGAGACATTGAACCCAAAAGGGAACATTAGAACAGATGGACAGGGTTAAGATTTAATCCTTTACTAGGTGTTGAATAAAACTTGCAGAAAAACTTGAACGAGCTGCCATTATAACTACTGTATTTTATTTAACTTGACACAAACAAATTAATTAAGGAATTTAAAAAAAAATGATAGATACAAAATACCTAGTATTGAAGATACTTAGAATTGATGTCAAGTGATAAAAAATAACAATATAGGTACTCGTATGTGTGAAAATGAGTAACAATGTGATGACAACGAAAAACTAACTAGCCATTGTTTTTCCATTAATAAATCTTGTCATGGCGAAACAAAAAAAATATACAATGACATATTGTCTTATGTAATTATCATAACGTTTGCATATAATAAACATTCCATTTTTTTTTTGGTTTTAGATTGACATACGTACTACCAACATTTAATTATCTGTGCATTCGGTTACAGAAACCATTAGTCCATTAAAGATCCTAAATCTGTCTGTTGATAAAAATTGTATTCCCGTTATGTTGTACGTGTATAACTTTCGCAGGACTGCACTAAATTGGATGATTATTTATTTTAGGTTCGTTGTCAGAACAAGATTTGTATAAATTGAATAAAAAAACGATATAGTCACGAAAAACTAATTCACTTAGTTCGTGTTTAAAGTTTGATATTACTCTTCACCTGTTATTTAGAACATTAAAAACTAACAACAGACTCTTTTAACGGTTGTTGATAAGCCCATCTGACATGTAACGGTATCCAAAAGATACAAGTTTATGATATATTTATCTATTTCACCATCATGCTTCATTTTATCTGACCGAAGCTTCTATTCGTAAGCTGTTAAACCAAATTTTAATTTATAAGTTTAGATGAAACAGGCGCTAAGAGATTTTTCACCCTATAGACGGGCGTAGCTACCGCCGTATCAGCCGTATCCGTGCTTTCCGGGAAAAAACATAAAGGAACCCCTCTTTTCTTTCATGAGAAATCTTTATCCTTGATAGGGGGCCCCCCAACTAATTTTTATACAGGCCTCCAAGGCACGCTACGCCACTTCCTATAGATAATGCTTATCAGTAAGCTATGTACGAGATAAGTTTTATCAGCAACCAGTGAAACTGCCTTAACTCAAATAAACGTTTATAAAATCTAAATCAAAGATGTCGAGTAAAATAAACGTCAAAATAATTTTTAAATCGTCACTCTATAAATTACAAATGTATTAAGTTTTTAATATTCTCGTATCACAATATTAGTTACCATATTCATACGAAACGGCTGAACAGATTTTTATGAAATTTTGTGTGTATATCGGGTAGGTCTGAGAATCGGCCAACATCTATTTTTCATACCCCTAAGTTATTAATTATAATAATAACATAATTATATAGCAAAACAACGTATGCGGGGTCAGCTAGTAATCTATACTAATATATAAAGCTGAAGAGTTTGTTTGTTTGGTTGTTTGTTTGTTTGTTTGAACGCGGTAATCTCTGGAACTACTGGGCCGATTTGAAAAATTCTTTCAGTGTTAGATAGCCCATTTATCGAGGAAGGCTATAGGCTATGTATTATCACGCTAAGACTAATAGGAGCGGAGTCCACGCCGACGAAGTCGCGCGCAGAAGCTAGTATTATATAAAGCTTCCACCTTCTTCAAAAAGAATCTGCATAAGCTCATCAGTCATTCTTTTAACTCCTTATAATAATAATTAATCAATCAGCAAGATCTTAACTCCTAATAATAATCAATCAGCATGGTCTATACATCTTCAACTCAATCGTATGTTAAGAGCACACGTGCGAGTTTTTTTCCGATTAGTTAATAACGGAATAAAATTCTTGTATCTGTTCCAAAGTGCCTAACGGTTGGCTATTAGCCCGCGGTCGTAATTTTAAGAAATAAAAGTATGATTTGCTATTTATTACATGACATCGTTACAGTTTTGACAAATGTTCGCTTGAAGAAAGTTGTTCATGAGGTTTAGATTTCTTTCATATTGCGTTTTTACTTCAGTTATTATTGTAGTTTTTGACATTGTTATTGTTAATCTAAGTATTTATAGCCGAAGATCCCGTGAGGGCCAGACCTTCGTCATTTTATAAAAGCTGAAAGTTTCTCAGAGCATGCTCCCAACGTACCTACGTAATGGGCAAATATGAAGTTAAATTCATAGTGGCTTTGGCAGATACCAGTTAGCAAAGGCTTACTAAAGTCTGGCCCTCCCGGGCTCTCCAAACAAGAAGAAGTTAGTTTATGTTTACTAACTGTTTTTTTTTAATTTATAATTTATAATTAGTAGGTTTTATTTAATTACAGATAAGTTATGTGCTTAGTAAATAATAAAATAAAATTTGATGAATCTCATATAAACTAAAAATATTGTGAAAAATATTTATAAAAATGTATGCTTGTCTATTATATTTTATTACACATAACAAATAAAGCAACTGTACGACAAACATACTAAAAATGCAAAAACACGCAATACTAAGTAACATTAGTTACTTCATTAATTTACACACACAGAAAATTATTTCAATAAATCTAACACAATTACGCTAAATAAAACTTTATTACCAGAAATAATACGCTCGCATAAATTATACCGTATTAACGTTATAAAAATTATATATATAAAACAAAAATAAGTGTATCGTATGTAATTACGACACCGTAAAGTAATATTATAAAATTACACATTGCAAAAGTGCGTTCAACTATCACGCTCACTCAGATGATATTTTGACACGTCAACATGTACCATTTACGTACGTTTCGTTATATCTTATGACAGTAATATATAGGTGTTATATTAATTCAATTCGTTGACGGTATAAATCATTTTTATTATTTTAATTGACTGGTAATTGCCTCAGCGATAGAGGTTATTAAAATCGTTTAAAACTTTAAACCATTTTGACATACTCTAAATTGCTTTCATGCCACTTCAATAAAATCGTACTGTAAATTCGATCAAATCAAAATCAAAAATTGACCTAACCTTTTGACCCAATTGAAAACTATTTTGAATGGTCATTTTACAATATGTAATTTAATTATATAACCATCGTTCATATGAGATATAATTGAATCGAAGTATAGAAATAAATCGTGAAATGAATCGATAAAAAACTCAACAGTAATCCTTTTTTTTTTGTATATCGAATAAAAACTGAGGCAGGAAATTTCCTGCTCAAAATATGGAGCAGCCCGACTGGGGTAGTACCTCGACCTTACAGAAGACAACAGCTAAACAATACTGTTTTCAAGCAGTATTGTGTTCCTGTTGGTGAGTAAGGTGACCAGAGCTCCTGGGGGAGGGATTGGGGATAGGGTCGGCAACACACTTGCGATGCTTCTGGTGTAGCAGGCGTCTATAGGCTACGGTCTTACCATCACGTGAGCCGTACGCTTGTTTGCCAATCTAGTTACATTAAAAAAAATTTGTTACAAAATCTTGTAATATACCAAATGAGTTAGTACTAGTTAAATTTAAAAGTTAGCTCATGTAACATAAATTAATCTGACTTATTTTAATGGTAGAGAAATCGTAAGCTCTTTATAAAGAGGCTATAACACATTACGTTATAATGAAAAGGATAAATTACATAATTATTACAGTCTAACAAGTATCCATTAAAATATTACATCTACACATACGTAACATAAAAAATGTGAAATAAAAATTCCGAAAGTTACATTCCATTAAATTATTGCAAATCGTTGGAATGCTATTAATAAACTGAATACTTCATTTGAAAAGGTATCTAATTAAAGTGTTCGGCATCGGCAATTACATCAAAATATTGAGCAATGTTGAAATTTTTCATAAGTATTAGTGGTTTTCGTGTGTTCTCAGTGAGCTGTTAAGAAAATGAGTCAAGGTTTGAGAACAAGTGAAGCAATGAATGCGTGAGAGAATTCCTAATAAACAAACGGTCAACATACAACATAATCACAGACTGCATTCAAACATTGCATATATTTTTAAATGTTCTTTCTTAGCTCGCATTTCAACACTATGAACTGGTGATTTTTTATTAAGATATACCAGAATAATTTGTTAGTTTGATAGGAAACACAATCAGCAAATCTAACGATGAGACTTAGTTTTCTTTTTAGGGGATACAGTATAAGCAACTAATATCTAAAAAATATTGTTGTAATCATTTACACGTACTATTGAAATTATTGTACTGTTCATGTTTCATAGTTATAGGATTTTTTAATAAACTTCTAACATGATTCACCTGCATTTATGTTTAGTTCTCGCTTCTATTCGTAACTTAAGTTTAAAACGTTATCTAATAAAAAGATTAAAAATAATTAAGCTCTAACAATCGAAGGACTAATTTCAAAGATAAATGACAAAAACGACGCGACAATCTAAAACAAGTAAAATAAGTGTAGAGCTAAAACTGTCAAATCACGCTTTACTTAATTTTTTTCTTAAATAAAATGTTATAGAAATACAAAAACGTATGCTGTTAAATCTATCGTAGTACTTAGTAAATATTGTAGTACGGTACTAAAGGTAGTGCCGTGATTAGATTAGTCACATTACGTTGGTTTTGTACATTGCCCTTATTTCGCAACTGTTACGTGACTGTCCACGCACAATATTGTTATAGACAATTTGTCACATGTCCAGAACTCCATTCAGCTATAGAATTTTAATAATGTACAAGGATCGAATATTTATCCTTCTGTGAATTTTTAGCTGCGTCCATATGAACATTAACTTAACCTTACGAGAAATACACAAAATTATTTTATTTATGGGTATTAGCACTATTTATTATAACTAGTATTATGTTAAGTATTTATTAAAACTTTTCAGTTTATGTATTATAATCTATACTAAGTAAATATAAAATCAAGCGGTTAAAATTTTTCTCTAACATTTTTAGGTCTAACATTTGTTAGTTCCTATTGCTTCATAATGAAAACTACCACTCTATAGATATTTGCGGTTACATTTCAACGTTTTAAGATTTTTTATTTTCAATTCACCGTGTCGAATTCATGGCCACAAACCACACAAACGCTTCACGTTTTCACTGTATTAAAACTTAACAGCAAAATAACGTAAACCTCTGTTTCAGATATTCAACAATGACATAGAAGTTCAAAACAAAATGGCGTTGAGACTTAAGAAGGATATAAAGAAAGCGTCGTATTACGTGTGGTTCCTCGGAGCGCAGGAGTCGCGCGGCCTCAGAGGAGAGGAATTCGCTTTACCCGCTATAAGGTTGCTGGAAGAGAGGGCGAGGAACTTAGAACCTTTTAAAGTTACCTTACAAGTGAGTAAATTATAATACTTAATACTTATTTAAAATGGCTTATTAGCGTTAAGTTACTTTATACAAGAAAAATGTATGTGACAAAATGTGAAATGTGTGCGCAAAAACTATTGGGTTCCGATAGATAGCGTTACGAGAAACGTAACGAGGTCATTCATTCAGTAGAGTTTACTCCTCATATTATCTCCTCTTATTTTATAATCGATTCTTAAGGAGTAAACTCCAGTCGTATTTTTTAATTCTTCGAAACTATTTCTTTAGTGACAACATTATTCTTTGGTCGCTTACGACTTATTTTATCGTGTAAATGGAACAACATTTTTGGGCACGCGAGTCTTCAATCTTACTACAATTTATTACAGTCAATAATAATTTATGTTTATAAGCTCTCACGATCACTATCAACACTTACACGGGACATATTGCGATTGTCATTTTGAACTTCCGATATTTACTGACGCTATGGTCACGGGCGACTCGTCCGTATATTATTATTTTAAACATACTTACTAGTGGTGGCCCAGAGGTCGATATTCGACCATAATTGAAAATTTAAATTAAATAAAACCAAATAATTATGAAAATACATAAAAAACCTTTTTTAATTTTTTCAATTTGACTACAGACTTTGACAATCAACAAAATAGTATAATATGCGTGTGTGTGTCAAGTGGATGGTAGTGTGTGTAATGCTTTTTTTATTAATTTAATGTAGGTATATAAACTATAAGTGTGCGAAATTTTATACTCCCCCGTAAGCGCAATTTCCGTAAAAAAGGGTACAAAGTTTTTGCTAGATAATTTGTACAACTATACAATTGGTATATCATCATTTGAAATTAAACAATCTAAAGAAGCGTAATAACCTTATTACTCGGTTCACGTGTATTTATTTTAGAAACGCTTTCTCATGCGTTTTTTACAGATTCACACGCAAACATCTTCCCTCGCGATTGAGGTGGAAATGTTAGACAGCTTTCAGTTTAGGTGACAGTGATTGCACCAATTTCTAGGAACTTTACCATAATAAAATATACAAGCTTGTATATTCAACGCTACCAATAAGATAGAGAGAGTTACGCATTTTAATTGTGGATTAGCAGATACTCGCATGTGTCAAAATATCGTAGTTTGGCTTTTTTATGTCCTCTATAGAAAAGAAAACAGAGAACAAGAAAAATAATATTCGTTTAAAAAAAAAACAACATTTTAGTCTTAAAATTATTATTGATTTTCTCCAAAAATGAGTTTTTCGTTATCGTTTACATTAAACGGTATATTTAAGAAAAATTTTATTACATAAAAATAAAGTTACCTTTTAAAGTGTTCCTTGTATATAATCATATTTTTATTTTAATGAAAGTAAAGCTACGAATAAAATGTCGAATACAATTTCTTATAACTAAACTTCTTAGAAAGTTGTACTCTTTAACGAAATTGTAACAAGAAATGAATAAGTAATACGATCTTTAATGTTTTTATTCGTCTATGAACGAGATTGCAAAAAATTATCACCGAAAAACCGGGTCAGCAAGAAATCGCAAGATTATATTTAATTTTATATAGTTATACATATATTCGTAGATAGTTATCTCATTAATTAAAAATATACTTAGTCAAATAAAAAGATGGAGATAAGAGACATTAATGTGGAAATTAAATTATTTAAAGACGCAATTTTGGCTAAACTTACACATTATTCATCCTACAATTATTTAAAAAGCGTTATCTGTATGTTCTTTCTTCATTTGATGATTAATTTTTGGTTTATAGAAAAATATGGTCAACTAGATAATTTTACTTCACTTATGAAAATTTTATAAATTGGGTTAAAAAGAGTCTTACAAAAATTAAAAAAGGTTGTCTACAAATCTTTCTGACTCTGCTTTTACTTCAATGGTCTAAGATCCGAGATAGCTAAATATTCCCTTATCTGTTAATTAGATGAAACAATTTTTATAGGCTGATTTCAATATTGTGAATTTATAAAGACAACCTCTGCCACCATAGGCCTGCTACAATTTTTTTTTTATCTTTTCCCTCTCATGTTAATTACATGTAATAAGCTAAAACCGTTAATATTTTACATTATAGGTATACCTGACTGTAGTAGGTACCCATCTCTATGATTGCTATACTTACCTGCAGCCAAGGTACTGCTGACTG
Organism: Melitaea athalia; assembly: GCA_905220545.2. Lineage (NCBI taxonomy): Eukaryota > Metazoa > Arthropoda > Insecta > Lepidoptera > Nymphalidae > Melitaea > Melitaea athalia. The sequence goes on from HG992196.1 coordinate 12,780,853, forward strand.
AGGTTACTGACCTAACTAAAATATTAACGGTTTTAGCTTATTACATGTAATTAACATGAGAGGGAAAAGATTAAAAAAAAATTGTAGCAGGCCTATGGTGGCAGAGGTTGTTTTTATAAATTCACAATATTGAAATCAGCTTATAAAATTTTTTTTCATCTAATTAACAGATAAGGGAAGATTTTGTTATATCTCGGATCTTAGACCACAAGATATAAATTATAAAATTATATCAATCTTTATTAAACCGCCGCGCCGGGTGTATATGATGTTTGTTAAAACGTATTACATATTTATTACATGTTTTCCTCTTCAGGTATCCCACAAAGGTTTGAAGATCATTCAGAATGTGACAGCCAAGGGCAAGCAGCAAACGATCAAGCATTTCATTCCCCACGGCAGTATAACCAGCGCCGTTGCACAAGGGGATGTGGTTGCATGTGTATTGTTACTGTTCAACCCCATCACTGGCTGTCCAGTTCACGTACACGCCTACAGGTTAGTAATAATTGAACCCTATTTTTTACATTATTATCTGTATAAATAGAAATGAATTACTCAGTGTTGCTAAGCGCTCGAGAACGGCTGGACCAATTCGAATATATTTTATTTAAATAGCGCAGGAAATTTCAGAAAACCTACCGATTTCTTCAAGTTGACGTATTTGACAGTTCGCAAGAATGAACAGTCTGTTGAATCACCTACTTTATAGTTAAAATTTTTTTTTTGTTATTATACCTATTACATATTGTTTTTAAAAACAAACAAGCTATATCTGTTCTATTTCGATGGTAAAAATTGGCGTGAAATATCCGCGATACAAAGGCTTTAGTTTTGTCTTTGGTGTATTGAATGTTCAACTGTCTACTTACCAAGTTATTCGTCCCCTTAGTAACACAAAAACGTAGGTATCTCGATATTGGTTTTGTTTCTGTTTTACGGATATTGTTAGTTACACACAGACATATCTTCAGATAAGTTTCTGTGTTAGTTTCTGTTTTACGCATAATATAGATACTTAGATTGGTACGTTAACCTCCATTTTAGAAATAAAAATGACATAGAGATACGTGTCTTTGTGACTAAATAGAATTTGGTATTTTGAGATTGGTGGTATACTTAACTCAAAATTGATATAAATCGAGATACGTTTTTGTGTTACTAAGGGGACGAATTGAGAGCGATACAAACTTTCGCGCACTTCTTCTTTCACTATCAATACTTACTATGAATAGTAACCATAAGTTATTCTAAAATTATAATATAAAATGCTTATATCCTTTAAGACGAAACCTAAATGCAGCCGGCGATCATTACAACATTAGAAACGCGGCCGTGCTCGGCTAAGCTCGTGATTTGCACATTTCTATAAAACGACATCAAGAGGAATTGTGTTCCGTAATATAATGCAATGATAGCAATTTACCGCAAATACATGACCGGTATGAAATGTCTCGCGCTGAGGAAACGTAGATCCATTAAAACTTAGATTCTCATTTCCCTCTTAATTTCCTATCTTAAAGAGGAATAGTCAGTGTTTTCTAAAACGATAAATTATTTCATATACTCGTATATTTCATCTGTTAATGATTACTGACTTACAGTTATTTGTATAGCATGATATAGCAATATGTATGTATGTATTTATATTTACATATATGTATATTATACGTATTAACGCCTTGTTGTTTGAAGTGAAACTTCTTTAGGCGCATGAAGGTAAATTTTTGACGGATGAAACGTGTATGCAACGGCAACGTTTTTGTCGAACAACAGAGCCACCTAGCGTGTACTTTAGAAAATACAAAGGTTGTTACATTAATATTGATAGTATTACATTGCAAACTAACTAGATGGCGCTGGAACGGAAATCTAAAGCTTTAGATTTGTATAAATATAAACGAGACTTAAAAATTAGTTTGCCAAAGAAGTTTCACTTCTGAAATGTTCACTTTGTCCGCACGGACTTTTTTATTATCTCTTGTATACCAAAATAAGTTATACACGGATGATAATATACTCAATTGTAAGAAATAAATTTAAATATTTACGTGAAGAAAAATGAAATCTTGATCTTTATTGAGGCACCTTAAAAAAATTCTTACAAAACATTACTATGGAATATTTGGTCAACAAAAATCCTGTTCTTAGGTTTTAGAGTAATGAGTTTTACCTAAGTTAATCGTGCAGTTAGTATTCAGCGCATGTACATAGTTGGCGATTGTAAGGTGACCTACCGTTTGCACAGCGTGTAACAGGTTTACGATCGACACGAGATAAATCTACGTACACTGACCCGTCGGAAAAAAAATACCCGAAATATAAAGTAAACCGATAACGTGGGATGTGTCCATTTTCTCACCATTTTGTTTTATTTGACTTAGATAAAAAAGGAATACATTAAAGCTGAACAAAAAATTGAATTACTTAAACATCTACAAAATACGCCCGCAATAAATATATAAATATATATTTTACAACGAGCTGACGACGTCATCTCAGCATATGTTATATGGTGTTGCTGCATGCTGGTATTTGTTGCTGTCTAGGAACAGGACTATTGTATTTGTTTTGCGTGTCTTCACGTGTACCGACACAGGATTCCTATCCTAGTACACGTATAACATAATAAGTTATTTGACGAAATATATAGAGCAAAACATATCTCAAAATCACAATTTCAATTTATAATGTTAAGTTATATCCATAGTACGGGATCCCTAGTACATATTTTGCCCCTGATTAGTATCAAGCTAATTTTCCGGGAGTAGCTTCATTTTGATGAGACGAACAAAAAGTTCCTCTTCGAAAACTCTCGATTGTGGTAGATAATAGAGTTAGCAGGAGATAGAGCAGCAGTGAGCGTAGGAGCGGGTAACGTACCTCGCAATTTGGAGGACAATATTACCATCAAATTATATAGATATTAATTAACTAAAAGAAAAAAAATCAGCTGGTTAGTAATGATTTTGATGACCTTACGAGGTCATCAACTTGATGACCTTGTAAGGTCATCAAAAATTGATTTTTCTTCTGATTTTTTTTCTTTCAGTTAATTAATATTTATACAATTTGATGGTAATATTGTCCTACAAATTGCGTGGTACGTTATCCCGGTCCTACGCTCACTGCTGCTCTATCTCCTGCTAACTCTATTATCTACCACAATCGAGAGTTTTCGAAGAGGAACTTTTTGTTCGTCTCATCAAAATGAAGCTACTCCCAGAAAATTAGCTTGATACTAATCAGGTGAAAAATATGTACTAGGGATCCCTACCTACCACTTATATTCCACGCAGAACAGGGTACCCCATTATACATATATTCATTAGTCATATTTATAACCTGTGTCGCCATTTAGTCGTACATAAATACAATTAAGTCCCGTGCCCTTTACTCACAATCTGCGAAACAAAACACCTGACATTTAATGTTTCAATAGTTAATGTTGCAACTTGAGCTTGAATCAGAAGCAGCGCATCTTTGCCTTGCGCTCACAACAACTAGTCCTACTATAGTATTTTATATACGCTGTATTTCATGCAGGATATAACTAATTTTGTACTAAAACACAGTTTAGAAATATGTATATTATTTTCAAAAGAGTAACTGTGGAGTTTCTTGCCGATTCTTCTCTGCAGTATCTGCATTCCGAATAGGTAGTAGCCTTACTTTTAAAAACGAATTAATCACTATAAAATTTAATTTTTGTAAAATGACAGTTCGAAAGTGCTCTTGGGGCCTATTTGAATAAAGCTACTTTTGATTTGATTTGATAGACATTAATAATTAAATACATAAATATTTTTGCAACTTTTAAACTCTTAAAGAAATGCTAAAGTTATTTAAAACAAATTCAAAAAAAGTCGATAAAAAATAATCAATAGTACTTAACCTTTTCAAATAATAGGGTATTTCTAACTATTGACTATTTCTTTCGTTCATATATCATAGTATTTCTAGCACTATAATTAGCTAGCAGAATCTATGATTGTTTCTCTTATACGCTAAGTTCAATTATACAAAATATTGCCATTCATAATTATTTACACAAGCATATCCTCAAATCTATGGGAACACATGAACTAAGATATTGAAGAGAAAGTATGTTACGATACTTATTCGAGTATTCGACTAACAATCCATTGTTGCCAGCAAATTAGTCATGTCTTAATAATTGACACGTTCAAATGAGGCTTGGCGCTTGAAGCGTCAAAGTAATCATTGCAGTTAATCAAGTTGTAAATGAAAAGAAATCATAGTTTCCTTTTACTCAGTATAAAAATCACGTATACTTTAATATCCTTCTAAATAATTAGAATTTTGATAATAAGTTTGTACATGTACGTTGTATGTCCTTATAGTCTTCTTCTACATGAAGAAATAGGCCTATGCCCATCAGTGACACGTAACAGGCTGAATCGTATCGAATCGTTGTATGTATATTCCATCTTACCATTCCACTTTGAGTTTCACTCATTTGAAATTATTGAGTGGCCCGTGCTGGATGCGTTGGCGCTGTTGACGGGGCCATCGCGGGTAAGAATCCCACATTACTTCATTTTTTTTTATTTTTTTTTATAATTAGACTAGCTTCTGCGCGCGACTTCGTCCCCGTGGAATAAAAGGAAAAAAAACCCCGATTTTGAAACATTCTTCATTGGTGCTAAGCTCCTATTGGCCTTAGCGTGATGATATATAGCCTATAGCCTTCCTCGATAAATGGGCTATCTAACACTGAAAGAATTTTTCAAATCGGACCAGTAGATCCTGAGATTAGCGCGTTCAAACAAACAAACAAACAAACAAACAATCAAACAAACAAACAAACTCTTCAGCTTTATTATATTAGTATAGATAGGCTTGCGTTTGACCACTATTCCACCTGATCTTAAGTGAGAATGCGGTCTACGATGGAGCACGCTTGCCTAGAAGTAGCCTATTCACTCGCGTCTTGAAGATACCCAGATTGTAGTTTTCCGGAAACACAGATGCTGGCAGAGAGTTCCACTCCTTGGCCGTACGCATTTATAATAAGCAAGAGCCGGGCATCTTTTTGAAGATTCCCTCTGAGTTAAAAATTACCTGCTTTACGCCCCTTTATTATCCTGCTCACGTTTACCAAAATCATACGCATCGTTCACAGGTAATAAGTTGCCTAAATTTTTTGTTAACTTATAAGGATGAATGTATAATCTTTGTACATACAATCAGGTAAGGATTATGGATCTCGGTCATTCGGACGACGGAAATGTTTGTATGAATCATTTATTTATTTGTATGTAGATGTTATCAGAGTGATGGTTTACTTAAGACAGTTGAATGATTGACAATATGTCAAGAGATTTGACAGCGAGTGATAAAAATTTAGATGTTATCAATTGAGGTGTGGGCAAATGATTCATAATCAATCGAACCAATATTTTAAACGACTTTAAAACAAATAGGAGTTTCTCAATTCGACTGTATTTTTTTAATGTGTGTTACCTCAGAACTTTTAACTGGTTAGACCGATTTCGACAATTCTTTTTTAATCAAAAGGTGGTGCTTGTCATGTGGTCCCATTTAAATTTGATTGATATCTGATGATTATGAGTTATCTCAAATAATGCGTTGACTATTTCGTCTCCGTATGTTGTATTACTGGGTGATGTAATTGAAGCCTTTTTTTCGTTTGCGAACGAACAGAGTTATTATTCTATATTTGATTTTTCTATAATTTTCAAATAAACTTATAAAAAATAAATAAACGTCATTAAATTTTAAAAAAATAAATCTTCAATCTTAAAACAATATAATTACTTTTCACATTATTACGAACTTACAGCTATAAGAGCCTTATCTACCAGTCGAGTTTAATACATGCAAGAAAAAGCATTAACATAGAGGGACAAATTAAAAAATTTAATGATAATAATCTTATAATGCAACAACTTTTTCGGATTTTATCGCGGTTTATTAAGTTTATACAAATAATAAGTTAAGCTCTCACTTGAACGGTAAAAGTAGATTTAGGGATTCTAAACAGCCATGTGGCAACTCCACGGCAACTCTGACATATCACGGCGACCGCGGGGTCGCGAACACCGACTCGCGAGGTATTTGTGACAAGGCCTATCATCATAAGGTCTCACCTTTTTCTTATTAAACACCTTGGTGACCCTGATTACCATGTAAGAAATGGAGCACATTATCTATTCAATTATTTATTTTTTGTTGTATATGTGACAAGTTTCTAACATGCATAGATATATATAATATACCTACCTATATAAAAAAACTCACTATATACGTATATTTAATAAAAAGAGTGTGCTTTAGACCACACGACTGAAGTAAAACTTACGAAACGTAATTCTCTCTTTCTGTCTTCACTAACTTATATTTCCCTCTCAACTTCTGTTCACCTCGCCCGACCACACTTTTCGTAACGCTCTCGTCACGCATTCACCAGCTTACTGCCCAAGTCAAGCGTGCGTAAAGAAGTTTTACTTCAAACACCGAAATTTATGTAATAGCATTTCCGATCGACTGCACCTATGGACAAATTGGATGATTCTTTATTTATTGTTGCTTGTTATTTTCGCGACAAATTTTGTAGAAAAAAGATTTAAAAAAACGCACATACTCGTATATTCACGAAAAAAATGTTTGCTGAGTCAGCTAGTGATAATTAGGTAATAATTCGTGCGGTACATTGTAAAGTTTAGGGTTATAATTTTTCATGTTATTAATACAAAAATTTATTAAATACTAGCTGACCCGGCGAACTTCGTACCGCCTAACAGTCGATTCTTTAATTTTTTTACTTTTTTTAACACTTATCCTTTTCGGAACCCCTCCACTAACACTAAAACCTTATGCTATGGTATTAAAGTTCAAATTGACTTTTAGTTATTATTTCGAATATTTAGTATGGGAATATAGAAAAGTGTTGTTTTTAGACATTTTCAGGGATTTTTTTAAATTTTTCTCTCCGTAACAACCATCATTGTACTTCAAGGAATATTATAAAAAAAGAATTAGCAAAATCGGTTCAGCCGCTCTCGAGATTTGCGCTTAGCAACACATTCAGCGATTCATTTTTATATAAGAGATATTAATAACAATATATGTTATTATATTTATCATTCGAAATGTAACCACAATTTAAATAGATCATTTTATTTTTGTCAATTTTTCCCACGTTCTGTAACTGCCAAACGTCCTAGAACAATTTAGATAACCGCTCGTTCAGACATGTCCAGTAGCATTGACCTCGAAACGTAGTCAAGCAAATAGTACTGTGATTGCGAACTGAAATCCTGCTATTCAAGTTTTCGAAGCGTGTACCAACTCTTCACTGGACATCGCATCTGATAGCCTTATACCGCAATCGATATTTTGAGACCTAACCTGTATTCGCCTGCGGTCTTGAAGAGCGTTAAATATTGGGTACATTAACTTCAATTTACTCTATACTAAAGATGTTCTTAACCCGGTTCCAATATTTAGAAAACTTATCGTTTTATTCACTCATCACTGTTAAGCTTCGAACATTCCTTGTATCAAATTTAACGATTCGTAAACAAAATGATTAGTGTTTTGAATACAGAAACCGGAAATTAGGAAGTAACATCAATATAATCAGTTATAACTGTTATAAGCCTTATAACAATCAATATTTCCTGTCGCTCGCTAGGGAATGACTTACAGATTAAAAATCTCATTCATTAGCATAGTTCAAAGATTATCTATTAAAGAGTATTATTGGAAAGTTTTTGTTAATATGTACGAGTATGATTGATGATTTCTGCGTGAAGCGCTAAATAGCTGGTACTTTTGTAATTATATTAGTTACACTACGACGCGTTAGCGCAACGGTCACAGCCCTGGCTTAATGTTATTGCGCCGGCGGTTGCGGGTTCGATCCCCGGACATGGCATACATTTTTATTGACCATACAGATGCTTGTGTGTTGTGTGTGTTTCCTGACCCCCGACACAGGAGAAAATCCTACAAGGGGCCGGTTGAGTGTCAAGCGTTTGTTCATTGTATTTATTAACACTAGACGCGTCTTGCCGTTTAACTTCCAATAAAGCTATTTACATATCTAGACTAAAACCCAAAACAATGATGATGATGGCGGACCTATACGTTTGTTTGCCACCATAGTTGTAAAATTCTTCTTCTTCTTCCTCGTTCCCTCAATGATGAGGATCGCGACCACCAATGACTTGTCTCCATTGAATGCGATCGTAAGCAGCGTGTGTTGCACGGATGACATCGGACCATCTTGCTGGTGTCCTCCCTTTGGCGCGTTTCCCTTCGACTTGACCTGAGTGAGTTGTAAAATAAAGACTAGCTGTACAATATTAATATTATATTCGAAGTTATATGGAGAACTAGCTTTAATTAAGGTAACAACCTAATGTTACATGTTTTCACTTCGCATTTCTCTTTGTTAGAGCGCATGACAACACAAGGCATACCAATCAACGAAGTTATTACTTTACACTACGTCGTCACAGTTGATTATAGAGACCACTTTCGTTTTTCATGTTTCACAAAATAACTAAGAGTACAATCGCAAATTATAAAGTTATGAAGTATTGTACTTAACATTTCTAAAAAAATTACAATCAATATCATTTCATGTTTATAGTAATTACAATTTAAAACAAGTAATTTTTACTAATGTATTTTATTTACGTACTGCAAGGCCAGCAGATTCATACGTTTTTAAATTAGGACATTAAGTTATAACAGAACGTTAACAAGGATAGCACAATACATTATATAACTAGGAAACATTTGAGAATTTTAAAATAAGACTTATGTATGCCATATTGATTACTTAAAAATATAAATAGGATTCTGCTTTGCTATTACTGTCATTTATGGATTTTATTCTTTACTAGCTTCTGCGCGCGACTTCGTCGGCGTGGACTCCGCTCCTATTAGTCGTAGCGTGATGATACATAGCCTATAGCCTTCCTCGATAAATGGGCTATCTAACACTGAAAGAATTTTTCAAATCGGCCCAGTAGTTCCAGAGATTACCGTACCGTACTGTTCAAACAAACAAACAATCAAACAAACAAACAAACAATCAAACAAACAAACTCTTCAGCTTTATATATTAGTATAGATTGCACATTTAGAATTACAAACATTAAAGAAAATAATATTTTAACTTTAAAAAAAAGTGAAATTCGGTTTTATCGCTAATGGTCATCTCTTACAGACAACCCCTATCAATAGTGAAAATATTGATAACACGTTGCAATGAGGTAAACGAAACAAATAGCTTAGAATCTTTGTTATTGAAAACAATAAAGTATGAAAATTAATTAATCAAACTATTAATTTTAGTATAACAATTATTATTGAATGTTAGACGTATACAAGTTACTACATACAGGTATATAAAAAGACGCGAGTGTCTTCAAAGCTTGACACTGCTAAAGTAATTTTCATTAAGCAATTACAACGTTGTCAAGCGATGACATTATCAGCTTTATTTATGTTCACAGATTTTCTATCTCAGGACGTGCAATCGTTACTTATACTTTCTAATTACAAGTAAGTGGATATGCTTGTTTACGGGGTTTATCGTTTTTAGATATTAAACTAACTAGAAAGGCCTTCACACTCAAACCTAAAAGAGTGGTTTTATAGGGAGTACATTTTACGGGTAACGCTGTTTAGTACCTTTACATAATTATACATATTTATATCATAATTTGCGCTGTATTATGGCATTAATGGATATATAGGCTATTATAAAATGTAAGTTTTTCTTTGAGTGCACATTGGTCGTATTCTGATAATCCGATTTAAAAAGTCTATTTGCTATGCAATATACATATATACGAAAATTATTCGAAAGCGGGATATTTACCGTGTTTATTATTGTCGTTTTGCTTCGTGGTAAATATCCCGTTTTCGAATAATTTTCGTAATAGAAGTAACCATGTAAATCTAAAATGTTATACATATATAATTATATTATAATAATATCTTAATGTTACAATAAACAACACACGAACAATAATAAATATAATTGTTGATGTAATCGCATCGATTGTCGAGTTAAATGGTAAAAACAGACATACGCTAAGGCTTTGATTGATTTTGATTCATTACCTAACTCTCTGATTTTTAAGTTAAAATCTTCTAAAAAATCTTAATCTAAAAAAAATTAAATTGAATCTGAATGAACAATTCATCTGTTCAATAAATTCAGTAAAACCCTTTTAAAAATAAGAAAAAGCGTTTAGAAAGTATAATATAATAAATTTGCCAAAAAAAAACTTCCTCTACCTACAATATAACATTTGTGTGATTTTTCAAACCGGAATATTACAAATAGTAATAAAAATTCCGCAAAACTTTCACCGCTGTTGTCATTTAACAGTTCCGTAAAAAAAAAAATGTTGTACAACACGAAACACGTTTGGGCGCCAAAAAATGTTGGTTGAATTGACAGCAAACTAAGCGTGAAGTGAAAATTGAAAATGTAATTTTTTTTTTTATACAAAGCGCGACCTTATTTTAACATATTTTCAAACTTATTGCGTAAATAAAAGTTAAATCTTTTCACTTAAAGAAGTCGGTACATAGATGCAATTGATAAAAGATAGATTTGCTACATTTTGAATATCTTTTGATGGGTCAGCGGTTTTTTACGTTTTAAAAAGTCCAACTTAGCATTAAGAACTAAAATACTTGCGCAAATATATTGTAAAAATATAATTATTTTGGTAATAAATAACAACAGTATATTTACTATTTAAATAAATAAATAAAGTCCTGGTCTGTAGTATTTAGTTAATGTTAACTTTTTTTATTTATTTATTTAAACTAACTAACTTTTTAATAAAAACTATACAAAATAATTTGTAATTGAAGAAAATTATAAAGAAGACTATAGATAAAATATCATGGAGTTAGTCAAAGAATAATATATTAAAAATCACTAAAAATAAATAAAGACAATCTCATAGATGTGGGAAGTGTCCTTGTTGTAGTGAAGTCTAAATACTGACGATATCTTGACCCACTTATCACGCATCTACACCAAGAAGGTCGTTAGGGCCCAACGCTGTGCGATGTAAAAATTAATTTCGAGTTGCGAATTTGGTATTATAAAAGTTAAATAAGAACTGATTTGAACTGAATTTAACTGAGCCCTGAGGTAGGGCACAGCAGGAAATTTCCTGCTCAAAATATGGAGCAGCCCGACTTGGGTAGTACCTCGACCTTACAGAAGACCACAGCTAAATAATACTGTTTTCAAGCAGTATTGTGTTCCTGTTGGTGAGTAAGGTGACCAGAGCTCCTGGGGATAGGGTCGGCAACACGCTTGCGACGCTTCTGGTGTTGCAGGCGTCTATAGGCTACGGTAGTCACTTACCATCAGGTGAGCCGTACGCTTGTTTGTCGACTTAGAAACAAAAAAAATAATTATTATTTAAATTCTTAAAACAAAGAGCAGCCTACAATAATAATGTACAGTATATAAACACTAAGCATGATTTTAGAATTGATCTTGGCATTCGTATAAAATTTGAAAATAGTTAAATAATGTCCCATGTCAGTCATAACTAATTATGTTGTATATGATTTAAATATATTAATATTTTTATACATGATAATAAATTAATACATCAATTTGATTATGAACCTTGACATTCATAACGCTGTAGCATTCCTTTCAAGTCAGAAGTCAAGAACAAGATTTTGCAGGTCATGTTGTTTTCTTTTTTTATTTTATTGAAACACTCACACACAGGTTTTATACAAAAGTATTTGACATAAAACTACATTTTTTTATTTATATTATAGTCGTGATATGTTTGAACATTTGGATTAATGGCTTTCGATATTGATAAAAATAAGACGGGTGATTTCGCCAATGTCCAAAGAGAATGGAAAAGACAAGTAGGAGAGTAATGGGTATGTTAGGGATTAGTAGCTCCGTTTAATTTTGTAAATCGTAAAAATGGTAGGTTCTTAACCTCTAACCTAAAACAAGCAAACATTTAAAATACGACAAAAATAAAATAATCTGTGTTAAACTGGCATAACTAGGAGCCATACGAATATTTTATTATTTAGAGTATTTTATGCATATTGCTGTTTATTAATCTGTATAACATTACTTAATATTTATATGTGTTAAGTATGTTAATCCTAACATTTCGCATCAAAGTCAGTAAAGTAAAGTGCAAAATTTGCAATGTGGCTTACATAATATTTCGTATATTCGCCTTATCCGTCGTTTTAATATCCGGGCTAAACTGTCTAGGTTGACCTTTTGAATGGCTCATATCACCACGCAGACAGACTCATCTTGTGAACGCGACATTGAATGTTAAATGTCGACATTCCTACACTTGTTTTCGAACATCTGTCTATTATTACGTAAGTATAAAAAGATTGTCTCCGGCCCGTTGGACCGACGATTTTCGTAAGATTGCCGGTGTAGGCTGGATGAGGATTGCGGAAAACCGGGATTTGCGAACTTGGGGAGGCCTAAGTCCAGCAGTGGACTGCAATAGGCTAAACTGACTGACTGACTGACTGATAAAAAAATCATAGTTCGGTGAAAATGGGTTGGTATTCTAGGATGCGTGGTAAATATTTTCACGAAAAACTACTAACTTTCTATGAAAACTGACAATAATTAAGAAATAGGCTTAACATCAAAGATTCACGTGTTAACTACTTTTTCCAAAGAAACCTAAACAAAGTCCGATTTCAACAAACACGATAAATATTTTAGGTCAAAATTACAGAATAATCTCCATAACACAAATTTATATTAAAATATACGACTACATATGTAGAATATTTCAGCGTGGAAAATCGTAAATCGTTAAACTTTTCATTTAACTATAGACTTGCATCCACTATTTACCTCCCACAAGTTATGTGGTAATAGCATAGGGAGTAGTTGTTAGCTCATCCAATAATTTACCTGTTTAAACATGCACATATTATCTTGATTGTGGGTGTAGAATTAAAATTATGCACCATTATTCACTTGTACCGCCCACTTTACACTGAAATGATTTCTAGTAACAGTAATTTTAGCGGACAAAACAAGGAAACGGGTTATTTTTAATATGATTATATATAATATAATATAACTCTGTTTTAACTAGTATACGAGTACTTACAATTTTTGAGGACATACGGTGACTCTCTAAAATCATAAATATATAGAAAAATATGTAGGTACCCTGGTACCTTACTATTTTAATGTCTTTTACATTGGCTTAACACAATAGAACAATAGTAAATATAATAAACAATAATATATAACAATAGTAATTAATACATTTTGAAAACAATATAAAATTTTACTTCAGTTACTTGTACAATCTATACTTAATATTATAAAGAGGAAAAGTTAATAACTTTGTTTGTATATACAGGCTAATCTTCGCAAATACTGATCCGATCATGAAAATTCTTTCACTAACAGAAAGCTACACTATTCAGGAGTGACATAGGCTATATTTTATAGTAATTGAACAAAAAATTCTGTAAATAAGAAAAAGATAAAAATATAACTCCAAAATGGTATATATAATAACGCCGTCATCTATCGCTATTAGAAGACTTTATTAGCCTATCGACGTCGTTTTCGGGATTTTTGATAGATGGCGTTGGAGTAACATATTATTTATTTAAGTGCTATAAAATTTAGTATGTTATTTGGTTCTGTAATTTAAAATAATAAATACACGATATTATTACGATTTTACGCCCAACGAAGTGGGCACGGATCTGCTAGTATCTGAATATTGTTAAATGATAACCTGGTAACCTTTGAGGCAATAATGTGCTACGAGATCACTCGAATCATGTTTCGAACAAGTAAGAAATTGGACCACCAGATCACCATAACAATGGTACTGGTGTTCGACATGTTACCCAACTGTACGTTAATAAACTGGTTCCATACACAATCTCCGCCTGTTAGCATCCTGGCATATTACATCATATCCGCTAAGTACCTTATTTCATTGATAATAAAGTGCGTAGAGCTGAGTTTCTCATTATCGATTTTATTAATTTGATTTATTGACGATCATTTTACATATAACTGAGGTAGGGCACAGCAGGAAATTTCCTGCTCAAAATATGGAGCAGCCCGACTAGGGTAGTACCTCGACCTTACAGAAGACCACACAGCTAAATAATACTGTTTTCAAGCAGTATTGTGTTCCTGTATGTGAGTAAGGTGACCAGAGCTCCCGGGGTTTGGGGATTGGGTCGTCAACGCGCTTGCGATACTTCTGGTGTTACAGGCTATAAGCTACGGTAATTGCTTACCGTCACCATTGAGCCTTACGCTTGTTTGCCGACTAATTATATATAATTTAAAAAAAGTGTTGACTCTTTTTCTAAAAACAGATAGTAAAAAGTAATAATCCACAATGGGTCTCCTACCCTGGCTCAGAGAAAACGTAAAAGCTTCGGTCTCGGTGGTTGTCATAGATTCCTGACACATTACTTATGGTCGAGGAGCAAAGTAGATCAGTAGATTTAGGTGCAACCCTTGTCCTACAACGGTGAGGCTTTTGCTAAAAAGAGGGACACACATAGTTCTTTTCAATTATATTTTTCAATTAGATCAACATTAACGCTTAAATTTTTGTTCCTTATACTTGATAAGGTACTTACCAAAACCAAGAAAATATTACGTAATAACATTATGTTAATAATAGCAATTAAAATTTAAGCATATTGGATTAAGCTCCTTTCTCCCACACAAAGAAATAGGCCTGCAGTGAAAAGTTTCAGGCGGAATCATAATTATTATATGTTGTATACTAGCCGACCCGCGCCCACTTCGTTGGGCGTTAATTATCTTTGTGATGCAATTATGTTGTGTAGTTCTTAGTACTGTTTTATTAGGTTCATTGTTTAGAATTTGACGTATAAAATCGTAATAATATCGTGTCTTTATTATTTTAAATTACAGAACCAAATAACATACTTTATAAATAAAATGTTGCTCCAACGCCATCTATCAAAAAGCGAAAAAACTTCGTCGTCGATAGGTTAAAATAAGAGTAAATAAAATAAATAGACTAAAAAATAGCGATAGATGGCCATAGTTTCTTTGTGATTTTGATAATATATTTTAATATTTTTCTTATTTACTGAATTTTTTGTACAATTACAATAAAATATAGCCTATGTCACTCCTGAATAGTGTAGCTTTTTGTTAGTGAACGAATTTTCATGATCGGATCAGTATTTGCAAAGATTACCCCCGATATACAAACAAAGTTATAAACCTTACCTCTTTATAATATTAGTATAGATTAATATTATAAAGAGGTAAAATTTCTAACTTTGTTTGTTTGTAGGGGGTAATCTTCGCAAATACTGATCCGATCACGAAAATTCTTTAACTAACAGAAAGCTACACTATTCAGGAGTGATATAGGCTATATTTTATTGTTATTGAATAAAAAAAATCAGTGGAAAAATAATAGTATAATATGTAAATTAAGTCGGAGAAATAAACATCACAATGAACACCAAAAAAATAATTAACGCCCAACGAAGTGGGCATGGATCCGGGGGGTGATATATAAACACAAAAACTAAAAGATAAATTGACACAAGACTTTTTCGATATTTCAACTTTGACATTAAAGTGCAATGCATGACTAAACATTTGGTAAATCTGTCGATATCGTTTATCGATATTTACAGCACTATCTCGGTACAGCTGACACATTTTCATAAAACGTTTACGGTTCGCAATGCAATACCGGATTCGGAAAAGTGTCTCGTAGGTTGCCCGGTCACTCGTATTACGGTGATTCCCTTAAGAGTAAACGGCAACCCAATTTAATATACTGTTATAGGATTGAATTAATTAAAGCAATGAATAAGTTTGTGCTAATCGATAAATAACCTTTCCAACATGCGTAACCTTCATTCATTGCGTTATGATTTTTATTTTGAAATTTGTGGTTAAAAAGCTGGAGCTCAAAATTACTCATAGTAAAAGTAGTAAAATTAAGAAAAATTAAACATATTTATGCATATGAATTATAGCAATGATTATATGTATAACTATGTATAGTCATAGTACTAGTAGTTACTAGTTAATTTACTTGCGCAAATGGCCAATATTAGTTTGTCTATAGCTCAAAATGACCCGCAACCGGCATAGTAAGTCTCCTTTTACCACCTTTATATAATTTGATGGCAATATTGTCCTCCAAATTGCGTGGTACGTTATCCCGGTCCTATGCTCACTGCTGCTCTATCTCCTGCTAGCTCTATTATCTACCACAATCGAGAGTTTTCGAAGAGGAACTTTTTGTTCATCTCATTAAAATGAAGCTACTCCCTGACAATTAGCTTGATACTAATCAGGTGAAAAATATGTACTAGGGATCCCTACCTATAATGATTTGATCTTATGACAAATGTTTGTATACCCATATATATTTTTTGTCGTTGTCTGGGCGTTTGTGCTTTTGTATTGTATTATCTAACACAGGATTCACGTTCTAGGAGATGCTGTTGAAGTCGAGACGTTTGTTGATTTATTTTCTGGTTTACTCAAATCCATTAATCTTTACAGATGCGACTCCGACCACACAGCGGAGATGCTGTACACTCATCTCCTAGCATTGATCGAGCGACCAGAAAACCAGAAAAAATTTGCTGATATTGAACGCAAACTTCAAATGCGAGGAGCTTTGCCATTAAAGAAGCCTCCAGATTCCTCGTTAGGGAGCGAAGTGTCCAGGGAATCTGACTCGGGGAGCAATGAGGACAGAAATGTCGCCAATCTATATGACAGCCTCGCCGCTGAACTGAAGCAAAAGTTGTCTACAGGTAAAAAGGGTCTAGGTCAGTCTGATTTTTTTACTTTTACGTAGGTCGCTGATGCTTTCACGCAAATATAGTGCACCGTAGAAAAATTGGTATGTATTTATTTATGCTTTACTGACAAATATGTATGTAAGTAATAAATCTATGATGTAGTGCTGAAAGTACTTTGCATTAACTGTGCCTGATTTATTAGTAGGAGAATATTATGTGCACTTTAACGAAGCTTAGGAATTTATTTGTTTTAAGTTTTTTTTATTATTATTATTTTAGTCTATAATATTTTTCTTTAGTCTAAACAAGTCATTTTCGCCAATAATAAAAAATAGAATATAGTCATGGAATGCCGATTGATGTTTAATGTGCTTTCTCATTAATTATTATTAATTATTTATAAGCTAAAGCACCACTTCTTAAAAATAAATTATATATTGATATAAGTAATATGTTTAAATTTCTCTAAAAATAAATATTATACTTGTATCAGCTTAAATTAACAATAGAATAGGAAGTAGCTGAAAAATACACAAGTATAGCCTTAATTTATTTGCACACGCTTAAAACATTTTGTATAAAAACTAACAATAAATTGATTTAAGATTTTAAAGTTCCACGGTCTCTGTGACCACTTTGGATTCTACGAGACTTACCGCGATTAATATTTTGAAACTCCCATACTTGACTCCATGGTCACCCAATCCAAAGTGAACAATTAAGTGATAAAGCATAACAATAATTTTTTAAACAAAAATAAAAGTGAGTTTTCTTCAAATAATTTCCAGGTAAAAGTCCAATTCTGCTGCCACCACGGGACTATGACACGGTTCACCGTCAGAAGGGCAACTTGAGCAACATCGATACTCGAAGATGCCTAAATCAGAATATAGTGGGTATAAACGCTCGTCGCAAGCTCGAGTCTTCAGGAGGCAGTTCCGGAATAGGCAGCGATCTCGCGCCATCGCCTGAGAGAAATGAATATCCTCGACATGACAATCACAGTACTAGCGGTATGTTGGAAGATTGTAATTTATACAATATACGCCCAGTTTCACTCGCGTCTATAAATTATATGTAAAAGTATAAGCTTTTAAATTTTCACGGTTACTTTAAACACTTTTGAAATAACATATTATCGAAATAATATTCGCGGTAAGTACCTACCGTAGAATCAAAAATGTAAAATTTTGTTTGTTACTTTCCGCAACAGCGACTTCACAGACCCTAATTATTATAGCGTATAAATAAACTTTTGAACATTATAAAGGTTTCGTGTTTAATATTCGTATTGCAGGTCCGTATTCTCTTTCAAAATTTTCATTCAGGAATTGTCTGTAAGAAATTTCTCAACGCGATAAGGCCGCCTGGCCTATAGAAATAATGGCCTATAGCCCTATACAAATACAATTTTTTTTAATTGTACTTTTCGTACTTTTCTTATTATTTTTATTTATTCCCTGGTGTACAATTATACATATATTATTATTACTAATTATAAACATAATTTATGAATTCATTCGTCAAGTATATTTTATCGTAAACATAGGTATCAAAGTTGAATACGTTTTTGTAATCGATATTAATATTTAAATTTGCATCTTGTGATGATATCAAGGTTGTTTATATCGGTGAATCGAATGACATTTATAAATACGAATCATCTTTATTTTACTCATTGCGATGTATTTTTTACAACATTTACACGAAACAGAAAGAAATAACGACTTCCCATAAAATACATAAATAAAATAAAAGTTTAAATGTTACTGAAGGTCAATAAATCTTTAGTAATATTATAAAGCTATAAAGTTTGTTTTGTTGAAAGAGCTCACCTCAGAAAGTACTGATTTGAATTGAAAAATTACTTTAGTGTGATAGCTCATTGATCAAGAAAAGGCTATTATTATTATAAAGGCTATATAACATCAATCTTTGACTAATAGCAACGGCGCAACGATGAAACTTGTTGCGAAAACGGGTAAAATTTAAAACTTTTGATAGTCTAATATACGGAATAAATATAAATATATAAATATTAAATAAAACAAATATTAAATATTAAAGTTATAAATATAAAATGCGAACAAAAACTATGTAGTTAAACAAATATAAAACGAGGAACTCCAATAACATCTACAAATGAGGTCATAAGTTGAAATAAGTGTGTTTTTTTTAAGACCAGGATGTGATGTTCACAGGCAACCGGTCACGATCCACGATCATTTTTATGCTATTTTCAATTTGATGCGTAAACATTTTTTCAACAATACTTATAAGACTGTGAGAACGGAGAATAAAATAAATATACGAAGTTCTTAAAACATGTATGATTTTGTCGCGTTTTAGCGAATTATATTGTTTTTATCAAATAGAAGTTACACAGCTAAACTTTCCTTCTAAGTCACCCAGTCAGTCTGTCAGTGAAACCTATCAAACACTTTTTGGTAGTTTTTGAGTTGATCACAAACCCACAAACTATTGCAAACAAACAGACAAACAGACGGGTTGTGACGGGGTGGTGGTCGGTGGATTTTGTTTTATAATATAGTGACATTCTAAAAATTATACTTTTCACCATGGTTTTAAAAAATTTTGAATCCTAGCTTTTCTTTGAACATTTAGACATACATATAAATAAATAGATAAATAAATATAACATACACAGACGGTCGTCTATTCCTACGGTAAGCAACTTAATGATTGTGTTATAAGTAACAGCCGAGTCATATATATAGCTACTTTTTTCCGATAAATACGTATAAATAATACTTATATATAAATAAATATAGGTAGGGCACAGCAGGAAATTTCCTGCTCAAAATATGGAGCAGCCCGACTGGGGTAGTACCTCGACCTTACAGAAGACCACAGCTAAATAATACTGTTTTGAAGCAGTATTGTGTTCCTGTTGATGAGTAAGGTGACCAGAGCTCCTGGGGGGGATTGGGGATAGGGTCGGCAACGCGCTTGCGATGCTTCTGGTGTTGCAGGCGTCTATAGGCTACGGTCTTACCATCAGGTGAGCCGTACGCTTGTTTGCCGACCTAGTTACATTAAAAAAAAATATATCACACCCAGACTCGAGGCAGGAATCGAACCTACAAACCCTCGGAGCAGAAAGCACAACAAACTGCGCCAGCGGGCTATGTGAAAACGATCAAGATATAACTCATATAATACGAGTAGCATATAAGAACGTAAATATATAAGCATAATAATATATGCATATAAGCATAAAGTATAAAATATATAAATATTTTAATGTGAACAAATGAATAAATCACCTGTAAACGTCAGCTAGAATGAAGTTATACTTACTTAGTTAAAGTAATTACCAAAATTATTCGTAAACGGGATATTTACCATGTTTATTAATTTTACTTCACGGAGCTCGATATTTCGACATTATCTGCGAATGTCTTGTTCACGAGACAGGACGATAATTTTGGTAATAGAAGTAACCATGTTAATCTAAAATCTTATATAGTTAAAGTAATGTTCGTCTTTTTGACTAGTTATTGAGAAAATTTCATTTAACAGTTACCTTTTAATGTACGTATAATGGGGTGCTTCAAATCAAATTACTCAACGTGTATTGCAACAATTTGATGCATTCAAATTCAAATGCACAAGTTTGCATAATGAATCTTTATAATTAAAATCTCCCAACAAATGCTTCATGAGCGGATTAACCTTCGTTATTGCGAAGTCTATTGCAGTTATATTCATCATAATAATCATTATGTTTCGATCACCTATAAAATAATATTTTACATACATTGTTAGGCAAAACCGATGTTAATAGTATTTGTGTATTGTTAATATTATTTGAAAATTTATATTGTTGATATTGTCGGATAACTCTTTGGTATAAAATTAAAATTTAAGCGGTCAATATAAATGAATTTACAACAGAAAAACCAGTTAATAATCCCTTAACCCTTTATAATGCTTTTTTGGTATTTTAAAAAATTATAATGTTCCTTATTTTGTTAAATGCCTAAATATAAATTAACTTTATGTGAATAGGGTCAATTTATTATTTTTTATATTTTAATAAATCTTTATAATATATATCATTAATAAATAGGTACACCAAGACAGTGAGCCAGAATCGATTAAAAAATGAAAATAATTATTTTTTACGATTATTTCAGTCATACAACATATAGGTACGACATAATTAAGTCACATATAATGTAATATTCCAATGAGTCTAAAATATTCAAAAAAGCTTTGCCTTCTTAGCAGCTGGACCATTATACGTTTCTAAAACAATTATTTAAAATATAGCTAGAACAAAAAAAAAATGGTTACAAAAACATGTACCTAGTACTTTCACCATCTTATTAACAATGTTAAATTCAAATAAAATAATTACTTTCACTTTTGTTTGAGGTAAAGTGGAGCGATGTTTAAAAGAACGAAACTCAAAACGGTGTGAACCCAAAATCCATTCGCGCTTTTAAAACGACACCCGGCGATAAAACTAAAAACCACTTTTTACCAACTGCACGTGGGAGTGTGACAGGTTCTTTTCTGTGTCAAAAACATATTTATGTAGACACGTAGACACCACGGCGGTTACAAGTCATTGGATCTACGATGACTTGAAATATTTTATTTAGGATAAGCATTCACTTTACTTTTCAAGCTTTACAGACAAACAGCTTGTTAAACTTCGTGATTACGAATGTTTGGAAATTTTTTAATTCGGATTTCGGACGCTATGAGTTTGTAACCAACTTCCGAAACAGGAGGAGGTTCTCAATTCGATCCACTTACGTTGTATTTCTTGTCGATGTAATTGAAGTCGGTTTTTTTTCATTTGCGAGCAAACACAATTATTAAGACTTTTCAAGTTCCAGTATAAAGTTCTATATTATATTATTTTCTTTTACGGAACGTTTTGTTCATCAGAAAATGTCTCTATTATTTTAGGGTGTTAAAAGTAGTGCTTACGAATATTTGAAAAATTTATTTAATTTCCCAAAACCGCTTAGACAATAGACATCAAACCTTTGTACAAACACAAAATAACGTAAGAGTTTAGTTTACCGCTTCTATTATATTGAGATCTGTGTCACCAACAAGGTTAAGTAGTTTTTGTAATAAAGTAGGTTACAAAAGCACTTTTAAATCGCCACTTAGTAAATTATTTATCAGTATTTAATTAATTAATTATTATAATTAATGCGAATTTAAAGTCAGTTAAATCAGTTTCACAGGCTGCTTATATTCATCGAATTAGTACTATTTAACCCACATAAAAATAAAATAGCCATAATTCCTATCCGTGTGGGTGTCGTAAGAGGCGACTAAGGGATAACATAGTTTCACTACCACCTTGGAACTTAAAAAGCCGACCGATGGCGGGATAACCATCCAAATGCTGGCTTTGAAGTACACAGGCCGAAGACGGGCAGCAGCGTCTTTGGTGCGACGGCGCCAGCCCTGCGGTCACCAACCCGCCTGCCCAGCGTGGTGACTATGGGTAAAACACACGAGTTCACGCTATTATTGGCGCGAATTTGTGGAGGCCTATGTCCAGCAGTGGACTGCGATAGGCTGAAATGATGATGATGATGATGATGAATGATGAATTCCTATCCGACCTATTATACCTACATATCTTATAAACCAAGAGAGAGTCATCTTGTCGTATTGCATATAAAGAACGCATTTTAACCGATTCTCAATTGTACTGTATGTTTATGTATGTTAGTTAGTTCAGAACTTTTGGGTGGGTTGAACGATTTCGATGATTTTTTTATATATTCAAAGATGGTGCGTGTACATATAGTTCCATTTTAATTGAATTCAGTTCTGACAAGTACTTTTTGAGTGATCACTGATAATGCGTTTTTACTTGGCTATTTTATATCGTTATATACCTAATGTATTATATATGTATAATGTATATACCTCATAACTTTTTACTGTGCTGTCCGATTTCAATAATAATTTTTAATCGAAAATCAAATCGATAGTGGATCAATAAATACCACCTAGTATTTGTCATGTAGTGTAATTTAAATTTGACTATTTTTTCGTCTACCCATTAGTATAGTATTACTTATCGATTTAATTGAAGCCGGTTTTTCTTCGTTAGCGAGTAAATATACAATTATTTTCTAAAATATCGTCAAAATCACTTTTGAGACAAATGACGTGTTTCTTAAGAATAAACTCCCGTTATATGTAAATTCATATTTGACAATAGACTGAGTGTGTAAACTACACCGGTGGTCGTGAATATATTATCTCAAGTAGGCTTTTAGGGCAGGAAACTTATAAAAAGTGTTTTCCGACATTTTATATTTACATATTATAATAAATCGAGAAATAAGCTATCTGTGATTACTTTTAAGATAAAATTAAAGTACCCAATCTCGATTTAGATTATGTAAGCTCATTTTATATTAGCACGTAAAACAGAAATTTATATCATTTTATGAAAAATATTTATCGATGTAATTAAAACCTATTTCCACAATTTTTTGGTTTTAAAAATATTAAATAGAGTCGTGACACGTTTTAATACAATCGATTATGATTTGTATATTCATACATTTGTAAAATGCAAAAAAAAGCATAAATTGCCCAAAAAAACTTTAAACAGCAAAAATTTTAATGATATTTTTTTTTCATTTCAGAGGAAGACTGGGCAGAAAGCACAGCGTACCTCATGCACGAAGCGTTCGATGCTTCACCGCCGCGACGACCTCCTTCACCGCGGCGCGCCTCGCCGCCACGCCGCACTCTCTCGCCCCGCAACTACGACAGAACACCCTACAATGATGACTACACTGACCAATACCGTGACCAATTAGCTCCCTTCCGCGATCAAACTGCCTTCGAACGTCGATTCCGTCACGAATCCTTGGAACGTGTCAGCAAAGACAAGCCAGAGAAGTTTGACGATGATACACCAAGCTACAGGCGAAGATACGTTGCCGAAACAAAACCTTCGAACAAAAGCATAGACAGGGTTGAGGATCGACGATTTGGCAAACTTCAAAGAGGAGCAAGCGAAGGCAGCTTAAAGACCACGGACGTTTCTCCAAAAGAACGCTTCAACGTCGCCAAGGAAAAGTTTATGAACCTAGAAAGGGAAAGGTTTAACAGAGAACTCGAAGCACATATGGCGATAAGGAGGAGTATGCTGGAAAGGAACAGTCGCTCAACTTCTTCCCCGGAGGAAGAAAGACGCGATGAGCGACTCGATCGTCACAGAGAATTAAGTTCTCGAAGAGAAAACGACCGTTCTCATCGGGAGTTAGAGCGCCCTCATCGAGAACCGGAGAGACGCAAGGAAGACAGGATACGCGATTTGGGAGACTTAGGCCAGAGAGAAATTGAGAGACTTCCTCGAGTTGGCCGAAAACGTGATGAAGTTAAAAGATACGAATATGGAAATGAGGAGTATTTGAACAGGATCGAGCCAAAACAGGAATACTTGAACAGAATCGAGCCAAAACCACATCGAGAAGAATTTGATCGTTATAGAGAGAGAAGAGAATTAGATCGTCGTATTGACGAAGATGAAATTATTGAGCCAGTAATAGAAGAGAGAAGGAGGGATTGGAATGATAGGCAAAGGGCATTTAGTCGTTCCCGCTTATTAGATGAACAACGCCAGTCTTACGCTGAAGGTGACAGAGATAGGTTTTTCGAGAGGGACTACAGGGAATACCGTGACCTCGCTGACCGGCAACCAGCAAACTATCGACACAGCTACGCGGAGCCAATACCGAGAGGTCGACTCGGTACTGTGAGACCTTATTAGAAATGCCATAATAGATTTTTAGAGAAAAAAAACTTAGTACTTGTTAAAAACCAGGATGAAATGACGCTGATTACATTGTAATCAAAAAAATCATGTATCTTTACTAAAAATTTTTATTGTAAAATGTATCTATTAGATACCATCGATACTGTTTGATAATATATCAAATATTCAATATGTAAATAGACTCTTTGAAAATTACTTATATACATAAGATTTTAGATTAACATGGTTACTTCTATTACGAAAATTATTCGAAAACGGGATATTTACCATGTTTATTAATTTTTCTTCGCGGAGTTCAGTCTCGTGAACAAGACATTCGCAGTTAATGTCGAAATATCGAGCTCCGCGAAGAAAAATTAATAAACATGGTAAATATCCCGTTTTCGAATAATTTACTTATATACAATTTTATACTTCATAAAATATTCTTGTTTATATATCAAAAATAGAATCGACGTGTTTAACTTACTAGTCTTGAGTGTTACTGTTATAATCGAATTGTAATGACGTACAATGAAATTTTCACCTTATTTATAAAGACAATTTCTCTTCCATTCGCATTTATCGCAGATTCCAAAACAAGCTCAATCTGATTTATTTACTTAAAATATCGTTGGTTTTATAAGAAATCAACTCGCGCGATGTAAAAAGAACGCTGAAAGAAACTGAAGGGAGTCAGTTTGCGCATGGGTCGCATCGCGTATTTTTGAATTAGCCTTTCGCTCACGGCTTCGTATAATTGTATTGGTAGGTAAAATAAAAAATATAGATAGAATATCATTAAATAGAATTATAAACATGTTTATATATATATTAGTGTAGAATGTTTAATCTAATGACAAAAAATTCAAGTAATGTTATGAAACTCCTTCCATTAAGTCATCGTGGGTGTCGTTCATACATTAGTTTAAATTCTTAACTGCATTATTATCAGCCTCTCTCTTCATAAAACACTATATGTTATAAATAATTTTTCTCACTTCCCTATGTAAAACTATTTCGTAATTTAAGACTTTTCTGCGCGAGCGATTTTGAGTCGACGTCGAACTGTCCAACCAATAGCACACCGGCAAGCAAGCGGCGAGTGATACACACGCCCCTCCCCTACCTAGGCTCATACCATTTTTAGACCGATAAATCGTTTCTGCGCAGCTTGGCGGCCAGCGTTCTTTTTACATCGCGCGAATTATACCGCTGTTAGATTTTATATGACAATAAAGGGAAAATATTAAAAACGAATAAGTATTTGGGTGCTATTTAAAATAACCCTAAAGATAAAACTATAATATTCTATGACACAAAACGAACTATATCCAAAAAGGGAAATACTTGAGAGAAATAGTTCTCAAAGAATAATGTAATAAATACTCATCAATTGTCACAGAAATAACTTTGTAAATATAAATTATAATATTACTTATAATCAATTAAATAAAGATTTTATATTTTATACATAAATCAAAACAAATGTTACGATAAAACTAATAGAGATAGTTATATGAATAATATAATAAGGTCTGTTCTATGAAGGTTTTAATGTCGCATAAAAGGCATATTATAAAGATTGTTAGATACTAAAAATGTAAATGTTAAACACGCAGTATACATTACGTAGTAATTTTTATTGAAAGTCAATGACAACTGTAGGTCATACAAATCCGTCCCATCACCTTTTGACAATGTATCTGTGAATTGTTAATAAATGTTTATTGATTGTATTGTTTATCTTTCATTTGAGCATTATTCCTTTCTCTATTACCGGTCATTTTACAACGTTTGAGATAAACGAGCAGGGTACCAATTGGCAGAGCGAGAGCAGAGTAGTTAGCGCTAAAGTGTAGTACGTGATAGTACAATAACATGATAAGCTATTTACATATAACTTACACATCACACATATATAATTTATTAGTATTTAATTTAAAAAATAATTGACAGTGAAAGAACAATCTAGAAAACTTCTTACTGCGTAGAATCAGTGTAAATTGACAACCCGTGACTTTATAGGCGTCCCACGTGTAATACCTACCGAGCTAAAAGTATACTTATATGCTAAGTGGCATGACTTTGGCATGACTACAGAATAATATTTTTGTGGTACGATATTATTCAAAATAAAGACATAAGGACTCTACTGAATTTTTTTCCACTGTTTAAAAAATGTACATTACAGAATATGTAAAGAGTACTTATACACTCAACTTAAACTTACAATACGGGGTCACTTCACCTGTGTGAGCGCAACCGCAATATGTTTATACGCGAGCGACAAAGACAAAAGATGAGGGGTCGGTGTACGAATTTCTTTCTATTCCGCGACCGCAGTACAGTATACTTAAAGATATTGTAAATTGAACGATATAGTGATTGAAATGAAAAACTATTAAATAAATTTAAGAAGATATTTTAAAAATAATAATCACTTTTAAAATTTTAATTTGTATAATGACACTTCGAAAGTAAGCTGAGCTTTATTGAAATATTCCGATCTTTATAACATGTGTTGTATATTAGTTGTTATAAGTACTTATAATTATGTATTGCAAGAACTAATGACATATACAGGCTGAAAGTTTGAATAGTTACGGTATTTGAGGACGTGATAATGGACGATCATATATAACAAAAAAAAATACATATAACATAAATATTAATAAACTTCTAAGTAAAGTTAACCAACAGTTATCCATAAACCTTCACATCTGATGGACACTCTCACGAAACAGGTGTGTAGGTATAGGTAGGTACATTTAGTTTTCGCGCGGTCGTTTACCTATAACTTGTAGGAATTAACTTGAGACCCGGGCCGATGACGTAATTTTATTATTATCTTACTAACAATAACTAACATAGTTTTTAAGTATTGTTACTATCACACTAATACACTATGTATGTACAGTCCGAAATAAACTACTTTCATTATTATTGAATATGACGTAGTAAATTTGTACGGGCTATACCTACGTCAAAACGCCGCGCCGCCACGTCATAACAGGGTAGCAACTAGCAGGCTACCTTTGATAAACAAGCATGATCTTTTTTTCCTTCATACTTTAGTCCTGGCTTAGGACAGGCAAAAATACAAAGATATTTCACTAGTTTAAGCAACAAATTTGTTGACTAAGTAAATGATGTGAACTTTGGACAAAAATTAATATCAACTGTTTACCTTTTTTTGTATTTCTGGCGTATTTAAAAATGGAATCATACTTATTTACAACGATTGTCAATTATTAAACTATTACATAGCTACACTAATCTTAAAAAATGTTCAAAGTGAGCTCCTTGTCGTGTAATACACAGTTCGGTACGTTTACGCATATTATCTTTCACACGATCTAACACGAATCGGTCACTTTTAACAGTTTCGAAAGCACTGGTGATTTTTTGTTTTAACTCCTCTCTGTTTGCATAGTCTGTAGCATACACGAGCGAGACGTTTTACCTCCCCCCACAAATAAAAGTCCAGTGGAGTGAGATCTGGAGAGCGAGCTGGCCATGGCACAGGCCCTCCGCGCCCTATCCAGCGATCTCCGAACTTATTATTCAAGTACTCACGTACTTGCGCCTGATAGTGCGCGGGTGCTCCGTCGTGTTGGTAAAATAAGTTTCGGTGATTACTCAGTGGTACATCATCGAGCATGTCGCTTACCGCACTATTTAAAATGTCTAAGTATGACGCACTATTGAGTCTTCCTTCGATAAAATACGGCCCTAACAGACAGTTATTTAAAACACCAGCCCACACGTTAACACTAAATCTGTGTTGATAAGCGTCCTGTCGCGTAACGTATGGATTGGAATGACTCCCACCAATGTTCATTGTGTACGTTAAAAACACCAAGCTTAGTAAACGTAGCCTCGTCCGTAAACAATATGTTTTTGTCAGTGTTTTGTAAAAACCACCGACAAAAATTTATTCGTGGCCCGTAATCGTTGGTACTAAGTTCTTGAACACGTCGAAAATGATACGGGTGTAAACCTTCTTTGTGAAGTAGATTCCACACAGTCCACTGAGATACACCAAATCTTCTAGCACCTTTTCGAGTACTCGCTTCTGGGTTGTTCTCGAAATACTCGAGAATGTCTTCTTGTAGGGAGACAGGGTATGCCTCTCTTCCTCGTCCTTGGGCATGTGCTGGAACACGAAACTGTCCGAAGTCTCGTAATCTTTGATTAGCGTTTAAGATTACGCTGGCCGAAGGTACTCGGCGATTGGGGAACATCTCCCGATACAAATTGATAGCACCCGGCAAGCTATCATTCGCACACGCATAAGCACGAATCATGTCCAAGTATTCTGCATTTGTGTATTGATACGCCATAATAAAAGATTAATCAAATAATTAATAAATAAAAAATTAAATTGCGCGCGCGCATGAAAACTGAAAAATACGAAACTGAAACACGACCAACGTCCTTGACATTCACTTCGTACTAAATAGTAAAAATTTTTAAATTAGAAACGGGGTGGAGGGTTGCGGGCGGGCGGGCGGGCGTTTAGCGGCAAATACAACACCAAGGATAAGGCCACGCGCAGCGTCAAGGCTAAATATTGCATAATATTGTGTTTTTAAAGTATAGCCCATGATTGATTGAAATATATGAAAATTTGGACAAAAATTAAGTACCTATTTTTTTACATAATTCGAATGAGAATCACGGATTGAATCTTATCATTCAATATTGTTACTAATTTACTAATCATATTGTAGTAATTTCTAATTACATACATTTATTTCTCAGTCTCCAACCTACATTGGAGCAGCGTGGTGGATTAAGCTCTGATCCTTTTTCTACATGGGGAACGAGGCATATGCCCAGCAGTGGAATATTACAGGCTAAAGCGTTTATTTATCATAATAATGACAGCAATGATATTGCTTTATTTGTTACTAGCCGACCTGTGCCCACTTCGTTGGGCGTTAATTATTTTTGTGATTGCAATTATATAGCAAAGTTTTCATCTCGCTCGTAATTCTCTGATAAATATATACCTACTGTTCGTGAATAGATTATTAAGATGCAAGGCAAATAGTATAAACGTATATTTTTTTGATTTTATACAGTAGTTTGATATGTTTCAAGTTTTTAAATTTAACGCGTACAGAATAATTACGAACTTTTAAATGAAGTGAACTTTATATAATCTGGTGAACGTTGTGAACACTGTCGCTGCTTGGGCGCGCAGTCCGCTGCTACTTTACGTCGATGTTTAGTTGGTAGTTTGGTACAGTTCGTCAAGAGATGGCGCGATTCGTAACACCTATTATTTTTCCCTGAATTTTTTGTTCAATAACAATAAAATATAGCCTATATCACTCCTGAATAGTGTAGCTTTCTTTGTTAGTGAAAGAATTTTCGTGGTCGGATCAGTATTTGCGAAGATTACACCCTACAAACAAACAAAGTTAAAAACTTTACCTCTTTATAATATTAGTATAGATTAACGTCTATTTATTATTTTCTTTATGGTCATGTCTGTGATACAGGAAATTAATATAGTAAGGAAGATTATTAAAACACAATTTTATAAAATTATTTTTATTTTATGAAACATTTATTTACAAACATTTCGATTGCACTCAAGTTTTATTTTTACATAAATATTGCACTGAAATTGCACAACTGTGTTTAAGGATTTTTCTTAAGAAGCTAAAACATTTAATACATAATGTTATAATTATATATTATTAAAAAATTACGAAACGATATTTAAAGTAATCACATGGTTTCCCTATGAATAAGAAATTGTTAGTACACTAAGAAGATAAATATATTTCATTAAAATACTTAGAATTAATTACATAATTATTTACAAATTTTTGTTAGGGAAAACACCTCAAATTTGTTAAAACAAAACACGATTCATGTTATATTATCATCTCGTAGGACACAATAATGTATTATTTACGTATATATTAAAATATTAGTAGATAGTAATAAAATTACCAATACAATAAAAATCGTTTCGTATAAATTGATGTAAAATATTTAGTATTAGGACTGTTCATTGTGACTGAAACCTAACATATGCATAACGGTTATTTTATTAATAAATAACTACATACACTGTTTACAATAAAAAACCTATATACCTAATAAAAATCCTTATTTTTTACGAATAAGGTGGTATACGCAATGAGATACTTGAAACTATTTTAACCTATTTTAAAACACAGATAAAATATGACAAATTGCACCAAACCACAGATTCTGAATACACACAGAGTAATAACTTGCTATAGTCTATTCGCGTTAAGAAAAAAGTGCCTCATCTCTGTTATTAGAACGATATGTCCAAATTGACCAGTTGACGTAACTGACGTATGTAAGCCCTTCAGACAAGCGTTCTAATTTAATATTATGATTTAATTGGTCAAAGGGCATGCCTAAGCGAAGTGACAAAGATGAGTCACTGTTTTCTTAACGTGAATAGACTACAACATTACAAAGTCTATATGTATTCAGTTTTAATTTATAAGTAATATCTATAATGTTTATAATACAAATAAAAAAGTTAGTGGTATTACAATTAGTTATGCCACGCGCTTCCTTATAATTATATTGCAAAAATATTTTAAATTTTTAAAACTAAATATTCGAGAATAATCAAATTTTGTAAAAAAATATAAATACGTTATTTTCCGAAAAATTGTCCCACATTGGGCGCCAATCGAATTATGCAAATCATCCAAATTTTATTTAAAAAGTTAGAAACAAAAATGTGTCAATTTCAATGTAATGAAAATAATATGCTATTTAGCTTTTGTCATATTTTTACGGAAAATAGCCTAAAGTATCTTCTAAACTAGCGTTACTGCTAAGTGGTCGATGGTCGAAAATTTTAGCTAGGGGTGGCACAGGAAGCGGTGAGGACAGCGGGGGAGGCCTATTCCTGCGTCCCCCGACTAACGAACGAACATCCGTGCGCTGAGATAAGCGAACATCTGCAAACAGCGCCGCCATCTCTGCGGATTTCTTCACGCTTAGTGCGTCTTGAGAACCAGCTCCAGTGCTTCGTACTGACAATTAAAAGACACACTTCAAATATAACTCTTCCATTCTATTTGCTGTAATTAGGTAAATATTATATTCATTCGCTGCAAAGTAACTTTAGAATATATCAGTCAGTCAAAATATTTGCTTAATACAGTTCAGCTTTACAGTTCCTACATCAACTCAGAAAAAGACTGTAGTAAAATAATGTTTTAAATGTAAATAAGATTTACTTTCTTATAATAGGATTAAACTTTGAATCATCTGTCATAAGAGGATGCTTGTATACCTTTCCAATGCAGTCAATACGAAAAATTAAAATCAGACTACGAGATATTTCCCCCATCATAACTGATTTTTGAACAGAATATTTCCTGTTGTGGCGTTCTTGATTAAACATGTTTGAAATTTAAGTAGTCTATAGGAAATCGTTTTGTGAATATAGGTACCGGGTGTGTGTGAGCGAAACCTATACCTACCTATACAATGCAGGGGCCTACCTAGCTATATAATATAGGGGCTCTGAGATCTTAATCTACATCAGTGGTTCTTGACCTTTTAGTGATGGGAGACTTTGTCTAAATGTATATTTTAACTTGGACCACTAATTGTTTTTGGGGTGAAATTTGGAGTTATAGATTATTAAGAGTCAATCAATCTGCACCTCACTTTTGAGGACCACTTTGGATGATTACGACCACTGATTAAGAACTTTGCTCTAATGTATGTGAGCAGTGTAGCTCTCCAGTGAGTCGCTACATGTTGCGCGCGCGGCTTTGTCTTCAGCAGCAGCTCGTAGTGGAGAAACCTATGGTGTGTAGCACTAGTGTGGTAACTCACCGGTGAGTCGCTGCATGTTGCGCGCGCGGCTTTGTCTTCAGCAGCAGCTCGTAGTGGAGAAACCTATGGTGTGTAGCACTAGTGTGGTAACTCACCGGTGAGTCGCTACATGTTGCGCGCGCGGCTTTGTCTTCAGCAGCAGCTCGTAGTGGAGAAACCTATGGTGTGTAGCACTAGTGTGGTAACTCACCGGTGAGTCGCTACATGTTGCGCGCGCGGCTTTGTCTTCAGCAGCAGCTCGTAGTGGAGAAACCTATGGTGTGTAGCACTAGTGTGGTAACTCACCGGTGAGTCGCTGCATGTTGCGCGCGCGGCTTTGTCTTCAGCAGCAGCTCGTAGTGGAGAAACCTATGGTGTGTAGCACTAGTGTGGTAACTCACCGGTGAGTCGCTACATGTTGCGCGCGCGGCTTTGTCTTCAGCAGCAGCTCGTAGTGGAGAAACCTATGGTGTGTAGCACTAGTGTGGTAACTCACCGGTGAGTCGCTGCATGTTGCGCGCGCGGCTTTGTCTTCAGCAGCAGCTCGTAGTGGAGAAACCTATGGTGTGTAGCACTAGTGTGGTAACTCACCGGTGAGTCGCTACATGTTGCGCGCGCGGCTTTGTCTTCAGCAGCAGCTCGTAGTGGAGAAACCTATGGTGTGTAGCACTAGTGTGGTAACTCACCGGTGAGTCGCTGCATGTTGCGCGCGCGGCTTTGTCTTCAGCAGCAGCTCGTAGTGGAGAAACCTATGGTGTGTAGCACTAGTGTGGTAACTCACCGGTGAGTCGCTACATGTTGCGCGCGCGGCTTTGTCTTCAGCAGCAGCTCGTAGTGGAGAAACCTATGGTGTGTAGCACTAGTGTGGTAACTCACCGGTGAGTCGCTGCATGTTGCGCGCGCGCGGCTTGTTCTGCAGCAGTATTTCGTAGTCGAGCGCCAGACTGTCCGAGCTGCGCGCGCGCCGCCGCCGACTCGACGCCATCGACCTGCACGTGTTGAGTTGTATTACTACATACGTATATTCTATGACTTATATATTTATCTCACTTCGTAACAATATATATTAACAATGTTTTAATTTACTTGTTTATCTACATAGGAAAATCTCATCATATAAATTGTGTAATGACAGTAGGTATGTGTTGATAGTTAAAGTTTTAAAGGAATTTTTATTTCATACTTTTTAGCGCATTAAAAATAAAAGTTTGTTACTTAGAAAGATTTTCACTTTTAACTTATTTTTTACTTTTTAGTTATTGCTGGAAATGTTTCTCAGTCTGGTTTTCTCAACGTATCCTTTCATTTGATAATCATATTGTACGAAAACATGAAAAATTTAATCTTCTGTCTTTACAAGTACACTATAATTATATGGATTTAGAGTAAAGACACTTTATTTTTCAAGTTACTCTCAGCACGTCCTTTCATTTGATAAGCATATTGTAGGAGTATATTTAAAATAACAACACCGTCATCTTGGGTGTTCCGCCATGTTGGCTTAAGAATAACTGCAAGCTAACCATGCATTGTCATGCAAAAAAATATCGTGTGGTCTATGAACATACCTAGTTCTAGGCTTTCCTTCATAATCATCAAAAGCTCTCTTCATCCTATCCGAGTAGGTTTTACTTGAAGGACTCTTCAAGTACTCTAAGCTCTGTGAACTTTGCATTGTTGTCCTTCTAGGTCCGGTACAGTAACATTTATTACTGTCAGCGCAACTTTCTGAGTCACAGGAGCAATAGCTGTAGTCGCCGTCATATACTTCTCTGGAAATACACAAAATAACTTTTTTAATATGGACTTACTTATACTTGAATTTACAAACATAACATTAATATTACACGCAAAATGGCTGCCTATTATTTTATCACAAAAATTGACAGCTGAAATATAAAAAAAAATTATTATTAAGATACTAATGATACTATTTAAAGTTGATACATGAAAGGCGTTCAAAAATAATGATATCAGCTAGGTTAGAAAAGTAATTATTATAATAATTTTAGTTTTCTAAATAAGCACCTTTAGGTTAAATATTTAACGCATAAAAAATTGTTTACGGCGGCTTTCAATTCTTCGTCATCTTCAAACTTTGTGCCTCTCAAATGTTCTCACAACCGCGAAAAAAAGTAGAAATCACTGGGAGCAAAGTCTAGTGAATATGTAGGATGCTCGAGAATCTCAAGTTCAAACTTTGCACACCACCGAATGCAGAATATGGCAAGCAGTCTCTCTTAATGTCTCTCGTAATTCGTAAAAAAGTTGTCCTGTGGTAAAAAATTTCAAGCAAAAAATATTTCATCACAACACGAATTTCCATTTTATCCATTTTTTTTTTCAAAACGTATTGTACCAGTCGCAAAGAAATACGTATCACAAAATATGGCTTTGGTAAAGTAAAAAAAAAATTGTGGTTATTTTGCCATAGACCTAATCTATATAAAACAATATTTTTTTTAATAACCGCGTTAAATATGTTATACTTATTAATGTTTGAACGCCTCTTCCATTTATTGGCTTATCACACGTATACAATAACTAGTAAAGTATTTCCTGCACTACCATATAATTTCTGTTTTAAGTGCAAGTAAATGCAAAATAACAGTAAAACTTTTTATGCAATGTTTCTGTTTCTATGCTACGATTGACTTGCCTCACTCAACCAATACTAAGATGGTAGAGACCTCATATGTATATTACATTCCATTATTTACGACTAGTAAGTGTGCTTACATGTCTTACACCTCTTATTATACCAATAAGTAACCGCTAACACGGAGCAGTTAACCGGTCATATCAGTCTCTTGACTATCTTCGTTATATTTCTACCATAATATGGAATTTCCTTCAGTTGAACATGTAAATCTATCTTATCTATATAAGAGATTTTCACCTATTTATTAACTCATCACGATATCTATGGAAGCATAAGGCGTATAGACTTGAGATTTAATAGGAACATTCCTTTCGCCGAGTAGAGGTTAGCTAAGAACGGATTTTACGAAGTTCTATCCACAACAAACGGACACGGGGTCAGCTTGTATTATACAAAATTATATAAAGCTCCCATATCGAAGGAAAAGATTACGTATCGCGAAAGTTTAAAAACGATTTACGACCCAATCATAAATTTTTACGTCTGACCAAGTCACAACAAATTTCATTAATTAAAAATGGAATTAGATATAAATGGATTCTAAGCGAATCACATCATTCGGCTAAGTTACTCGTGAGCCGTCCCCAGTCGTGGACGAGTTATGCTCTGATAACTCACGCATTTCTTTACGAACGAGAAATACTGATATGAACCTTAATTTAATTAGGAATAGGTATATATTTCTCTAATAGAAAGTCATTTGACGTAATTATTTAACAGTCTTCGCAGATATGCTCTCTTATTAATGTTGCTATTAGACAAACGAAAGCAGAAAGATTTGAGAATATTCATTTAAATAACGACGTAATAGATCATTTACCGGACAATGATTGTTATCTCTGTACCAAAATCGAAAATTTTTGATTTTACTTTTGAAGAAACGTTGTACAAGATAAAGTAAATGAAATATAAATCTATGAAAGTAGTAGTTGCAATGTAGGTTATACTTGAACTTAAAGATATAAGAAAGAAGATTATAGAGTTAAAATACTGTGAAATATTGATAAGTAACGATTCATTTCATATCATTTCATTCACGATCACGATACAGCCAGTAACATCCCACAGCTGGACATAGACCTCTTTCTCCATGTAGAACAAGGATTGGAGCTTAATCCACCACACAGTGGCACGGTAAGGAGACCCACAAGGACAGACATCCAAAGCGGAAAGATATATTTGTACAAATACAAATATCTATCCCAAGCAGGAATTGAACCCGCAAACCGTCGGTGTTTTAGGCGATTATATGCACCAGAGCGGTTGTTTAGATGATAGATGAAGATAATAATTATAAAGTAAGATATTAGGTAAGTGTTAGAGAAATATTAAATCATTACATTTTTAGAAGTTTGAGATCTCTAAATTAGGTGTAAATTACAAAACAAGCCAGTAGCAAAAACATTTTAACAAATCGCGAATTTTAATCTGTAAGAACGTGAAAGTCCATTAGTGTTTTTGTAAACTCTATTTGCATAAATATCGCATCTTTCAATACAAAAACTTGTTGGAAAGTTAAATGTAATTGCTGAAGATTGTTGTTAATTGATATTTATGTTCTAAAAAGAATATTTATTTGTATTTTTATCTCCCGAAAGTTGATGGCATTAGATAAAGAAACTTAATAGACTTTTGCTTCTTATTTCTATTATATTTAATATAATATATAAAATATTTTTCAATATTTATTTGTATAATCAATAAATTACTTACTTCGAGCACTCTTTGCAGTTTTTAGCTAACAGTTTAGCTTTAGTTGATTCCTTCCCGCTTCTGGTAGGGCAGTCACAAATAGGCTTACAGTCAGCTTTTAATGAACAATAACAGCGGTCTATACAACTTTCAGATTCGCATTCTGAACAGGAAACATAACCACTCGAGCTATTTCTATTTTGACATCCGAGACGATTGCTCAACGTCAGAAAATCGGAATCTTCTGAAGTCGACGTTCTTTCCCCGTGCCTTGTCTTTCCACTTCTCTTCGAAACGTGAATAGACTTTTCCGAACGTTTTGAGTTCCTTTGTCTCATTGTTTGTCGTTTCGGCGCGGGAAAATCTGGTTCCTTAGGTCTGAACTGTCTTAAATCATAGCTAGATGTCGAAACTGAACTTTCCGTTGGTTCATTTACGTTCGCTGTGTTAATTGTCTGTATATCAAAATTGCTTTGTTGCTTTTTCTTTTCTTTTCTCTTTAGGCCTTTACCGAATGACAAACGAAAAACCATACGAAGTCCGCTTGCACCTTTGAAAATTTTTCTCCTCTTATTCTGAAATGTGCTGTTTTTTCGCAAAATCTTTTTCTTTTGTTTCTTCATAATCGCTTTACTGTGTTGAAATATTTCATCCTTAGTTAATGTTACTGCTAGTTTTAATAAAAATTCCTTATAAATCGGTTTCAAATCATTAAAAGACATTCCATCTGGGTCGATTATTGCGTTTAAAATTTCGTCCATCGAATGTAAATTTTCCTGTACTTTAAATTCATTAAACAGTTCATTGAAGCCCAACGGTGAACCACCCCCTTTCTTACCATTGTTCCTGAAATTGCAAATTGAAAAAGATTTCAGACATTTTTACTAAAATAAATGCATTAAATTCGCAATGGTGAATTTAGTATGATCCAGTTAATTGCTATTATTACATTGAATCAGAGGAATGTAGCGGACGCGGTTGCATTAGCACAATTACAAACACGCAAGATGTCGAAACACTTCGCTAAGCATGGTCTATTCGATCTCGTTAAAGTTACTATTTCAGTTCTTTAATTTGTCAAGTGTGACGATAGTGTTAATTGACGCGAATGCATGAAATTGTTTATATTGAAAATTGCAAAAAATTGAATTAATAGATAAACGTACCTTTGGCCTATAGACTTGTAACGGGTGAGCCCACCAGCGTTTAAGAAACTTCCGGAGCGGGGAATGGCAACTTTTGTCAAAATATCACCAGATTCACTTAGTGATTTCCTTCCACTTTGACTACGTCTCAACGGTTCCTTGGGATTTTCTGGTTGAGTTTTAGTCTGAGGCTTAGTAGGTATAGGAGGAGGTAAAGTCGGTGGTCTTTGTATGCTTTTCCGCCTTTCCAACTCTCGAAATAGTTCGATTTTTTCAGACACTTTGCTTTTGACCGAAGATTCACTACTACTTTGTGGATTTTGACCAGACGGATTTGATACAAAATTTAAAGAATCTTTCGGAATAGAAGATTTAGACACTTGAGACTCACTACTTGTGTCATTATTTCTTATTAAATCTAATTTCGCTTTTACTTCTTCAACAGTAATTCGATTCGATCCAAAAGGTGGCAAAGTTGGTATTGAAAAAAGAGGTAAATCTTCGGTAACATTTTTCATTCTTTCTAATTTCGGTTTCTCAGTAAACGATTCACTAGCTGAGTACCCATCTGCCCTATCACTATCTCCGCTCAAAGAAGACGTACTGCGTTTTTTTCGAGGTGGTCTAACAGGGACATCATTAGCTGCCACGCTGCTTGTAATACTCATACAGCTTACTCCATTCCTATTTCTCAACTTCTTGTTATCATTGTGACCCTGCCGACTCATATGTGACATAAGAGATTTGTATAGCGTGGCCGCTATTACTATAGCGTCCTCGGTCGTCTGACATACAAACCCATGGCACTCCAACTGTTTTGCAACGCCTATTTTCCTCATCACGACAGCGAAAAGAGGTGAATGTGAATTTTCGTTGTGGGAGAGGATATATTTCTTTTCAGATGAATCTAACGATTTGAATAGTGCGTGTCGATCGATATTATCGGGATCAGTGATTAATGGAACAAATGCGTAACTTAATGCGTTTTGATCTTTATCTGACGGTTGAACTAGAAATTTTACTGCGGACCAAACGGCTATAGTCGGAAAAGGATTGAGCTGCTCTAAGTCTCCTTTCTCTCCTTTATACCTAACTTTTAAACCATTTTTTGATATTTCTAATTTACCGGTGAATGTATTTTTATGGCGATGATTACTTTTGTAGGCGAAATACAAATCCCTAAGAGGATCTTGAAGTCCAGAAAGGCTTGTTACTTTACTCTGTAAAGGAGTCGACCCCAGGTAATGCACACTGAATACGTGCACCCCTATATTCTCAGGTTGTTTGGCCTCTCCCGCCATATCTGCAAACATTCTCTCTATTCGATCTTGTACAGTATTATTGATCTTCTTTATTTTATTCATACAGTAGTTGTTTTCATCTTCGAGTACGCTTGTTTTATTGTCTTGTAGACTGGCCTGAAAAAAATACATAATAAATACATGAAATAAATTTATATACAAAATAGTAATTTTTTAGAAAGAAATAGTACTAAACTTTACCTATCATACGAAAGGCAGAATATAATTGCGTAGTAAATAAAATGTGGACAGGCATCAAAACGCCTATTTTGTTGATTCAACAATTTTTATATGTATATATATATACTAGCTGCTGTGCCCGCGACTTCGTCCACGTGGAATTTAACAAAAAATTTATTGCTCAGTTCGCAGTTATAAAAAAAATTCGAAATTAAAAGTAGCCTAAGTTACTCCTTATTATATCAGCTATCTGCCAGTGAAAGTCCCGTCAAAATCGGTCCAGCCGTTTCAGAGATTAGCCGGAACAAACAGACATACAGACAAAAATTGTAAAAAATGTTATTTTGGTATATGTTCCGTGTATAGATCCATATGCATTTAGAAAAAAAGTGGTTATTTTAATATTAAAAACAGACACTCCAATTTTATTTATTATCTAGTATAGATAAACATCGCATCACAATATTGTTCTTGAGAAAGCTTTTCTTATTCACCTTACTATCTTTCCGTCCTGTTTCCGACGTAGGTGTATACTGCGGAAGACTGGTGATGGAACGTGTGTCGTCGAAGAGCGCATCGATCTTCTGTTTGTAGAGCGATAGGGAGGAGACGCTCGGCGCTCGCGGGCGTTGGTCATCTTGAGCGCCAAGGTGGAAGCCGCCGACAGACGCGCTCTCGTTATCACACATCACCATCTGTATGAATATATTATGTTTCAATTTAGAACAATATTAATTGTTATACTGCTGTACTATCTATATTCTATACAAATATTGTAAAGCTGAAAAGTTTGTTTGTTTGTTTGAACGCGCTAATCTTAGGAACTACTGTGTCGAATTAAAAACTTTTTCTGTTGGATAGTCCATCTACCGTGGAAGGCTATAGCCTATATTATATTTTAGTTCGTTTCTTCTCAAGCTAACGCGGGTGCAACCGCGGGACACAGCTAGTTGTATAATAAAATGTATTCAAAACACTTTACAATTGCACAGTAGCACGTTCAATATTATTTATTGAAATGGAATCATTGATAGGCAAAGGATTAATATTGTACCTACATAATATGCAACATATAATAATTAACTTATATTTTATCAATAAAGTCAATGTTTAAGTTTTCGCAAGAGTTTAATCAACAGGCTCAAACAATTAATTAACAATTTGTATTTAAAAAGTCATATTTTTTTAAAATTGTACAACCAAAAAGTTGATAAATGATTTCAATGATCAACTATTGTTTGAGATATGAAAACTTATAAATTAATTTTGATAAAAAATAAAACATATTTCAGAAACATATTATAACTCAATTATTGTTATCACTTGCAATAATCGCAAGTAATCGGTAATTATTTTAAACAATTTATAAAAGTATAAAAACGGAAGTAGGGGAGAGCGGGGCTGGAAGTGCCGGGGGTAAGTTGTGCCGACGCGAATATCTTAAAAACAGAAAGAGATAGATTTACGATCGTAGTGTGTCGCGTAATGCCTAACAGTCGGACACTCGCGGCTGCCATTTTAATTTTGTCAGCGACGCGGACCTAGTGGCAGTGCATGTGATGGTCCTCCAGGGCCACAAAAGTAAATATTTTCGTTTCGATACTTTTTGGTCGTAAACTAGCATTTTTGGTGCTTTCAAAATGAGAGTTTTAGTAAAATATTTGTTATTTATCCTAGTTTATTCTGAAGCATAATATTAATGCTTTGGGTAGAGTGATTTTTATATAAGAGACAAAATAGCACACTCTCAAAAACGGGGTAAAATGTGCCGTTCATGTGGGGCTGATTGTGCCGCGGCACAACCAACCCCTAAGCAGCCTTTATTATTTCAATATTGTTTATGTTCTCCTGAATATCTTGATGAGTCAAACTATGTGGGCAGTAATGATGAGATTGAGACTACTCAATCCATACTAAAGCAAGTATCTGGGCGAAGCGACTGCAGTGTTGACTATACAAGTGAACCATCAGGTAATCAACTACAAAAGACACGTCAGTGCTCGCAGAAGCCTATCACTTGCTGCAGCTCCCTAAATCAGCTAATAACAACACAGGAGATAAAGATACAGGAATTTTCGCATCAGAGCTAATAAAACCACTATCTAAAGCACCTCTCAAAATCCATTGGACATAATGAAGGACGTAAAATAAAGACAGCTGTTTTTACGGACACTCCAGGGAAAAATGCTTTGGCTAAAGAACAGGCTACTAAAAAGAAGAAGAAAGAAAGTGACAAAGAAGGTAAAGGGAAAAGGGAAGGGAAAACGTAAACAAACAAAAAAATTGACTAAGAGAGTTTTGATTATGAACAATAATGGTACTGTATCATATGTTGTGTGGCTACGGCAGTAAATAATATAGCCACCCCCTCTCTTCTCGTGATAACAAAGTTCCACTACCACATTGGAAATTATAAAGCCGACCGATGGCGGGATAACCATACAACTTAATGGCTTGGAAATACACAGGCCGAAGACGGGCAGTAGCTTCTTCGGTGCGACAAAGTCAGCTATGCGGTCACCAACTCGACTGCCCAGCGTGGTGGCTATAGGCAACTTGGGGACACCTATGGGGAACTTGTGGAGGCCTATGTCCAGCAGTGGACTGCGATAGGCTGAAGTGATGAGTTTATTATTATACTATTAATACAATATATTCGCATCGCGTTACATCGCTTCAGCCTGTATTATCCCACTGCTGGGCATAGGCCTCCTTCCCCATGTAGGAGAAGGATCAGAGCTTAATCCACCACTATGCTCCAATGCGGGTTGGTGGATATATTCCCTACTATGAGTAACGATCGCTATCAGGTGTACATGATAACAACCGGGACCGACGGCTTAACGTGCCCTCCGAGGCACGGTGGGGAGACCCACAAGGACTGCACAAACACACAGACCACGGCAAACATCTGAATCGCCGATACAAATGTTTGTCATGTGCTGGGATCGAACCCGAAACCGCCAGCACAACAGCCATAAACCAGTGCTGTCACCGTTGCGCCAACGAGTCGTCAATAAAATATATTACAAACAACTAAATTATAAAAACTTTTTAATTTACAGTCAAAAGTATAATGAATAAACATATTATTATAAAATTGATGTCTTTTAAATTCTACATTAATTTTTATTCATGTAAAACACGAAGCATTTTTAACGGCACAACCAACCTCAGCTACGGCACAACTTGCCCCAAAGCGGGGTTGGTAGTGCCTTGCCGCCGCTATGTAAAAAAATCAATTTTTCTTAAAAACTATTAGAAATTTGCAAACTCTGTTGGTAAATTCGTAATGTACACTAAATTTGGCTTAGGATGGACCACTACTTTCAGACATAGTACTTGTTTTATCCGAATTCTATAAAGATTTGTCAAAATCGGCACTTTCAGCCCCGCTCTCCCCTAATTCCTTTAAATGAAGTTATAACATGGTGTTACAGTACTTAAGTGTAAATTGCTACGAGTTAACTATAACACGTAAAAGTAATTTAGCGAGTAACGAGTAATATAATGCATCACATTACCCTTGCCGGTAATAAAAGTGAAACTTATTTTAAAAGAGATTACGTAACAAAGCCAAACAAAAATATCTCACTGCGATGACGTTTTACCTAATATAATT
Source organism: Melitaea athalia (assembly GCA_905220545.2). Lineage (NCBI taxonomy): Eukaryota > Metazoa > Arthropoda > Insecta > Lepidoptera > Nymphalidae > Melitaea > Melitaea athalia. The sequence continues at coordinate 12,823,922 of HG992196.1, forward strand.
TAAATACCTACTAAATTTTACAATTATAATGGACCAATTATAGAGGAATGCATAAATTTTATTCATTCTTTATATACTTTTATATTTGTACATAATACATTAGGCGGAATAATGGTAGTTCTTTTTAAAAATACTGGTTTTTTTTAAATGTGTTTTTAACTTTACACAGATCATAAATTACTCCTAACTTGAATGAAATATTGAACCGTTGAGTAATTCATATTGTAGTAAGTATTCGTGTTTTAAAAAATTCACACTTATTTTAATAATTAAAATAAAGTTATAATTTAAAATTATATTCTAAAAAAACTATCTTATAAAGTTATTATACAAAGAAGAGTTAGAGAAGAATTAGGCTAGCTGAAGAAGAAGGCAGGAGATATTTACACAGATAGCTACTAAATAATTCGAAGATTGAATTTATTTTAAAATCAATATTCAAAATCAAACACTTATGTATTGTATGTCTAGCGAAAGATACTGTAAGTTTAATATTGCAGTCTCTTTAACGTTTATCTATTAATCACTATAAAAATGTCTTTATTCAAGTAGAGATGAACTTTTGAAATATCTGTTTACCTACTAAGTAAAGTACGTGTTAGTATTTAATTAATTAATTACAATTAATTTGAAGGTACCACCAGTTTCTCTCAGAAGAACCAACAAGAAACTTAATTGCTACCCATTCAAAAATAAATTGCTCAACCATTGCAAATTCAGTCCCACATGTCTTTGTCATTTAATATTATTTCATTATTTATGTTAACGCACTATGCGTACGTTTGATTGCCAATACTACGTAGGCGAGTCGACGGTCTCAAAGAATGCGAGACTACACAATAGTCATGTATGCAGACGCATAATAAGTTAATAATATCAACTTCCTAGAGTGATAAAATACTTCCCTTTTCATGGTGATACGTAAGTATGATCTTATACTACATTATTAGGTATAGTTGTTGTTAGTTACCAATGTTAGCTCACAGTTTTATTTATGACTAGCTGATACAAAAGATGCTGTGTGGCTACGGCAGTAAAGAATATAGCCACCCTCTCTCTTCCCGTGGGTGTCGTAAGAGGCGACTAAGGGATAACACAATTCCACTACCACCGTGGAACTTATAAAGCCGACCGATAGCGGGATAACCTTCCATCTGCTGGTTTTGAAATACACAGGTCGAAGACGGGAAGCAGCGTATTCGGTGCGACAAAGCCAGCCCTGCGGTGACCAACCCGCCTGCCCAGTGTGGTGACTAATTGGCAACACTGAACGCTGAAGTGAGTGAGTGAGTGAGTGATACAAAAGATTTCGTCTGCGTGGTTATAATCCCACCAAAAACATAAATGTGAAAAATGACAGCCAAGTTCAATAATAAGAATATGTTGTTTGTGGACTTCGCCGAAAAAAGTATTGAGATCTAAATGAGCGCCAAGTTCTACAGAAAATATTAAATTAAGCTAAAGATTTCACTTTGCCAGTTTTCACTAATAATTCATCTTTTATTGGGCTAATAGCTTTTTAATGTTGTTTTCAGGTAAAAACTAGCCAAGTGAAATCTTTAGCTTAATTTAATATTTTCTGTAGAACTTGGCGCTCATTTAGATCTCAATACTTTTTTCGGCGAAGTCCACAAACAACATATTCTTATTATTGAACTTGGCTGTCATTTTTCACATTTATGTTTTTGGTGGGATATCATTACTTTTTGTAGAGATATTTATTTGAAATTTAATCTTTTTTCTTGCTCATTCTGTTAACGGATTCGATGTCGGAGACCAACCGGATCCTCAGATATCGATTTTGAAAGCAATCGGTCAAATAACTAAAAAGTTCAAGATGGCGGCTACTTTTTCTCATTCTGTTAACGGATTCGATGTCGGAGACCAACCGGATCCTCAGATATCGATTTTGAAAGCAATCGGTCGAATAACTAAAAAGTTCAAGATGGCGGCTACTGTTTCTCATTCTGTCATCATGTGTCAGTGTCATCAGATTCGTTTTCTGAGACCAACCATGTCCCCAGATATCAATTTTGAAAGCAATTGGATGAATAATTACAAGGTTTTTGTATGGGGGCATGGGGACATCTTTTATTTTTTGAATTCATTTTTTTATACTTTAGATTGACTTCTTTACTATATCTGTGTATTGTGGCGCCACGCGCGCCAGCCACCGCGCCGACACACGCCGTTGGCCGTTTGTTTAGCGCGTATTACAGGTTTTTTGTATGGGGACACTCTTTATTTTTTGACTTCATTTTATTTTTATACTTGTTTTATATAGCAAATGTATCAATTCATATTTTGTGCAAGTTTCAAATATCCACTTATAACGGTTCAGACGCTACAATTAAAAAACGTTTTTTTTTTTTGTATGGGGACCCCCTCTATTTTTTAACTTTCTTTTGTTTTCAGATTTTTTCCTGCGCTTACACGTAATTACCTAGCTAGATGCTAAATTTCGACTTCCTAGGTCATCTGGAAGTGGGTTAGGTTTTTGATGAGTCAGTCAGTGGAAAATTGGCGACTTTTGAACCTTCATATTTTTGTAACCGTTTCAACTAGGTTAATGAAATTTGGGGTTCTAGTTGTCCTTATGGATATAAATAAATCTATGTAATTTGATCTATTTCTGTTGAATAGATTTTGAGTTATGGAGGGGTCAAAAGTCGCTCGAAATGGTTCGTGTAAATATACACACGGCGCTGAGTCGCCAGTTCTTTTGCTTGAACTTGGCTTGACACACTGCCGCGTGTCTCGATATGCGTATACAAAGGACTTAGTTTCGATTTCAAATTGCTTATATAAAACTTAATAGTAGTGATAAACTTTTTTAATGTTTTTGCAAATATTTTTAACTTACTTCGAGGGTTAACTACGCCGTATCACTATTAATTTTACTTTATCTGATAGATATTTCTATTAACAACCTGGTAACACTAAAGAAGTTCAGTCTTTCTTACCTCTTGCTAATAAATTTGACAGCCAATTAATAGTAACTTATTGAAAGAAATCTTTATCATAATCATGAGCTAAGCCACTTTCTGTGGTCTGTGAGCTAAGCCCATTATTTGCTTTGCATTAGCTACGATTAGTTGTGTTTATTGTCGCTCTTTAATTTACGTTTTTAGGATTTATTTGTCAGCTATACATGTATTTAATTTAATTTTTACCTCTTAAACCGTCGATGGGCCCCTGGCCCAATAATTGTTAGCATATTGATACACTCCCGCCGTCTGTACGAACCAACTGGAACAAAAAAATTCATTACTTTTCTAATGTATATTTCAAATTAGCGTACGCTTTGCTTACAAAAAAAAATGCATGTCATTCGGCTAAATATAGCATGTACGTGTTTATATTTATGTACATTGATGAGATCTTAATACATCTAAATTCACAAAAAAAAATTGTGTGGCGCCTTTACATTAGGAAATGGATTTCAGTGTGCTTTAACTAATTTACCATTAAAAATACCCTTATGAAAACTTTTTCTGTCAACAAATTTCTACTGAATCGTGTATTTTTCTATAAAAAGTTTTCCTTTCAATAAGTACCATGCTTCCTTTCAATAAGTAACAATAGCTGCTGAAATAGCAAATGTATAACTATCACAATAATAATCAAATAATCAAGTACAATTTATAACAAATATTTACAGAGTTTACTTTTAAAATCAAGGAACGAATAAAACGACAGTACAAACAGACAAGTGAATGAACTGGGAATGTTAGTATTTTCTAACGTAGGTAATCATAATTGCTAATGTTTTCACGATTTCTGTCATCGTCGATTGATTCGATCACTTTTAATAGGTACAAATCAATCATAATGACGTAAATTCAATACTTGAAATCATTTACAATTTCTCTTTTAATATTTGATAGTAATAAATGTATAATGTAGATATGATACAATGGGCATGACGACAGTATCAAAAAATCGTCAATTTAATGATTTCAGGGGAACACTCATATTTAAAAAATTCAAAATACTGGTTTAGTTTTATGTAAAATAATAAGATTATTGTGATTTTCAATATAATAAAACATTAAAATACTGCAATCGGCCATTTGGAATGAAACACAAATTACAGCGCAGACGTCACAACATAACATAATACGTCAGGCGCGCTCCAAAGAGTAAAGTAAAAAGTAAGGCCCAGATTATTTTGTGACCTCAGAGCCGACGCCATGACACCTGCAGCCGTTTTGCCGCTCTCATTGAAAACATATTAGAAAAATAGTTTTAATCTTCCTTAAACTTAAGTTTATTACCGAATTATAGGTATTTTCGTAAATAGTAAATGTGTAGCCACATTACGGAAGAGGTTTTGAAAATCTTTCGTCATGCCCATTGCTGTTAGTTTTAAATTTAATTTCTACAATCATAACAACATCACAAACTTTTCGGATATATTAATACAAACTAAAATCTTTTATTACTGTATGTAGACATTATAATTAACGTTTATCTCGCTATAAACCCCATTTTAATATTAATAAATAATCAAATCATCAAACATGTGGATCATTTTAAGATTGTTATCTTAAAAAGTGGAGAAATTAGTAACATGTAAATCTGGTTTAATAAAAACATTAACAACATGTGCTGGTCAATCAAGGATTTAAGTAATACTTATGCTACATTTAATTTTAGTCAACAAAAAGAAATTACAAGTGTTAGACCGCAACACTCTTGTTTGTTAATCGTAATGTTAACCGTATTAGTCCTTTTCCTATATTGAAGATTATATTGAACTACTTGAAACTGCAGAGTTTGTAAACCATTTTTATTCGTGAAAATTTCAATTCTATTTTAAATATTCTTCCATACAAACCCTGTCAAATTAATAACGAACAAAATAAAAGCTTTTAAAAAAAAAACAACTATTCAGACGAAAGCTATGCGTGTAAATACATTTCCGTGATAAATTTTTATTAATATATATATAGATTTTGATCAGAAGCAACTCAAGAGCACAGCTGAAAATTTAAAAGAAAAAGGCGTAAAAGCATCACATTATCATTATAAAGTACAAACAAAAAGACGGACAGAGCTTTCGTCATATTTATTATATAAACATAAAAATTTTGTTGCGTCCTCCATACGCATGTATTAATTATTATTTTTATTACTTTCCTCAATAAATTTATTTAAAAAAAAAAACGTACTTGGTACACTTCAAATGAGACATGTCTGATATTTATGCAATTTTTTTTGCTTGTAGCTGTAATAGTCGAGAGTAGAGAGAGAGTAGTAAGTCAATAAATACTTAACCAGCTTATTTTTCATGTTTGTTTATTGATAAAATAGTAACTGTTGTTACGTTTGTATTCTCTATACTTGTGTTGCAATGTTGATTCTTACGGACAAATAAATTAACATTTATTATTAAATAATTAAATTGTTTTGGATGATTTTCATAAATGTTATTTATAATTGTGTGCGAATATTCAATGCAACCAGAACTATGTATATAAAATAATATATATTCAAGAAGTACCTGAAAAATGTTTGTATATTTTTTTATTTTAAAAAAGGAGGAAATTCTTAATTCGACTGTATATTTTTTTATTATGTATATTAGGTATCTACATCAGAACTTTTCACTGAATTTCGATGATCTTTTTTTTAATAAAAAGGTGGTGCTTGTCATGTAGTCCCGTTTAAATTGAATCAACGAGTACCTACTTCAGATCTGACAAGTACTTTTCGAGTTATATCTAATAATGCGTATTTACTTGACTATTTTTTGTCTACCTAAGTTGTATTATTTGTCGATTTAATTAAAGTCGGTTCTTTTTTGTTTGAGAGCAAACACAATCATTCAATATAGCAAAAACATTACCTCTCTTAGAACAATAAATTATTTACCCTTTTTTAAATAAATGTCTGTGAGATGTAAAAATGTGTGAATATTATAAAGTAAACACAATGTTAATTGTAAAAGTATTAGGTAAACCATTACGACTTAACAACTTAATACCTTTCATAAAAGGAAAAATAACAATATAGATATATATATATCTACTTATCAGGATTGATGTTGTTATAAATATAGCTTTAGGTAACTATTAACTTAAATACAGTGAAAGGTAAAATGCATGTTTGCAATCTCGAGTGTAACCAATCAATCTCCTTCGCGTATTCCCCATCCTACCTGACATTAGCAAAATTATCTTTGCTATTTCTTCACCGATGGTAAAAAGTGAATTAATTTATTTACGTATTTCTATAATTTTAAATTGCTATAGATTTACTGTTTCCACTATCGCTATTTATATTGTGACAATCATAATCATAATTTCGCTTTTGTTGTATTTTACTTCACTCACTTTTCAGCCTATTGCAGTCCACTGCTGGACATAGGCCTCCGCAATTTCGCGCCAACAATGGCCTGAACTCATGGCTAGGTCACGCTCGCAGGGCTGGCTTTGTCACACCGAAGACGCTGCTGCCCGTCTTCTTGTTGTATTTAAAACATGCTAAATATTTATTGATTGTTTAAGGGACTTAAGGTCCCACTGCTGGGAAAAAACGTTTTTCTTTACAAAATAGGTTGGTGCATGCTGCTTCACTACGGGTTGGCGATAATTTACTTACCACGAGTAACGATTGCTATTGGGTGTTTATAATAAAAACTGGAAGCGACAGCTTTACACGCTCTCCGAAGTACGTCCAGATCCACAAGAACAAACCAGGAATAAATATTTGTACAAATATCTACCTTGAGCGGGAAGCGAACCAGCGATCGCTGGTATATTAGGGTGAATTTAGACCAAACGAACAAAGAGCTAGAGCTAGAACAAGAGCATTCTTTCTTGATCTTCGAACACTCGTATTCATATAAATAACAACGAAAGAATGCTGTACACCTGTTTACATTAAAAGAATTTGATAAGAATTTGACGTAGTGGGGATAGAATGAGCATTCGCTCGTCTGGTGTAAATCGACCATTAGGCGACTACGTACACCTGAATAGTTGTCACGCTAAATATGTATAGTATTTATTTTCCTTTCTATTTTATATTATAGGTAATTATTAAAACTCTTCATTTATTATTTAACCATTAGAAGTTGAATTGTTAACGGATTGTTTACGGTATATTATGTACATGCCAACGCATATTTTGGTATTTCGTTTACATAATACAGTTGAACGTTCGTACCTGTTCGTGTGGTCTCAACATCTGTTTGATTTGTAAATGAAAATATAATATTTAACATGAATTGTGTATTTAATATTCTTTCATTAATATGCAAAATCACTGAGCTACTTGAACGTTGATTTTTTTGTCAAATTTATTGACGTTCACGATTTTTGGTTTGCTATTACGAATCTTAGCGTGTTGTTTTACAGTCTATATGCTTTGTTAAATAGGTTCTAGGCAAGTGCAAAAAGATTTTTAAAGCTAGAATGTTATAAAGTTTAAATAGTAGGCTCGAAAAATTATAACGATCAAAATGAATTATCAAATCATTTACAAAACTTCTTACGGAATAAACATATAATATTTACACAAGAAATACTCACTTTGGTGTTATTATTCACGTGATATTTTTAGCAACGTTTTAACCCCATAAAATTTATATTCATCGTGATACGAATACAGGCTTGAGGTTGCAGGGTGTTTCTTGGTTGTTTTTTTTTTTCGCTTAGAAGACGCGCGTTTAACGCAAAATAAATACAAGTGATACATCATTACACCACTGACAACACCCTTATAAGTGACATAACATGATTTTATTCCTGCCCCTCCCCCTTTCAAGATATCCATACAATCTATACTAATATTATAAAGAGGAAAAGTTTATAACTTTGTTTGTATATCGGGGGTAATCTTCGCAAATACTGATCCGATCATGAAAATTCTTTCACTAACAAAAAGCTACACTATTCAGGAGTGACATAGGCTATATTTTATTGTAATTGTACAAAAAAATTCAGTAAAAAAGAAAAATATTAAAATATATTATCAAAATGACAAAGAAACGAACGCCATCTATCGCTATTTATTAGTGTATTTATTTTATTTACTCTTACTTTGGTCAATCGACGACGAAGTTTTTTCGCTTTTTGATAGATGGCGTTGGAGCAACATTTTATTTATAAAGTATGTTATTTGGTTCTGTAATTTAAAATAATAAATACACGATATTATTACGATTTTATACGTCAAATCCTAAATAATGAACCTAATAAAACAGTACTAAGAGCTACACAACATAATTGCATCACAAAGATAATTAACGCCCAACGAAGTACGTTTTTACAGTAGAAGCTAAGATAGGCCATTAGGACCTGTTTCTGCTAAATTAATAAATTACAACTTTACGGTTCATATTTGTAATTAGAAATATCTCATAAATATACATAGTGGACTTCGATGGTAATCTATACAAATAAATAAAATTGGAGTGTCTGTTTGTAATATTAAAATAACCGCTTTTTACTAAATGCATATTATGGATCTATACACGGCAGATATACAAAAATGACATTTTTTACAATTTTTGTTTGTCTGTCTGTCTGTCTGTTTGTTCCGGCTAATTTCTGAAACGGCTAGATCGATTTTGATGGGACTTTCACTGGCAGATAGCTGATGTAATAAGGCGTAACTTGGGCTACTTTTATTTTAATTTTTTTTTTTATAACTGCGAATTGAACAATAACTTTTTTGGTAAATTCCACGCGGACGAAGTCGCGGGCACAGCAGCTAGTAAATAATATATCACAAACTTTTATAAGTTGGATACCTCTATCCGATAGATAGCGGTATCCACAACCGGTACAAAAGGCCCTTAAACAAATAAAATTAGTCCACCAACATTCATATCATCAAAATGTATGATATTATTTGTTCCATCACAATGAACGTATGGCATTGCGATACATTTCGCCCATCACTTAATCTTAAATTGCAGTACTGACCGAGTTTCATCGTATCGAATTCAATCAAAGATGTATTGGACGCTGTAACGGTGAAGACCGCAAGCAGTCTGTTACCTCCATAGCATACAGTTACAGATTTACCCTACTTCGAGAGATTCATGTTGCAAATTTATTAAGTTTCACTACTGTTCAGTTATAGTTATTAAAACACCTAAAGTACATACAAATTATGCACGTAATTCTATCCTTAGCCGTATAGTCAACATAATATATAATGAGTTTTATTCGGAAATAGATTTGTTCAATATGACAAAAACAATTTAAAAAAAACAGACAAAAATAAAGATGCAGCTAATTAAAATACTAAAACACACGCATGCCAGGCCCGGATCTAGGGGGGGGCAAGCCGGGGCCCATGCCCCGGGCGGCAAGTTCAGGGGGCGGCCAAATTCACATTTTACAGACGAATGGACAACTCATCATTTACTTAACTTTGACCACGGAATAAATAATAGTACCTACAAGTACAGAAATTCCATGGCCATATCAACTCTACCGATACCCAGAGCGCAGAGTGAGACATGCTGCACGAACATTTATTATTCGCGAAGCGCGTAGGCATAGTTCATAAAAATTAAATTAAAAATTAAAAAAAAAACCCAACACAGTAACCTGAGTTCCCTTTAAAAAGTAAAAAACGCGCTTATTTTGAAGTAATTTTATAAAAATTTATGTTGCTTAGTTAAGTTAGGTTAGTTTTAGTACAGTCATTTGGTGCTCAAAAAGGGGGTTACCTGGAAATTTTCCGGTAGTTTTGAAAATTGGTGATTTTATAGTTTTCGACGTGCTCTTTTCGAATTTTCACTTCGCCACCTCGTATCTGCCGCTCGCGTCGCCATATTGGAAAAATGGCGCTCAAATACAGTTTTTTTTAAAAATAACTCCGTTCCAACTCATTTTACGATAAAAATAGTTATGTAATAAATTAAACTAGAGAAAATTTCCTACAATTTATGTAGTAATCTTTTTTTTTTGTAATCCATAGTTTGAGCGTACGAGAGCTAGCTATATTGTACTTGAACAAAAACTGGTGATTTTTACAAAAAGTGGTGATTTTTCTGGAACTATAAAAATTATTATAAACAAACTATGATTATTTTTTTTTACTTTAATGGCGTTATCTTGTTAATTATGTATATAAATAAGGCTCTACGGAGCGAAAATTTTTTACAACAATGTTTAAACATTTTTTTTTTCATTTACAATTGAGACGTAATTTCGAGAAAATTTTGTTTGTTAACAATCGTTTAACTTGTTGAAAAATTAAGTTTAAGTAAAATTTCCAACGGGAATTAAATGTTTATAGTGTTTAGATTACACCATATTTTTTTCAAATTAAAAAAAATTTTCAAAACTTGTCAACTGGACTTACGAAATATAATTATGACACGTAAACGCGTGTTAGAGTGGACTTTGCAGCTATCATACGCTGAAACTATAGATTTTACAAAAAAAAAGGTTACTACAAAAAATTGTAGGAAATTTTCTTTAGTTTAATTTGTTACATAACTATTTTTATCGTAAAATGAGTTTGAACGGAGTTATTTTAAAAAAAACTGTCTTTGAGCGCCATTTTTCCAATATGGCGACGCGAGCGGCAAAGATACGAGGTGGCAAAGTGAAAATTCGTAAAGAGCACGTCGAAATCTATAAAATCACCAACTTTCAAAACTACCGGAAAACTTTCCAGGTAAAACTATCAAATGACTGGACTATTTAGACTATTTGTAATTGAACTGTTAGTTTTGGAGCGGTCCCGCAACGCGATGTAATTTTTTTTTTTTTTTTGAATTATTAATACTCGTACATACTTAGGTACTTTAAGATTGAGTTTCTTTCATTATTTTTTACTTTTAAAGGAAACTCAGGTTACTGTGTCGGGTTTTTTTTTTTGTTTTTAATTTAATTTTTATTTTATACTTTTTATGGGTACCATTCATTTATTTTTATTATTAATTTTGTAAAGTGCATGTGATGCTATTTCATTTGCAACCCTACTTGGATAAATTTGCTGACATTCGGATTTCCATCCTCATTTTCTCCCCACCACATGTATTTGCGGATATTGGGTATTTTCCTCGGTTTTACCCCCAGATTTTTTTCAGGACTCAACCGATTTTCATCAAACATGCGTCTAAGAACACTCGCCCGTAACTTACCTTTCATACAAAAAAAAAAAACTAAATTGAAATCGCGTCCTCCGTTCGCGAGCTACGGTGCCACAGACAGACAGACAGACAGACAGACACAGACAGACAGACACGTCAAACTTATAACATCCCTCTTTTTGCGTCGGGGGTTAAAAATACGCGCCCGCTCACCCGCAGAAATCGCAGATCGCGGCAGCACGCGTCTGGTTACCGTGCGTGCGAAAGAGAGAGTACAAAGAGTGCAAAAGAGTAAAATTGTAATTTCAATTCACAAATGCAATACAATATTTGATTTTTATTTTTATTATACATATTTTTATTTTAAATCCTATCCTATGCTGTATACAAAATACATATCCTACACGTTTATGTCTATGTACCTATGTATGTGTAAATAAATAGGCTTAACACAGAAAGAACAGCGATGGATGCATTATTTCCGAAAGGCCTATGTAGGCTATGTCCAAATTTCAATCAAATAGTGGACATCTGATAGCTGAAATTATAAGCATGATAAAGGTAAAAATAAAATAAATATAAGTGGGCGGGGGCGGCATTTTTCAGTTTTTGCCCCGCCTAAAAAAAATTGAAGATCCGGGGCTGACGCATGCACACACACACACAAAGACACACACACAACTACTCACTCAATTAGATGCTCAACTTAAATTTTTGCAAACGCTCTAAGATACTAGATCGTTCAATAAGTCCCGAGACTAACCTGGAAATGGCGCATATATTAAAAACTCTTTTGATTTTTAAAAAGTACTGGCTATCAATACAAGAATATGTGTCAAATTTTTAAAAATGGAACAATAAAATTATTGATTTTGAAACATTTAAGTGACGCTACGGTTGTAATTTCGATACAATGGAAAAAAACGAGTTTCGCGTGTTGATAAAACATTGTTTTTTAATGGGAAAAAATACCGTTGAAGCACAGCAATGGCTTATAAAATGTTATGCAGGATCAGCTCCCTCTAAAGCAACCATTTGCCGGTGGTATGCCGACTTCAAACGCGGTCGCATGGACACCAATGATGGGGAACGCTCAGGTCGTCCAAATGAAGCAGTGACTCAACAAAATATTAACCAAGTCCTCAAAATCGTATTGGAAGATCGGAAGGTAAAAGTGCGGGAGATAGCCGAGATAGTGAAGATTTCAGCTGGTAGTGTTTTCACTATTTTACATAAAAATTTGGCCATGAAAAAGCTTTTTTCTAAGTGGGTGCCGCGTTTGCTTACAACTGATCAAAAGGAACAACGTATCAATGATTCAGAGCGATGTTTGGCGCTGATGAATCATAATAAAAAGGATTTTTTACGTCGGTATGTAACGATGGATGAAACCTGGATATACCATTTCACTCCGGAATCCAATCGGCAGGCAGCGGAGTGGAGAGCGGCTGGTGAAAGCCGCCCGAAGCGTCCAAAGACTCAGAAATCGGCCGGTAAGGTTATGGCGTCTATATTTTGGGATGCGCATGGAATACTTTTCATCGACTACCTTGAAAAGGGGCAAAATATAAATAGTGACATGTGCTTATTGGAGCGATTGAAGTACGAAATTGCGGATAAACGGCCTCACATGAACAAAAAGAAAGTGGTGTTTCACCAGGACAACGCGCCTTGTCACAAGTCCGTGAGAACGATGGCCAAAATTAACGAATTGGGCTTCGAATTGCTTTCTCATCCCCCTTATTCGCCAGACTTGGCCCCCAGCGATTACTGGCTGTTTGCAGACCTCAAAAAAATGCTTCAGGGTAAGAAATTTGACTCAAATAGTGAAGTTATCGCAGCAACGGAGGCTTATTTTGAAGCCAAAGACAAATCGTTCTACACACATGGGATAGAAAAGTTAGAAAAGCGTTGGAGGGACTGTATCGCTCTTGGAGGAGACTATGTTGATGAATAAAAATTAATTTTATAAAAAAGACCTTTTTTAGTACTTAGTCTCGGGACTTATTGAACCACGTGTTATGTCTTCTAGTTTGTAAAATAATAATTATATTTAAGAACAAACGGTGTAATCCTATTTTGGTTTTTAGTAATTGTTATATTATATTTTAAGTAAATAAGTTGTGTATCTAAACTGTTGGATTATCTAATAAATAAATAAATAAATAAATAAAACGTTCTTGTGAAACACTATTAAACTAAACGTTACGTACTGCATTATATCAAAAAACATTTTGTTATGTCTGCGTTCTAAATACATAACAATAATCTTTAATATTTATTTTATACTCAATATTAATAGTAAACTTTTAATAAAAATTTGTTCTTTCACAATAAATACATGTTAAACTTCTAATCAAAATCAAACTTTTAATAATTAATAATGAAATAGAGGTAGAGTCGTTAATTTTGCATCGATTTTCATTTAGCAAACATATTATATCATAATCTCCAAAGAGTTAAAAGAGATAATTCGAAGGATTATTTAAATAACGTGAAAATAATCCTGGTGATAAAACTAGTGTAAGAATTCTGGGAAATATACCTTATGTCTGTTCATTTTCTATAAGAGTGTGATAGTTTATTTTCTTCTTGAAAAAGTGTTTACAAAACTATGAACAATATCATGCAAAAATTACAGTTTCTCATAGTACCTATCTGTAGAGTGCTGTAGTAACAAAAAATAATCCATTAGCATTTTTTTTTAATATCAAAACTAGAGACCCGCCCCGGCTTCGCACGGTTGCAAAAATTATCAGTGTTTCTCTACTATATTATGCATGTATTATACATATAAACCTTCCTCTGGAATCACTCTATCTATTTGAAAAAAAAACTGCATCAAAATCTGTTGCGTAGTTTTTAAGATAGCGTACATACAGACAGACAGACAGCGGGAAGCGACTTTGTTTTATAAGAGTAGTGAAGTCAATTAAGACAAAACACGTAAAAACAAATATTCACACCATTCGATTCGTCGAAACAATTTCTATTTTATGTAACTAATAACGTATAGAGGTAAATGAAAATGTAATAATATAGAATATACGAAAATACTCGTAGTGAAGCAGCGTGGTGGATTACGCTCCGATCCTCCTCCTACAATCTACACAGAGAAAGAGGCCTATACCCAGCAGCGGAATGTTACAGACTCAATCGTCAAATTAAAATGAAATTACAGTATAATCGTAAGAAACTAATGTTGTAACAAAAACAATTAAAATCAGTTAACTACTTAATATTTAAAAAACCTATCCCTCAGTCTATCAAAGATAAGATCGAATGTGCAAAGATATGCCACGTTTACGGTCTACCGGTTCGGAGATCCTCAAATTATCGCTACATGTTAAGCTAACCTACATCATATTCTCCTATGTTGTCTCCCTATCTTATGTGTATCTCCATATTTTTGGTTCGGTCAATCAATAAAAAGGGTACATAACGATACCACAATCACATTTTATTGTACTTTGTAATAAAAGAGTGGAATAGACACAAAACTTTGGAAATTCATTGAATATGTGTACGATTATTACCTGTGATTATTACCAACAAAGACGACGTTCCTTTTCACAATTGACTTTATTTTAAGAACTGTTTTAAAAATAGATCAATCATTATAATATTATGAATTAGGGAACAAAATTAAATGACATAGCGAAAAAATTTCTAAACAAAATAAGCTACTTTAATATATTTTATTACTTCATTATCATGAACATACATTAAGAATTAAGATAACAAGTATAAAAAAGAAAGAGAAAGTAGAATAGAATTTGATAGTCAAGGCGCTTCATATTACATTTTGTTTAAAACCACGCGTATGTATTTATTAATAAATATATATATATATATAAATGTTGTTATTTATTTTATACAAAATTATTTATATACAAGAATATGTAATAAAAAATGTTTTTATATACGGATATCATTTCATCGATTGTACATAACTTTTGGGACAATTAAAATATTATTTTCACTGAACTATTTATGTACCACATTCTATTTTTAAAAGGTCAATAGAGTTAAATTTTAAACTTTTTAATTATTCTTCCGCAGCTTATAACCTTTTTACAAATTGTTTCTCATCACAATTCACATCTTTTAAACACGACTAAACTAAAATGTTCATAACACAGATTATGCATTTCTAACAATAAATTAAATGCTATGTGCTGAATTTAAATATTCGTATTAACTTACGACTAGCACTTTTGTAAATTATACAATGAATTTTAAGTATATAACTATTATTTATAATTAAAAAAATAACAGCCGTTAAATTTATTCATAAACCATATGTATGCAGTGAATGTATTTTTTTTTTTTTTTTTTATTTTATACTTTTTTGTACACCACAAATATATGTTACAAACAAAGCTTACAGATAAGTACTGACAGTGAAGTACAATGGGTGGACATGGACTTATGGCTAATTAGCCATTTTTGCCAAACAACCCAGTACGTACTAAGTATTTTTTTTTAATATTTACACAATACACACATATACACACACGGTCGTCTGTTCCTAAAGTAAGCAACCTAATGCTTGTGTTATAGATAACAGCCGACTGGTATAGCTACATTTCGCAGATCGCTACATTTATTTAGCGTGGGGTGCTTGGTATCGAATGTGAGGCTCGTTTTCGATTAGTTACTGTTTGCAATATTAGAATACCACGCTTTTTCACTTTATTTTCTACTTTTTAGTTCGATTGCTATTAAAGCGTGTTTTTTTTAGTTTTTTAAACTATAATTTATTTTCTGAATTTTTAGTGTCAAGACGACAATTGAAAAAAGCATGTTATACTGTATTGTCATCGGCCCTTGACCCCTGTGCAAATTTCCAAGTTAATCAGACTCCTAGAAGTAGGTGAAAATGAAGTTCAAAGATTTCGCTACAGACATACATACAGGTCAAGCTAATATAAAAGCGTGTTAAAACAGCGTGTTATATTGTATTGTCATCGGCCCTTAACCCCTGTGCAAATTTTCAAGTTAATCAGACACCTAGAAGTAGGTGAAAATGAAGTTCAAAGACTCCGTTACATACATACATACATACAGGTCAAGCTAATAAAAGCGTGTTAAATAAAACACAAATGTTAAAAATCACTAGTAACATACACACGCAAAGATATTCGAATATGTCTGCGCACCTATTATTTTGTGAAAAATTTCTGCATATTATACAAATTAAGCATATAAATTTTATCCATATTCATTAAAACATTGACTAATTGACACCGGTTACATACATATTATATATTATGTATATATTTTAACAAATAGTGCTCGTTACTATATTTTCTGTTCTAGTCTAATTTTATATAATAACGATTCACAATCATTTTTACATAATGTTCGAAACTTGCGAATACGGGTGTATTTACCGTAGAATATATTTACTCGATTATCTTAAATGTGTAACATTAACTTATATCGTTAACTTCCTCTAACACACTTAGAAGTGGAGTTTGAAATATTTCTCAACGATTGCGTATTCTTAACACCAAACATTAAAATTAATGTAATATTGTATAATACACAATCGCTTTGAAATATCAGTATAGATGGTTAAAAGACATTTTAAGATTTGTAGTGATATTTAAATGATCTTACCATTACAAATTTATATCTATATACTAGCTGACCCGGCGAACTTTGTACCGCTTAAAAGTTGATTCTTTATTTTTATTTTTTTTAATACTTGTCCTTCCCGGAACCCCTATTATATTTTCAAGTTGACTTTTAAGTATTATTACGAATCTTTTGTATGGGAATATAGAAAAGTGTTGTTTTTAGACTTTTCCAGGCAATTTTTAAAATTTTTCTCTCCGTAACAACCATCCTCGTACTTCAAGGAATATTATAAAAAAGGAATTAGCGAAATCGGTTCAGCTACTCTCGAGATTTGTGCTTAGCAACACATTCAGCGATTCATTTTTATATTATATACTAGAGATATACTATTATAAATATAAAAATTATCAATACATATTATAAAACAAAGTCGCTTCCCGCTGTCTGTCTCTATATTATGTGCTTAGATATTTAAAAGTACGCAACGGATTTTGATACGGTTTTTTTTTAATAGATGGAGTGATTCAAAAGGAAGGTTTATATGTATAATACATGCATAATGTAGTAGAAGAACACTGATAATTTTAGAGGTTTCTAATGTGATGTCGCAAATAAACACATTTTTGCGCTTACATTGCAAACGCTGGCTGAACCCTACGAGATACATCAAAATAATGTACTACAGTATTGTACACCTTAAAAAGGTCTACAAAAAAGTTCGCGATGGTATATGTCTAATGACAAATGACTGTGAACTGTCTAATGACATTGACTGTGAACTTTGTATGTATACTCTGTAGTACATTTAAGAATCAGCATTTTACGCGTGCGAAGCCGGGGCGGGTCGCTAGTTATGTTATAAAGTAAAGTATATACATGTATACTATTCTTCTGATTTTGAAAAGAATCAAAACAGAAAAATAAATTAACCTCCATCTTGTAAAAAAGGTCATCGATAATGAACTTTACTCAAATGTATTTACTTTCTACATACAAGTACACCAAAATACAACGCTCAGTACTAAATGGAATATATTAACAGTCATAGTTAAATTATACATAGTGAAATTTTTAACAATCGCCCAATCTGCAGCACAATAACGTAAAGACAGACAGCCCTAAGACATTTTGACATGAACAAGCGAATAATGACGAGTTTTCTCGAACATCGGTAACATGTTCTACTAGCTTTCACTATCGACAGACATTTTTAAATTGATATCACATCAACATTTATTAAGATAACAACGAAACTAATAATACATTTAAAATTTAATAATTAGCATTTTTAATAGCAATTTATATGTCATCAAATCCATTAAAATAAAATAAATCACATAATAAAACAATAAATTAATTAAGAGACGACAAGCGTATTTCACTTCAGCCTATCGCAGTCTCTGCAGACTCTCAGAAGACGCTGCTGTCCGTCTTCGGCCTGTGTATTTGAAAGCCAGCATTTGGATGGTTATCCCCCCATCGGGCGGCTTTATAAGTTTCAAGTTTGTAGTTAAACTTTGTTATCCCTGAGTCGCCTCTTTCTACACACACTTTACCTACTGCCGTAACCACACAGCGAACTATCAAGCGTATTTATTAAATACTAGCTGACCCGACGAACTTCGTACCGCCTAACAGTCGATTCTTTAATTATTTTTTTAAATACTTATCCTTCCCGGAACTGCTGTTTTTAGACTTTTTCAGGGATTTTTTTAAATTTTTCTCTCCGTAAGAACCATCCTCGTACTTCAAGGAATATTATAAAAAAAGAATTAGTGAAATCGGTTCAGCTGCTCTCGAGATTTGCGCTTAGCAACACATTCAGCGATTCATTTTTATATATATAGAGATAGATTGATCTATCTGAACGAAAGTTACATTTTATATTATTAACGTTAGAAGAAAATGCCTTCATTTAAGAATCAGCTTGATAGTAGAGACGTCATGATGATTATCATGACTCTTATCTAACCGTCGAAAGCTAACTTAAGAAATGGCTTCGCCACGCCACAATATGAAAAAGATTTTAAATGTTTTTATTGTTCTAGGTTAACGGTTAACCAAAAAATAGTCACTTCTATGATCATCAATTCAATTGAGGTTGTTACATCAAATTAAAAGCTCTTTTGTGCCTTCTTCATTCATAGCGTTCGCGAAATAGTCTGAACTCCCTTGGCAATAGAGAAAGCCAATTGCGACTGGTGGTCGCCCAGAGGTCGAAATTCGACCATAATTAAAATTTTAAATTAAAGAAAACCAAAAAATTATGAAAATAAAGAACCTTTTTAAATTTTTCAATTTGACGACAGGCTTTGACAATCAACAAATAGTATAATATGCTTGTGTGAATGCGGTAGTGTGTGTAATGCTTTTTTTATTAATTTAATGTATATTTTATGTATAATTTAAAAAAAAAATTAAAAATCTGCATTCCTTCTCTATATAAACTATAAGTGTGCGAAATTTCATACTCCTACGTACGCGCAATTTCCGTAAAAAGGGGTACAAAGTTTTTGCTTCACGTATTAATATATAGATAAGGGCCGGTTTTACCGTTTGTGGTTAGAGTTTATTCTGCAAATAAATTACGAATAGACTTTAACAGCAGGAGGTAGAATAGGCTATAATATATTAGAACCCGTTTCGCCTCTATTAATAAAGACACGTTTTAGATTAATATTTGTGAATGGAAATTTATATACCGTCATCCGTCAAATTCCTTATCTATCCCTTTTTAATCGACTACAAAAAAGGAAGGAGGCTAATTTGACAGTATGTTTTTACCTACTCATCTACCTCATAACTTTTCACTGGGTGGACCGATTTTGATGTTTCTTTCTTTAATCGAAAGCTGATGCTTGTCTTGTGGTTCTATTTACATTTGACTGAGATCCGATGACTACTTTTGAGTAATCTTTGATAACGCGTATTTAATTAACTGTTTTTTTCGTCTACCTACGTTGTACTTGTGGATGTAATTGAAGTCGTTTTTTTTCAGTTGGTGAACAAACAATTATTTACTAGTTTTTATATATCTACTATTGCGTATGTAAACCAAGTAAAGAATAATTTTTATTATCTTTGTGGAAAATTTGTTATATATTTTCAGATTTTATTTTAATTCTGACACATATTTTTGTGCAGTATATAGTTTAGATATCTAATTACTAATTTGTATATATTTCTGGTCTGTACGCTTATAACTGTACTGAGTTACGTTCAATAATAATAAACAACTAAATAAAATAAATTATACTTAATAACATTGTAAAAATAAACTCGATACGCTTTTGCCTCTCGTATGAAACACTGTTATTTCTCAACAATATAATATACAGCTTGCAATACACATAGAAAATACACTGTATTGAGGTTTACGATCATACGCTGGCTAGATCTAAGCTAAAGCTCATTAAAATGACCGTAAGACTATACCCGTCATTATTTCTTGTAAACACTGACTTTAGTCTTTACATGGTCTGGTGTTGTAAATCTATTTTCTGGCTTTCTGAAACAGTCACTAGATATTTTATGCGATTGCAAAGGAAACCAAAACAATCATTTTTAGAAATTGATTTTTTCTGTAGGCTTGCTCAAACATAACAAAAATTTCACTGTGTGAAATTGTATGTAATTTTCTTAGTCAGATCCTGGATATCTAACTTAAAATTATCGTTAAATATCTTAAAAGATTGTCTAGAAGTGGAGTTGTTTCTTAGTGAATAATTGTAGTAAAGTTTTACCAAGTGACCACTGTGTTTACTATCGCTTCAGCCTGTAATATCCCACTGCTGGGCATCGGCCTCTTTCCCCATGTAGGAGAAAGATCAGAGCTTAATCCACCACGCTGCTCCAATGCGGGTTGACGGATTTATTCCCTACTATGAGTAACGGTCGCTATCAGATGTACATAATAACAAACGGGAACACCGAGGACTGCACAAACACCCAGACCACGGCAAACATCTGTATGGCCAATATAAAATATGTTTGTCATGTGCGGGGATCGAACCCGCAATCGCCAGCGCAACAGTCACAAACCAGTGCTATGACCGTTGGGCCAACGCGTCGTCGTCTGTATTTACTATAAAATTACTTAAATTATATCGCGTGCCTTCTCTAGATCGAGTCTTATACGCTCTAACTCTACTAGTTAACGTATAAAGGCGAAACATTACTTTAAAAAAAACACAAAATACTAAATGTACTGTTTTCTAATTCTGTTTCACGGACTGAGGATTGTTTAATTTAAATATGATAATTAGTGCGTAATCTTTGTACCCAAATACATTGTTATACTCTGTGGTAAAAAAATACGTAATTGTTTTTGTTAACAATTGGAAAAAGAATTATGAAGCCATTTTGTGAATTTTTGAAATCATTTACCTCTCTGTCTCTCTCAAATAACACACTGAACATTTGAGAATCTGTGCTTTTTGAAGTTAATTTAACGTATTTCTATTACCTGAATATTAAATTTATCATCGATTTAATTTTAATATGAAATAACTTTTTAAGTAGATATTTAAATAAATAATTGTGTTTGCTCGGAAACGAAAAAAAACCGACTTCAATTACATCGACAAGTAATACAACGTAATAAGACGAAAAAATAGTCAAGTAAATACGTGCTATTGAAGATTACTCAAAAAGTTGTAATCAGATCTCGATCAAATTTAAATAAGACAACATGACAAGTATTAGCTTTTGACTAAAGTAAGAATCATCAAAATCGGTACACCGAGTAAAAAGTTATGCGGTATAATACAATGTAGGTCGACGAAAAAGTAGTCAAGTAAATACGCATTATTAGATATAACTCTAAAAGTACTTGTCAGAACTCAATTAAATTTAAATGAGACCACATGATACGTACACCTTTCAATTAAATTAAAATTGATCGAAATCGGTCCACCCAGTCAAAAGTTCTGAGTTAACATACATAAAAAAAATACAGTCGAATTGAGAACCTCCTCCTTTTTTTGAAGTCAGCTAAAAATAAAAAAAGAATAGTCTTGTATTTATAATTTATGAAATAAACATATAGATAGATAGAAAGAATATGGTATGGTATGATAATCACACTTATGGCGAATCAACTTTTTGTATCTAATCTCGCGCGCTACACACTATTATTACTATGTTCACACCTTGTCTTGCTTACAATAAATGATTGATGATCTTGCTCGCAAATAACTCCAAGAATAAACCTACTCGTAATTTAAAAAGTGATTTATTTACTTAGTACGTATAGGGATGCACCCATTCAAATGTTCAATTGATTTAAAATGTATTAGAGTGAACGAAAAGTCTCACTGATAAGATAATTAAGAGATATAATGCGGTAATAGATTGGGTCAAATGTGCTGAAGAAATACTTTTATATTCAAATACTATCGCTTCAATTTAAAAAAAAAATAAGGAGTGGAATTTCCTGCCGGCGCTCTGTATTTCCGAGTACATATAACCCGAGTTTATTTGCGTTTTATAAGCATCCGTATATATTATGTAAGGCCTCATTTACAGAGACGCGGGGCGTTGCGCGTAGCGTGTGGCGTAGCGTCGCGCTTGTGTCAAAATGTCTGAAAATGAGCGCGTGTAAAATCGCTTCTCGTAAACGCACTCATCCAACGCCCTACATTTGAATTTAGTGCGTTCCGCCCACAGAGTACATTGTAATAGTGTTCCGCCACGCCACACGCTACGCACGACGCCCCGCGTCTCCGTAAATGAGGCCTTATGTGTACTAAAACATGTGTAAATATTTCCAATAGAGAACTGTGAGATCTTTCCTATGAGTTGGCTCGGATTGGACAAACCCTAAGAAGAGCACCCGAGCACATTCCAAAGCATGTCCTGGAATGGACACCACAAGGAAACAGGGAACTGAAGGCGATCGGGCTGACATTGTCCGAGGCGAAGCTAATCGAAAGCGCAGAACAGAACGCGAATAGAAGCCCTCTGCCCTTAGGGTCCATAAAACATTAAATCATAATTATGTCATATTTTCAATAGAAGTGTTCTGCTCTCTTTTTTATTTTATGGCTGGTCTTATCCAACAATTGTTGTATTTTTTATCTAATACGTTACATTATTATCTATTACAAAATCAAATATTTTGATATAACAGTAGTGTGTTTGTACCAGTTCTGGCTCACGAGCCAGAACTGGTACAAACGGTCGGTCCTCTGATCGAGTGATCCTAAAAAAAAAAAAAAAAAAAAAAAAAAAAAAAAAAAAAAAAAAAAAAAAAAAAAAAAAAAAAAAAAAGGTTTTGGGGTCATCTAAATCGATTGCACGCATCCATTTTGTGCTAACTCTAACGATTCGCGACTTAGGTTTCTACATTTGCAAACTCCAGTACCCTTAATTACCTCTATTGTCCGCTTATCTATCGTTCCTCGAGCATCGTCGCTATTGTGCTCCATCCATTGTTTCTCGAAAAAGGTCGTTGCCGCTCTTATCTGTTTCTAATGATGCACCTTGCTTATCTGTGCTATTGTATTATATTATTATCATTCTTTGTTATTCTCAATGTATATATATATATATATAAAAATAAATAAAATTGGAGTGTCTGTTTGTAATATTAAAATAACCGTGTTTTACTAAACTCATATGTATGCATACTCAGTACATATACCAAAATATTTATTTATAATTTTTGTGTGTCTGTCACTGAACAGTAACTATTTTGTAAAGCTCCACGCGGATGAGGTCGCAGGCACAGCTAGTCATAAATAAAACTCATACTTTTTTTTTGTTACAATTTTTATTTCCAAAATGTTATTGTTGATTATGTATAAAATAGGAGCGAAACATCTCATCCACTAAAATATCGTTGTACAATGTGTTCCCTGTAAAAATGCTCGTAAAACTGTGCATTGAACATCCCCGAAACTTATACAGCAAATACATTAAACAATATTCGCCACAAACTGAAGTCCACTCATTCTGAATCATATCAACATTCCAGTCCCATCTTTTACAATTCCTTTTTAAAAACTCTAGATGATATCGTGCAGGTGATCGTCCGTATGAATCAAAATATTGACCGATGCCATTCGTATCGATATGTAAAGCTATCCAATGTGAGCCTGGTTTATCATCTGTATCTAAATTGCATATTATATACGTTGGTACGTGGGTATACATGGGCAGTCTATTAGCAGCATAAACATTATTTTCTAGACTGGGGTGAATCTTTTTCAGATGTTGTTGTACATCTAGTGTATCCATGATATTACTGCTATTAGTAGATTATTACTGTACCAATCTATTCAATGGTTAACATAGGAATGATTAATTATATTGATTTCTAAATATTAAATCATATTCCTTAGTGATAATTTGTATGATTCATCAGCGTAGCGCGTCTCGTCGTGTCGTCAATACGAAACATACTTTCTAAATATTAAATCACATTCCTTAGTGATAATTTGTATGATTCATCAGTGTAGTGCGTCTCGTCAATACGAAAGAATGCGAGATAAGTGAAAAAGTTAAAAAATACTTTTTTAACAATGACAGTCATTAGCTGATCATTAGTGAATCTGTTTACTTAAATTACTTCTTTGTACTCATTATATTCTTTTTCTAATCATTTGTAAATCTATATTAATTGTTTAAACCAAAACTTTCATTTTTTATTTCACCCCCTAGAACCTTAGACGTGTGTAATGTTTCACTTTATCCATCCGTTTACTGCTATTGTAGCAGGACCAAGTGGATGTGGGAAGTCAAATTTTGTAACAAATTTCATAAAATCAGTTACAGAAATATGTAATTGTGATTTTAATCAGATCACATGGTGCTTTGATGAAATGCAACCTTTATATAATTTACCAAATGTTAACTATCATCAAGGAATTCCAAATCTTAATATGTTTGATGGTGAAAACCCACATCTTGTTATTATTGATGATCTGATGAGAGAGTCTGATGGAAGAATTGTGGATATATTTACAAAAGGTAGTCATCACAGGAATCTTAGTGTATTTTATTTAACACAAAATTTATTTCATCAGGGTAAAGGTCAAAGAGATATTTCTTTAAACTCAAGTTATATAATATATTTTAAAAATCCTAGAGATAAAACTCAAATAAGATATTTAGCACGACAAGTGTCACCGGATAACCCAAAGTTCATTGAAGATGCCTACAGGGATGCAACTCTAGAAGCACATGGATATTTAATGGTAGATTTAAAACAGAATACCAATGATTTTTGTCGTATCAAATCAAATGTCTTCCCATTTAATGGTTTCTGTACAGTCTACGTCCCCACAAAAGAGTTTAAATACACCAAGAATCAAACAATTCAAATCATTTCTAAATGATGCATCGTCGACTCACAACGCATAAGCATTTGCTAAACGCTTTGCATACGCTTAAACCAAAATATCAAAGAGCATTACTTAAAACGTGTGACGAAGAAGAAATAAATTGTATTTGTGAATGTATTCATAACGTTTTACAAGGAAAGGTACCTCTTAAAGATCAAGATAAACAAAAATTGAATAAACATAAAAATATACTCCGTAAATTGGTGCGTAAGTGTAAACATAAAATAAGAAAAAACATAATTATACAAAAAGGAGGAGCTTTCTTACCAGTAATATTAGGTGCAATATTGAGTGGATTAGTAAGTGGACTAGTCAGTTAACATGGAAAATGCAAAGAAAATGATACTAATTGAACCTGGATTGATTGAAAAATTAAAACAAGAAAATAAGGTTAATAGTAATTTGTCTCGATTAGATATGGAAATGCAAAATATTATGAATAGTAAGATAGAAGACCGAAAGAAGTGGATGTTATATTTACAAACACTACAAAGATATCTTCACTTTGTCGAAGAGGATCGTCAACCACTCAGATTACCAATTTATTCTGATACATCTAATGAAGATTCAAATGAGTCTAAAATTGGATTTAAAAATAAAGATAGAGATTTAAAAAGTTCAGTTGATGCTGAATCTTTGTTGGAAGAGAATCGTTCCATTAAAAGTAAAGAAAATGATACAAAACCACTTTATACAACAGCTCAAATACTCAGTTTAATACCAAAAACTTATAATAAAAAAGGTGAGTTATTATTAAACTTAGTTGAAACAAGTAAAAGTAAAATAAATTGGGATAATGAAGGCACAGTCATAATTGATAATGAAAAAATTCCTGGAAGTAATATTGTTGATTTAATAAATGATTCACTAAGACCCTTAAAAAGAAGTGATCCGATAGGGTGGGATAGATTTGCTAAAGCATTAAAAGATATTAAAGTACCACTTACTTATATTGGAAATCCAAAGAGATGTGAGTTTATTAACCGGCTTCAAGTAAAAGATCTAAACAAATCCTCTGAGACTGAAGTTCAAGAGTTTTCTACACCAAGAAGTGGAGATAAAAAATCTGAAACTAAAATAGAGTTTTCTACACCGGGAAGTCGAGATAAAATATCTAAAATACGTAAAAAGTTTGATTGGGAAAAATGGACCCCGTACTAGAAGAAATTAACAGGATTTATTATGATCCATCTAACCCCGCTGGTTTTGGTAGTATTGATAAATTATCGAAAGCCATGAATGGTAAAATGGATAAAAAGCAAGTAAAGGAATGGTTACAATCACAAGAAACATACACATTACATAAACCCATTCAAAAAAAATTCCCACGTAATAGGTACATTCTATCAAATATTAATGAATTGTGGCAAGCTGATTTAAGTGATATGCGAACTTATTCTCAATATAATGATGGTTTCAACTATATACTTTGTGTTATTGATGTATTTAGTAAATATGCATTTGCAAGATCAATGAAAAAGAAAAACTCAGAAACTATTAAAGAATGTTTTGAAAGTATATTTACTGAAAGTAATTTAACACCTACTCACATACAATCTGATAAAGGTACAGAATTTGTTTCAAAAGATGTACAAAAATACTTTAAATCCAAAAAGATTAATTACTATACCACTAACAATCCTGATATTAAGGCCAGTATTGTTGAACGATTTCAAAGAACTCTAAAAATGAAAATGTGGCGTTATTTCACTCATAATAATACTTATAGATATATAGATGTTTTACAAGATTTAATATATTCTTATAATCACAGCTTTCACTCTAGTATTAAGATGTGTCCATGTGATGTGAATTCCAACAATATTATGACGGTTTGGACTAATCTTTATGATAGACGATCAAACAAACTTTCCAAAATCAACTTTCAAAAACCAAATTTCAATGTGGGTGATTATGTTCGAATAACTAAATATAAACATGTTTTCCAAAAAGGATATGAATCAAACTGGAGTGATGAAATATTTATTATAACTTCAATAATTGATAGATCTCCATGGGTTGTTTATACAATAACAGATTTACAAAATGAACCAATAGTTGGTACTTTTTATGAAAGGGAATTACAGAAAATCACTTACAACCCCACCTCACAATATAAAATAGATAAAATAATTGACACTCGTTATTCAGGTAACAGAAAAGAAGTATTAGTGAAGTGGAGAGGTTATCCAAATAAATTTAACAGTTGGATTTTAGCTTCTAGTTTAAAAGAAATATGAATAAAGAAAGTTTTTATTTAACATTGCTCAGCAATAGTTCAATGGAATACTTTCCTGATAACAAGACCACAAATTTTTCAACGAAATTACCAAAAGTTATAAAATTAGAAGGTGAATGGTCGGTTGGAGTTGTTGAGTTTCAATATCCATGTACCATGTTTACTGTTCAAGATCATGAAAATGTTATATACATTACAAAATCCATGATAATGCCTAGTGAAGATAAACCATCCACAGTGCACTACAAAAAACATATTCCAGCTACCAGCTATGCTAACGTTGAGCATATTTTAAAAGCATTAAGTGGTATCGGAGAGAGCATAAAATTTCGCTATGATGAAATAACAAAATTTGTTTCTGTTTCTGCTTTGGATAAAAATTAGTGTCCGACCGAAAGTCGGTTTCCGGCCGAAACCGAAACCGAAACCGAATGTTCGGCCGTGGCTACAGTTTCGGCCGAAACCGAAACCGAAACCGAAACTCACGTGGTCAAGTATAAAATACTGAAATTTCGTGCATGTTACCCATTTTACACACATTTTTTTTTATTGACATGAAATGGAAACAGTATATTAATTTTGTTGTAATCATTTATTTAATACTAGCTGTGCCCCGCGGTTTCATACGCGTTAATTGAAGGAAAAAAATAGCCTTCCTCGTTAAATTGGCTATCCAAAACATAAAGATTTTTTTAATTCCAACCAGTAGTTTCTGAAATTAGCGTGTTTAAACAAACAAACTTTTCAGCTTTATAATATTTTTGCTGCGATGTTTTTTAAAAACTGCTATATCTCATAGGTCCTAAATATCTTAGGACCTAAGATATTTATTGAAATCGAATGGGGTCGAAGGGTAATTTTGTTCTATAATGTTGCATAAGGATATATGTCATGTTTATAAAAACACCTTCGCAAATATTGCACTATTTTAGAACAAATTTCTTTAGCATAAAAAAGGTTATAGTGAGCCAACCTTAAAAGATAGACAGACATAATATGCTGTCGCGGACTTTTTTTAGAACTTTTAAAGTGAAACAATTCTGTCATACATGATTTTTGCGAAACTTTAACTGTTTACGCAGCAGCGGAAGCTCTCAAAATGAAGAAAAAAACCTCCCGATTTTGAAATATTTTTCATTGGTGCGCCGCTCCTATTGGTCTTAACCTTACGATGTATAGCCTATACCTATAGCCTTTCTCGATAAATGAGCTATTCAACGCTGAAAGAATTTTTCAAATCGGACCAGTACTTCCTGAGATTAGCGCGTTCAAATAAATAAACAAAAAAACAAACTCTTCAGCTTTATAATATTAGTATAGATAATATAAGAAAAAAAAATTGCGTGCGTACAAAGTACACATCTCAGAAGTGAAACTACTTTGGCAAACTAATTTTAAAAAAAAAAAAACTAATCGTTAACGCTGCAACTTACAATTGTTTAAGTTTTTTTTTTTTTGTTTAAGTTTTTACACGTCTACGACTAGATGGTGCCAGTAGTAGATTCAATCGCGCTAGCAAAATTCTTTCTTGTTAGTACATACTAGCTTCTGCGCGCGACTTCGTCCCCGTGGAATAGGACCAATTCTGTCATACATGATTTGTGCGAAACTTTAAACGTTTACGCAGCGGAAGCTCTCAAAAGGAAAAAAACCCCGATTTTGAAACATTCTTCCTTGGTGCAACGCTCCTATTGGTCTTAGCATGATGATATATAGCCTATAGCCTTCCTCGATAAATAGGCTATCTAACATCGAAAGAATTTTTCAAATCGGACCAGTAGATCCTGAGATTAGCGCGTTCAAACAAACAAACAAACAATCAAACAAACAAACTCTTCAGCTTTATTATATTAGTATAGATATGGCCACGATACATTTGTGTAATTATTGAACAATCCAATATATCAAGTTGAAGCATCTCTAGTACTGGTTTAATTTGTGCTCCTGGTTGTGTTGGACAAGGTTTTGCAATTCACACTAATTAAAAAAAAACGAATTAAAATACACAAAAAAAAAAAAACTAGTTGAAAAAAAAAGAGCGTTTCGAGGTGTTCCCAGGCGGTCACCCATCCAAGTACTGAACGTCATGACGCTATATATATACAGGGTGTCCCGCGATAATCTGCAACCCCGAAAGAGGGTGAAACTAGACCATAAATTATCGACAAAAAACATAGAAAAAACTTTTTTTAAAAAATATTTTATTTTTTATTGACGAATTAAGATTTTTATATCTTACCTAGACTCTATGTACAAAAAATGATGATTTCTTCCAAAGTAGTGGGTCGATTACTTTAAAATAAAATAAAATATTACGCCACGTACTTGGCGGTAAGGATAAAATAAAAATTAGCTGGCAAAAAAGTGGCATTATGTCTTTAACTATGCTTCTTGTGAAAAAAATCCATTTTTTATGTCTGTTTTTTTCAATGATCTCTAATTTTCTCAGAATTATGCCCCCAATACCAGGAAATTTTATGATTTATTATTATTTCTTACCATATTGCCATTCAAATAAAAATATAAATTATAAAATAAAATTTACGCCTGTATCCCAAAAAACACGTACAAAAATCATCATTTTTTGTACAAAGAGGCTACGTAAGCTATATAAAAATCTCAATTCGTCAGTAAAAAAAATAAAAAAAATTTTTTTTAATTTTTTTAATTTTTTTCTGTTTTTTGTCGATAATTTATGGTCTAGTTTCACCCTCTTTCGGGGTTGCAGATTATCGCGGGACACCCTGTATATATATATATGTATGTTCGGGGATAACTTCGTCGTTTATGAACCGATTTTGATAATTCTTTTTTTGTTGGAAAGGAGATATCCCTAGTTTGGTACCATGATAAGGAAACCAGGATCTGATGATGGATTCCCAAAGAAATCGAGTAGGACATTTGAAAATCGTAATGACTACTAGTGCGTTTGTTAATTTTTTTGTCTACTTACGTTGTATTACGTGTCGATGTAATTGAAGTCGGTTTTTTTCGTTAGCTAGCATACACAATCATTAGTTCTAGATGCATTTATGATACAGGAATTCTATCTTTCCCCAATGACTTTCAGAAACATGCGGGATCCCGCAAATACCAGGATCCCGCGGGCAGTGGCGTAGCGTGGTTGTCGGCCGCCCGGGGCGGAAGAAAATTTTGCCGCCCCCTATACATTCAGTCAAAAAAAAAAATTGCATGCGTACAAAGTACACATGTCAGAAGTGAAACTTCTTTGGCAAACTAATTTAAAATTAGCGGCCGCGCGGCGCGCCCTTCCCTGTCGTTTTTCCGTTGCATCCAGTTTGAAATCACAACGATTCTAAAGAAGTTTCACTTCAAAAATTGGGAATAGATTATATTTTGTTTATGGTTCCAAATTCAAATTTTTGTTTTTTGAAGTAAAACTTCTTTAGGCGCGTGACCGTGCAGTGAGGGGTAAAAATTTGAGCGACTGGTAATGCGGCAGCGTCATGACGTTCCGTACTTGGATGGGTGACCGCCTTCGAACACCGCGTGACGTTGGCTTTTTTTTCGATTCATTTTTTTTTTAATTCGTTTTTTGAAGTGAAACTTCTTTAGGCTCGTTGGGGGGTAAAATTTGAGCGACCGGTAACGCGGCAGCGTCATGACGTTCCGTACTTGGATGGGTGACCGCCTGGGAACACCGCGTGAGGTCGGCTTTTTTGTTTTTAGGGTTCCGTACCTCAAAAGGAAAAAACGGAACCCTTATAGGATCACATTGTTGTCCGTCTGTCTGTCAAGACCCTTTTTTTTCAGCTAGTTCTTTTTATATTTTAAATTTGGTTTTTTAATTAGTTTTGTTAAATTCCAAAGAAGTTTCACTTCTGATATGTATTGTTGTTGTTAGATTGGTACAACTGTTTTCCATTTTGGCGCGGAGTTTGAGTTGCATCTGTTATTTACATTAAATACAGTGCTGTTTTTAGTTATATCATATCTAGATCTAGTGTGTATTACGAATTTCATAATTGACAAAAACATCGAACAAAGAGTTTGTCTTAAATTTTGCATCGCCAATGGAATTTTGTGTCTGGAGTTTATGAAAATGTTACAGAAGGCTTACGTTGAATCGACTTTATCAAAAACTCATGCTTATGAGTGGTACAAAGCGTTCAAAAGCGGTCGAGATATTGTGATGGAAGATTTGCTTCTCTCAGGTAGGCCATCAAAGTCTGCAGACTGCAACTGAAGTTAACATAGCAAAAGTGAAGGAAACAGTGACTGAAAATCCTCATTCAACTTTGAGAGAGATAGCCGCTGAACTTTCTGTATCTCACGAAATGAACCGTACCATTTTAACTAGTCATTTAGGTATGAAACATGTTGCCGCTCGGCTAGTCCCAAAAGACCTGAATTTTCTCCAAAAACTCAATCGCATGAGAGTCGCTGAGGACATGCTAGAACGAGTCAATTCCGACCAAACATTCATGAAACGCATTGTTACTGGTGACGAGACGTGGGTTTACGAGTTTGAAATGCAAGCTTTGGAGTGGCGCCTTTAATCTAAACCGAAACCGAAAAAAACATGCCAAACTCGTTCAAAAGTCAAATTCATGTTGAGTGTTTTCTTTGACTATCGCGGTGTTGTGTACTCTTAATTGTTGCTGGAAGGTCAAACGGTAAATAAGGAATTAGTATTTGCTCCTTATGCGGCATTTAAGAAAACAAATTCGACGAAAAAGGCCAGATTTGTGGAAAGAAAATTCTTGGATTTTGAACCACTATAATGCGCCTTCGCACAAGGCCATTATTGTGAACGAATTTTTGACCAAACACTCATCAAATACCATCGAGAAACCACCATATTCACCAGATATGGCTCCAGCCGACTTCTTTCTTTTTCCTATAAACTCAAATTGCCACTTCGTGGCACCAATTTTCAATCGGTAGAAGACATAAAGGAGAATTTGCGGCGAGAACTGAACTCAGTTCCGGAAACAGCGTTTAAAAAATGTTTTGATTGGATTATTTTATTCGTTGGCGTACATGTATCGTTTCTGAAGGAGCATAATTTGAAGTGATAAAATAAATTTGGATGAATAGCAAACAGTTTGTGTATTATTGATCTTTTCCCGGTACTTTCTTGACAGAGTACTAAGTACATTACATACATTATTATAGAGAATTTTTCGGAAAGAAAAGTCATCATTATTTATTTTTAAATAAAAAATTGCGTGCGTACAAAGTACACATGTCAGAAGTAAAACTTCTTTGGCAAACTAATTAAAAAACGAATTTAAAATCCAAAAAAAAATCAATTGAAAAACAAAACAATAAGGTGCAACACCACGTGGTGTTCAAAGGCGATCCCATCCAAGTACTGACCGTCCCTGACACTGCCGCGTTACCGGTCGCTCAAATTTTACCCCTCATGCGTCTAAAGAACTTCACTTCAAAAGTTTATAAAGCTGTCACTTACATCCTGTATGTAATAGAAGTCATTCTCGCTCATTTAATCTAATACCTTTAAACGGAACATTACGAATTTGGATTTGGAAACGGTTCCAACGATTTTCATGAAATTTGGTATGCAGGGGGTTTCGGGAGCGATAAATTGCAAAAATAGGATTAATTTTTAGTAAATTCGTTTTACCCGCGTTTTCAGACAATGAAGAAATGACTACAACATTATTAGAATAGGAAAGTAAGATTCGCCACCATCTATTAAGTTATAATAGCTCAGGTGGGAAATCGGGTGGTCACGAAACTAAATGACCCCGGTTCAAATCCACATGTTACCAGATCGATTATCTTTTTCTCTTTTTTTCGAATTGCTCTAGTTTTTTTTTAAATCTAAATAACCAGTTAATTTTTTTATTATTATGTCGATAAGATCGAGAAATATTATAGAGATTGCATCAGTATGTAATTCGTATTTAAATAAAATTTCCAAAAAACAAGATTAAAAACCGAACTAAGCTCGGTCATCCAGGTACTTAGTCATAAACGGGAAATTCCCACAAGTATAGACGTTGCCAGTCGCTACAAAATGTCATTCAAAGAAAAAGGATTCCTCGACTTCGCCACAAAATAAGTAATGAAAAATTCCGTGCTCCTTTCAATCGAATGTGTAGGTGCGATAAAACTAATAGGTATAAAATGCTTCAAATATTTACAAAATGTTTTTATTTTTAAGTATTGTTAAATTTTGCCGCCCCCTAAATAGTGCCGCCCGGGGCGGGCCGCCCCCCCCGCCCCCCATACGCTACGCCACTGCCCGCGGGACTGAGAGCTCTCAGTCCCGCAAATACCTGAAATAAAATTTTGTTGCGGGATTGCATTCCCTAGTTGGCAAACAAGCGTACGGCTCACCTGATGGTAAGACCGTAGCCTATAGACGCCTGCAACACCAGAAGCATCTCAAGCGCGTTGGCGACCCTATCCCCAATCCCCCCCAGGAGCTAAAAAATTTCCTCCATGAAAACTCTCGATTGTGGTAGCTAACAGAGGTAGCAGGGGATAGAGCAGCAGTGAGCGTAGGAAGAGGACCGACGACGACAAGGCGTCTCATCGGGAGGTCATCAAAAATTGATTTTTTTTCTGATTTTTTTTTTCTTTTAGTTAATATTTATATAATTTAATAGTAATATTGTCCTACAAATTGCGTGGTACGTTATCTCGGTTCTACGTTCACTGTTGCTCTATTCTACTGCTCTATGCTACCTCTGTTAGCTACCAAAATCGAGAGTTTTCGTAGAGGAAATTTTTGTTCGTCTCATCAACATGAAGCTACTGCCTGAAAATTAGCTTGATAGTAATCAAGCGACAAAAATGTACTAGGGAGCCCGGACCATTTGACAGATGATTAGTTAATTTTTGCGTTGATCAGCCTTCGGGAAACTGGGCGTTAGAATTAATAAAGATAGGTACCTAGATCACAATTATTAGAACAGTCATACTTACATTAATTTAGAATTAAGTAACCCACTACTAAGCAACAGTAAACATTAGAATTGAAAACAGTTAGGCGAGCGTGCACGACAACTTCCGAAATCAGTTTCGGTTTCGGCAAAAGTTTCGGCCAATTTTGGCCGAAACCGAAACTTTCGCCGAAACTTGATTTTTGGCCGAAACTCGGCCGAAACCGAAACCGAAACCGAAACTTCGGTCGGACACTAATAAAAATATAACATCTATAACATTATCACCCAAATTAAGTTTACAACTAGGTTATGAACCAAATAAAAATCTCCTAGACAGAAATTTCGGAAAGTGTCCTGCTAATTTACACTTAGGGTTACCATCTCAACTATTTCTATATTGCGACATTATCGATCCTCAGATTGTGGGTGATGTTATGACTCCCTTGCTAAGAGTAATTTCATTAGATCCTTCAAAATACATTTATGGAGCAAATAAAATGCACGTTTTCTCTCCACCTCACTACTTACCTGTTATGCGAAGAGAGTTCGATACGGTGGAAATAGTTATAAGATCGAGCACAGGACAGAAAATACCATTCCAGTTTGGAACCGTGTGTGTTAAACTACATTTCCGAAAATTGTGATAATGAATTCTCTTCGTGATCATCATATATGCCCATATGAAAATTATTATACACATCAAGCTGGTTCGGGGGTAGGAGTAATTTATAAGGGTTCACCATACCAACGTGGTCATGGTATTGGAAGCTTCTTAGGGGGGTTATTTAGATCAGTTTTACCTTTACTTTCAAGTGGGGCTCGAGTGGTTGGTAAAGAAGCATTAAACGCTGGAGTAGGACTTTTATCGGATATGATTCAAGCGCGTCCTATGGAAGCATCAATAAAAGATCGTCTAAAGCAAGTTAGTACGAATTTAAAACGAAAGGTTGATGGCAAAATTGATCGATTAAACATGACAGGTTCTGGGTATATAACTAAAAGAAAACGATTGACCTCGCTCATTCCACCATTAACTGCTAAAGTGAAAACCGCTAAAAAACTTGGTATAAATCCAAAAAATATCAAAGATATATTTTCAAATTAAATATGTCTTTCCTTCATAATAATTCTTGTGAGTGTGCTAAGTCAGAATTAGATTTGTTTGCACTACCGTCTACACAAACAAGCATTGAAAATGGATTGTGGATTCACTATAAACCAATTTCGTCTCTTGCTGATGATGGACCTATAGAGTTTCAAGTTCCTGGGACAGGCGATGACTACATAGATTTGTCTCATACATTACTCCACATAAAGGCAAAAGTATTAAATCAAGATTCAACTAAATTGACATCGACCACAGTAGTAGCACCTGTAAATAATTGGCTGCATTCACTTTTTAGTCAACTTGATGTTTATTTAAACCAAAAACTTGTATCACCACCTAATAATACCTATGCATATCGAGCATACATAGAAACCCTTTTAAACTATGCTCCTGCTGCTAAACAATCTCACCTTACTTGTAGTCTTTGGTATGAGGATACATCAGGAAAAATGGATTCTACAGATGATAAAAACTTAGGATTTGTTAAAAGACAGGATTTGGCTAGTGAAAGTAAGGAAATAGAAATGATTGGACATCTTCATGGTGACATTTTCAACCAAGATAAATTTTTAATTAATGGTGTTGAAATGAGTGTAAAATTAGTTCGGTCAAGAGATAGTTTTAATTTAATTGCTGGATCAAGCGATGTAAAGATCAAAGTTTGTATTACGGATGCAACTCTTATTGTTCGACGAGCAAGAATTAATCCAAGTGTATTACTCGCACATCAGAAAGTTTTAGCTGCTACTACTGCTAAATATCCTATTACTCGAGCCGAAGTAAAAGTTTTAACAATTCCATCGGGTGTTCAAGGAAAAACTCTTGATAATATATTCCTAGGACAGGTACCCAAAAGGTGTATAATTGGATTTGTGAACAATTCTGCATTTAATGGTTCCCTTACTAAAAATCCATTTAACTTTGAAAACTATGGTATTAATTCTTTCAGCTTATATATTGATGGACAACAAATACCTTCAAAAGCTTTGCAACCATCTTTTAATAGTAGTATATTTACATCAACATATCATACTCTATTCTCGGGAACTGGTATTCACTTTCTTAATGAAGGAAATGGAATCTCTTGTGAACAGTATGCCAAAGGTTACTGTCTATTAGCATTTGACTTAACTCCTGATTTATCAGCTAACTCATCAACTCATTGGAATCTCATAAAGCATGGTAGTGTAAGATTAGAAGTACGATTTGAATCCGCACTAATACAAACAATTAACTGTATAGTTTATGCTGAGTTTGATAATATTATTGAAATAGATAAAAACAGAAATGTTAATGTAGACTATAGTAGTTAAAGTTATAATGTGTGTTAGATTTATGTGTAATGCATTTTTTTGTGTATGTAAAAATTATAAATTAAATAAAACAAATTATATGTAATATATTATTTTTTATTTCTCATACAAATTATCACTAAGGAATGTGATTTAATATTTAGAAAGTATGTTTCGTATTGACGACACGACGAGACGCGCTACGCTGATGAATCATACAAATTATCACTAAGGAATATGATTTAATATTTAGAAATCAATATAATTAATCATTCCTATGTTAACCATTGAATAGATTGGTACAGTAATAATCTACTAATAGCAGTAATATCATGGATACACTAGATGTACAACAACATCTGAAAAAGATTCACCCCAGTCTAGAAAATAATGTTTATGCTGCTAATAGACTGCCCATGTATACCCACGTACCAACGTATATAATATGCAATTTAGATACAGATGATAAACCAGGCTCACATTGGATAGCTTTACATATCGATACGAATGGCATCGGTCAATATTTTGATTCATACGGACGATCACCTGCACGATATCATCTAGAGTTTTTAAAAAGGAATTGTAAAAGATGGGACTGGAATGTTGATATGATTCAGAATGAGTGGACTTCAGTTTGTGGCGAATATTGTTTAATGTATTTGCTGTATAAGTTTCGGGGATGTTCAATGCACAGTTTTACGAGCATTTTTACAGGGAACACATTGTACAACGATATTTTAGTGGATGAGATGTTTCGCTCCTATTTTATACATAATCAACAATAACATTTTGGAAATAAAAATTGTAACAAAAAAAAAGTATGAGTTTTATTTATGACTAGCTGTGCCTGCGACCTCATCCGCGTGGAGCTTTACAAAATAGTTACTGTTCAGTGACAGACACACAAAAATTATAAATAAATATTTTGGTATATGTACTGAGTATGCATACATATGAGTTTAGTAAAACACGGTTATTTTAATATTACAAACAGACACTCCAATTTTATTTATTTATATATATATATATATATACATTGAGAATAACAAAGAATGATAATAATATAATACAATAGCACAGATAAGCAAGGTGCATCATTAGAAACAGATAAGAGCGGCAACGACCTTTTTCGAGAAACAATGGATGGAGCACAATAGCGACGATGCTCGAGGAACGATAGATAAGCGGACAATAGAGGTAATTAAGGGTACTGGAGTTTGCAAATGTAGAAACCTAAGTCGCGAATCGTTAGAGTTAGCACAAAATGGATGCGTGCAATCGATTTAGATGACCCCAAAACCTTTTTTTTTTTTTTTTTTTTTTTTTTTTTTTTTTTTTTTTTTTTTTTTTTTTTTTTTTAGGATCACTCGATCAGAGGACCGACCGTTTGTACCAGTTCTGGCTCGTGAGCCAGAACTGGTACAAACACACTACTACTTATAACTAAATAAAATATTTTGACAGCGACTTAACTTTCCAAATTATTATAAAATAGAAAGCCTAGAATAATAAAAAATTGCACAGAAGCTGGCGTTTTATTAGCATTCGATATACCCATAAATAAATTTTGCAGAAAGTGACTAGGCTTCTTTTTAAATACGTCGCGTGTTTTGATAGTCGATAATTTAATACAGGAAAAAAGCCAATATGCCTTTCTTTATCTCTAATAAATTACGACATATTACAAACACGTAACATGGTGGTTCCTATGTAGAAATTCACCATAACCAAACTAGTTTTCTTATGCAAATGTACGAATATTACGAGTGATTTAATCTTCGTTTTCGTTTTTGAATATTTTGATTGAATAAGTAAAAGTAAACGATTATTTTAAATTGTTTTTAAGAGGCAGAGAAAGTAACGTTATTAGCGTCGATAGACGCACGACATGGGTGTATTAATTAAAGAGAGAAAATAGCGCCATAGCTTTGGCATTGACTGTGAACTATCTCTAAACATCAACTCATCCATTATCCATAAGTTGACGTAGAACGAAAGATAGTAAAACGTTAGGTGCTTGTGAAATGTAATTACATTTTGCTCATTAGTGTACCAATTATTTTAAAAAAGGTTAACTTTATTCGTTTTGGTAAATTATTGCTGACTTATTGTGATTACTGCAGTTTTCTTTTTTGCTTATCATCCTATTATTACCTATACAATTATTTATGGACTGTAAAAATCATTCATTTTAAGAAATACCAAAGATTTTGACATCCTGAAAGGACAAAACAATAAGCTTTACAAGATTTATTAAGGCCAAAAGGCAATACTTTAAGGCTGTTACATCTGCTTTGACGTTTATGCCGTTTTAGCCTTTTAAAGCTGTAGTTAAATATCCTATAGGCTAATAACCGATACACGGTTTTACATTCGTTGAAAGTTATACACTCTTAAGTGATAAATTCTTGCGACCCGCCGTAACATCATCATCGATAGGATCAAATAGAAGAGATCTCTCTCAGAGATTGCTGACGCCGTTGATGACGTCCACTCATATTAACAACGGTAAAAATGCTTTGAAATTAATTAAATAATATGATTAGGTAAATGTAGAGCTATTTTAGCTTCCATCGGAATGATTTTTGTATCCTATATCAACTGTGACGTACTCATTCGTTATATTAATTTAGACAACGAATTTTGAAATACATTTTTATGAACGTCATAAAAGGACGCAACTGTTCGTTTCATGATTCGAATAAAAAAGACCTCGCCTAATCCAACATTATCTAAGTGTATCGGTTACGGGCTATTCAGAAGTAGACGCCATCATTCCACCTCAAAGCAACAATACAAAATAAGCAAGCTGTTTCAAACCCATTATATAGCGCAAATATAGCCGAAGACAATGCATAGATAAATAAAATTTATTGACAAATAATAACGGGAGAGTGAGCTTAAATAATAATAGTTGAAGATATGAATAAATTTTAGATTTCTGTTCATGCGAATGAGGTGAAAGTATGGTCTTTAACATTAAAATCTAAAATTTTACTAAATAATCCTTCTTAGAAACTGAATAATGTGACTTTATTTTATAACGGGACTGTTAGAGACAGATCTACTGAACTGAACTGAACCAGCCACAGCTGGGTAAAGGAAAAGGCCCCTGTTCCCTGCCTTAAACAGGAAAAGGTGGAAACTTAACCCATCACGCTGCTTCGCCTTGCTTGTCGAATAATATAAGGCATTAATGATAACAACCGGGACCAACGGCTTTATGACTGTGATCTCCGAGTCACAGTAGGGAGATTCCACAAGGAACATCAAGTACAGAAATAAATATTTGTACCAAGACAAATATTAGGCCTGTGCGGGAACGAAATTTACCGCAAGCCTATCTACTCGTACCACTAGAAACGTTGTCGGATACTTCAATACAAGCTTCAATCCGCGGCTTCAATCGAATAGATTTTTTAATTTGACATAAAATGAATAACAAAACAAAAATGCTAAAAACAAATTAACTGGCTGAATCGATCAATCTAAAAACAAAATACATTAATTTCCAATGTTTGTATTTACGTATAGGTAACAATATAGTAAGTATAGCATAGTTGTAGTTAGATTTGATAAAGCAATAAGTGAGGTATAAATGTAGAGTCTGTAGACGAAAAGAACACAATATGAGCTTACGGGTTTTTGGGTTTTTCGCTTAAATTTTTTTGAATTGAATAATAAATTTAATAAAAAATTATTACGAGAATATTTTAAAATCATGGAAACCAAATGACAAAACAAGACAAATTACCGAAACATCACTTTTTACGGCCTTTATAATTTCTATCGCTTTAAGACGGCTTTGAGACGTTGTGAACCCAAGAGATATTTTCCGGTTTTAAGACCGTCAAGGCCGCGAATGGGTTCAACTTTTAAGCAGCTTATGTCAATCCTCTAATAAATTATTAACATATTCGTATTACGTTGACTTTAACTTTCTCCTAAATTTAGATTGAATTTTAAATTAAATATAAATTTTAAAGCATGGTTTATCGGTTTTTACTTTGGATGTGTCTCATAAGGCTTTTAATAGATTTTATAGCATAATAATACGTGTCTTATATAATTATGTCAACTTTAATACAATATTATTTATCTTCTTCAGAATACAATTAGTAGATATTTAAACAACTCTAAGAGAAAAAGAAAAAAGGTTATCAAACTAAATAAGACTACCGCTATGTTAGCGAATGAATGAATAAACGTTTTTTTTTTTTTTTAGATATTATTCAAAAACGATAATAATCGTCTGGCGTCTAGTCTGAAGAGCTATAAATATTTTTTAATTGCACTTAAAATTCTGTGTCAAAAAATTAAAGACAAACAGAATTAAATTCACGAAGCGTTTTATGTGTGAAAGTTAAGTTGCTACTTACCTTATTTAATTAGTTGTTTTACTTACGTTTGCGCATCTATGTGTGTGTGTGTGTGTGTGTGTGTGTGTGTGTGAGTGTGTTTATGTTTGCGCAATAAATTGTACAAGGTGTATGGCTTGAGTAGTATGCCTTGAGAAGCTCTTCAGTTTTTTGGTAGTCCAGCGAAGAAGCCACTTGAGAACAATCACTTTGAGTTCTTTCAGGGATAGTGTAGAAGTTTAATATTTTACTAGCCGGAAAATAGACAGATTTTGCTCTATTGCTCTATCTTCTAGCCAGAGCACTGCGAACTTTTGGAAGCACAATAATATTCCTAACTACGCGCTTACAGTTAGGGTCGTACGGGTATTGACGAAATCATGTGCTCTTTTGGCACTATTAAAAGCTATTAGACGGAATGGATGAATGCAAATTTACAACAACATTTAAAAAAATATACTTTATATACATTTATTTATGTAACCTAACATATGTTACCTTCCTACATGTGTAGCAATATTGAGGTCGGAAGTGAAAAAGTTACAACATAATAAGACCATTACTTTTCCTAATTTGCGTTAACATTCAAACAAGTAAATACTAATTGCTTATATAATAAATAAGATTACGAGATAACAACAAATATTTCAACATCTTAAATAATAAAAGATTCTTAAAATTTAAATATCAAAAGCGGATAGTTTAACAATTCGAACGGAAATTCTGAAATAGTTAATTGAGACACTAATTTCAATTATTCTTAAAACGTTATAATGATTAAACAAACATTTAACTGATTACATTTAAAATTTAACTTAGGTAGGGAATAGCGGGGCATATCCTGCTCAAAATCTGGAACAACCCGACTGGGGTAGTACCTCGACATTACACACGCACACAGCTATATAATACTGTTTTCAAGCAGTGTTGTGTTCCTGTGGTGAGTAAGGTAACCAAAGTTCCTGGAGGGATTGGAAGTAGGGTCGGCAACTCGCTTACAATACTTGTAGTGTTGCAAGTATCTATAAGTTACGGTAATCGCTTACCATCGCTACCGGTGAACAGTACACTTGTTTGCCGAACTAGATGTATGAAAAACATGCTACACGTTGTTAAGTTCAGACGAATATCACATTAAATATCATGATTAGCTTCTTGTGTCAACATGCAAAGTTTGTTGCATTTGTATTACTTTGTTTTACTTTTTTAATCTACAAATATGCAAAACTATATTTCAAAATATAATACTAATATGTAATTTTAGATAAGCTATGTGAAGTAACAGTTGTACCTAATACAATATTTACTCCTTTTAAACACAATACATTGTAAACGAATCATAGGGGTCTTATCAGTTTATTTGTTCCCCACATTATACAAAATCAGCTACATGTAATTGGATCCGCTTTTTTCACAATTGCGATCCTGGTAGTGTCAATTAAAACCTAGAAGTTTATTATATTTATTACTATATAGATTTATTAGTATAAACAATTTTAGTGAAGTCATTTTGTATATTGCTGTGTGGCTACGGCATAGAATTTAGCCTCCCCCTCTCTTCCCGTGGGTGTCGTAAGAGGCGACTAAGGGATAACATAGTTTCACTACCACCTTGGAACTTAAAAAGCCGACCGATGGCGGGATAACCATCCATGCTGGATTTGAAGTACACAGACCGAAGACGGGCAGCAGCGTCTTCGGTGCGACAAAGCCAGCCCTGCGGTCACCAACCCGCCTGCCCAGCGTGGTGACTATGGGTAAAACACATGAGTTCACGCCATTATTGGCGCGAACTTGTGGAGGCCTATG
Organism: Melitaea athalia; assembly: GCA_905220545.2. NCBI lineage: Eukaryota > Metazoa > Arthropoda > Insecta > Lepidoptera > Nymphalidae > Melitaea > Melitaea athalia. Next base: position 12,866,605 of record HG992196.1, read on the forward strand.
TCCAGCAGTGGACTGCAATAGGCTGAAATGATGATGAGGATGATGATTTTGTATATTGTATATTATGTTTTTAGTATAGACTGTTGTCTTAAAAATTTTACCGAATCTTTATAAAAATGAATCACCCAAAATATATGTACGCGCCTAACCTTCACCGCGCAAAATTAAAAAAAAAACAATAATTTCTTTAATATTCAAAATAAAAGTGTGTGTGTGTGTGTGTACTTATGTACGCACGTAAGAAGTTATACTTCATTGGCTAGCTAACTTCACGTTGCTAACTACTTCTTAGTTGACTAGCTAACTTCAGGGTGTTGGTTTTTTTTCGTGACGGTGTGAGCGCGCATCGTAAAAATTTCCTCTAACAAATTTTCCCTATTGCGCCAAAAGAAGTATAACTTCAAAAACAATAAATTTACGAAATATAAAAATAAAGGCACAGCAATAATAATTATAATCAACGCGACTATAAAACGAAAGTTGACTAAATAGCCATAAGTCCGCCCATTGTACTTCACAGTCTGTAAATGATGTTTGTAGTTGTGATGTACAATAAAGTATAAATAAATAAATAAATAAATAAATATGTCGGCTAGTATATAGCTCCAAGTGCAGTGAACGATTAAACTTTACCGTCCAGTAATAGAAAGTAGTCTTGTCCATTCCTATTTATCAAAGTGGATATAATTTATGGTATTGCTGTGGTATCTGTAAGTGTCATGGATTTGTTTTAATAGTATTTTTTTTTAATTCCAGCCAGCGATTTGTTGGTTCGATAGCCACTTGTGATGGACATTTGTATTTTTACAAATATTTCTTTCCAGTTTTGATACCTGTGCTTGTGGGGGTATCTCTACCGTGCCTCAGAGAGCACGTAAAGCTGTTGGTTCCGATACTTATCATATACACCTGATAGCTACCTATACACATTGTAGCGTGGTGGAATAAGCTCCGATCTTTATCCTACAGGTAGAAAGAAGCCCTTTTACAGACTGAATCTCAAGTGTGTATAAGAAGAACTTGGAAGAAAATTCAAAGACAGAAAAGAATGATTTAATTAAAATCTTGTACAATTCATGACTTCATCTACAAGCTACCGCTATTTATAAGCATACCTATTATAATGCATGCATAAAAATGGCGTTTCATCTGTATCAAAATATGTCAATGTTTTTTAAAATTCCAGTTATTCTGTCATCTATATACTACATCGTTTATTAGAAAACAATTGGTTAAAGGAATGTCTGGAAAACGAAATAATAAAACAAGAATAAAAAGAAACTTTTTTCCCCAATTACTTAAGATTACATGTAAAGTAACAAATTCTGTTACGTTACGTGTAGTATTTTGACAAACGCACTCTTACTTTTACTGAAACACTATCCACTAGACCGGAACAATGACTTGCACTCATTAAAATTGCAAAGAAGCAAACTTATTGCCCAAAGCGAAGCACTGCATTACCGCAAAACAAAAGGCGAATTTCTCTTCGACAGATACAATATTGTACCCGTCACGTACTAAACGTAATTTTTTTTATTCATTCATGTATAGCAATATCAAGTTCATAATGACTAAGCGGAAGTTTTATTGTTAATAAATGTGACCTGCGAAAGTTAAGGTTACCGATTGTCTGCTACTAAATATACAAATTTAGAGGAGCTGGCGAACAGAACCGGCTTAGTCCGCGAAAATAAATTTTACACACTGGCTAAAAAACTAATATGAATATATGGAGATGATTAATAACATAACATTGCATTATTATATGTAGGTGAATTAGGTCTATTGTTGCATGAGTAACTATTTTTTCATATACTTTTATATTCTAGAAGTTATTCAAGAAATAAAAATGTATTAAACCGGTTTTGTTTGAAAAAGGTGGACTTATCCGGTTGTGAGTGCAAATTTGTGACAAGTCCGCTTTTTTTAGTATCGGACAAATCCGGTTTTGTATAAAAGAGGAACTTAAAATGAACACAAAAATTATAGATTTAAAAGTTATGTTGTATTTTGTTTTAAAAAACCAGATAATAACTTCGGCAATGTCTAGTTCCAGACATTCGCAATCGTCAATGTCATCGCATTCACCTGCTTCATCAATCTCAATGGTGTCTGTAGATCCAGACTCAGTCTGTATTATTACCTCTTTATACCATTCTATTTCTGGATGATTGAACCAGTCATCACCAAACTGCATTACAAAAATACGCTCAACGTCTTTATTTATTTATTTATTTACACTTTATTGTACATCACAACTACAAATATCATTTACAGACTGTGAAGTACAATGGGCGGACTTATGGCTATTTAGCCATTTCTTCCAGACAACCCAAATATATATTTCCTACTATGAGTAACGATCGCTATCAGGTGTACATGATAACAACCGGGACCGACGGCTTAACGTGCTCTCCGAGGCACGGTGGGGAGACCCACAAGGACTGCACAAACACCCAGACCACGGCAAGCATCTGTATGGCCAATACAAATGTTGTCGTGTGCGGGGATCGAACCCGCAACCGCTCGCGCAACAGCCAATCGCAATCCATTGCTGTGACCGCTGCGCCAACGCGGCGTTTCCAGCCCTTTTATGTCGAATACATTCCAATCCTCAGAGACCTTGATTTTGCCATGATTAGCATAAATTTCATGATATTCTTGGGGTCTGAGCAATAAAGTTTTTTTTCGTGTTTTGTTTTTGCTGTACATTTCCGGTTTTGATTAGAAATGTTTTGAAGAAATGCATACTTTAAAGGACAAGTCCGCTTCAGAATGAAAAAAGATAAATTTATTAAAATCTTTACGTTGTGTATCGGACTGATGCGGTTTTGTTTGAAAATGCACTTTTTAAAGCCTTTTTTTTGTCTACTTGAAGCCGGTTTTGATTGAAAATATTAACAGTGATCGATGAAACTGGGTTCAGACATCACGATTCGAAAAAAAAAAGCTTTCGAATTACAGTGGACTACTCCGGTTCTGTTCCCCAGCTCCTCCAATGTAATCGCGAGTAAGTAACGACTACAAATAAACGTACTTATGTATTTGATGACAATATGGTAATAAAGGTCACGATCGTTCTTCTCAATAATGAATCTTTCAGTTTAATTTCAAGAAGTTCATACATTTCCATTCAGCTAATATCAACTACTTTCTTCGACACACTTTTGTTTAAGATTTGAAGTTTGAATTGAGTATATTAGGCAAACTATATAATATGTATTTAACTGAGGTAGGGTACAGCAGGAAATTTCCTGCTCAAAATATGGAGCAGCCCGACTGGGGTAGTAACTCGACCTTACAGAAGACCACAGCTAAATAATACTGTTTTCAAGCAGTATTGTGTTCCTGTTGGTGAGTAAGGTGACCAGAGCTCCTGGGGGGGGCGGATTGGGGATAGGGTCGGCAACGCGATGCTTCTGGTGTTGCAAGCGTCTATAGGCTACGGTCTTACCATCAGGTGAGCCGTACGCTTGTTTGCCAATCTAGTCACATTAAAAAAAAAACTAATCAATATATTTAATATCGTCCTCAAATCATCAAAACTCAAAACCACAGGACTGATAAAGATGAAATTTGGCAGAGAGATATTTCATGGTTAGTAGAGGTCCTCTAAAAACGGATCTTGCGAGTAGTGAGCATTGCACATTAATAAGGTGTAAGGGCTGTTGAAAACTTTTATAAAACTTCATGAAGAAGTTAAATTCGTAGCATAAAGATGACTTTATGCTACGAATTTAATATTTGACATTAAGAGGTATTTAATAGTTTGTAGACGTCCACCAATAGTTGATTTTACGACATGGTTACTCTAAAGAGGTATAAGGGCTTGTTAAAGGTATTATATTACTGTTAATACGTAACATCCGCCATTCAACGATTTACATCTGTACTGTTACTCCATATAAAAATAATATCTTACCTAATTGTTATTAAAAAGTTTGCTGGACCGATTTTATTAATTCCTTGAGCATTAGACAGGTACAGGAATTACTAACGATTACACATTTGGACTTTCATCCTCCTCTTTTTTCAGGATTTTTCGGAATTCGCGCTCCTGAGAGTAAAAGTATCGAAATATCAGTATTTTTTACTCAGCATGTGTCGATATTTTCTAAAAATATCGATACGATATAATATATAGATATTTGTCATCCTTGAACGGTAGACTCAGCTCCGCAGCATTCGCAGTTAGGAAAGTACGACAACTGACCGACGTTGCTACTGCACGTTTAATATATTTTAGCTATTTCCACAGTGTTATGTCTTACGGTCTGTTGCTGTGGGGTAATGCTACAGATATTGAGACAGTATTCATTTTGCAAAAAAGGGCTATTCGCGGCATTTACAACCTTGGAGCTCGAGTCTCCCTGCGGGATGTCTTTCCAAAGGTAGACATATTAACAATTGCGTCGCAATACATTTATAACAATATTATGTATATACACCAGAATATTCATTGTTTTGAAACAAATGGTAATAATCGCAGTGTAAACACGAGAAGGAATAACAAAATTGTAACTCCAAGTTTCCGACTGCGCAAAGTAAACGTCTCCTTTCTGGGTCATGGTATTCGCATGTATAATAAAATCCCACAAACAATTTTGGAATTGTCTCAACATAAATTTAAAGTTTTTATTAAAAAGAGATTAATAAATAAAGCGTATTATTCGGTGCGGGATTACATGGTTGATAAAGATGTGTGGAATTAGTGACGCTGTATTTCATGCACGACATTACTAATTTTGTACTAAATTACAGTTTATACATATTTTTTTTAAAGAGTAACTGCGGAGTTTCTTGCCGATTCTTCTCTGCAGAATCTACATTCCGAATCGGTGGTAGCTTCTTAAAAAAACTTAATAATGACCTTTAATTAAAATTTTGTAAATTGACGATTCGAGAGTGCTCATGGGGCCTATTTGAATAAAGTTATTTTTTATTTTGATTTTGATTTTATATAGATTTCCATTTGCCCATCCCTAGTACTTGAGTCATGACAAGAGCAATTCAACAACATTCAATCATTTCGGCATGATGTGCAGCTAAGATAAAAAAACGGACCAAGTGCGAGTAGGACTCGCGCACCGAGGGTTCCGTACAAAATTTATTAAACATATTTTTATTATGTGATGTAACAAAAAATTTATGCTTTTCGCAATTTTTTCTTTATCTGTGCTATAAGATGTTGCTTGGTACCAAATTTCAAGATTCTAAGTTCACGGGAAGTACCCTGTAGGTTTTGATTCCCTTGAGTCTTCACAGACAGATGGACAACAAAGTGATCCTATAAGGGTTCCGTTTTTCCTTTTGAGGTACGGAACCCTAAAAAGAACAATTTTGTCTTCAATATAGACTATATAACGATTTTTACAAAACATCTTTAATGTACAGAATTAAGCCAGTTACAGTTTTAGTACAAGTATATATTCCAAGTATAGACATCAAAATACCAAAATTGCAATTTTTCCTTAACCTTACTTAAAATTTTTACATATCCGAAAACATCGTTCGCCACGAATCACTTACGAAATAAAAGTATTCCGATTATTTCGGTCTACTAATTCAAATTAACTGCAATACAGTTGTAAAGAATTTGATACACTGACATACTGCGAGTAAAATATAAAGACGCGTAAAAAAAATAACGTGGTGGGTCCGTTACGTGCTCGTAAGTATTACCTATATTTCACGTCGCGTCAATGTAAGGAGGTTAATATAATAATAAATATTGTTAATTATTCTTTAGAACGCTTACTAAGCTGATAAGTTGGTGTATAAGCAACATTTTTGACGAACCGTTGGTTTTCGCTTGCATAATTGTATATTAAATCAAACAGTTGTTATTTTACAATATTGCGATGAAAACTTATTTTTATAATAATCATGACTATGACCATAAAGAACAATGATTCAAAAAGTGTCTTTACTATAGTATATTTTATATGATATAGTGTATTTTATTTTTAAATAATTGTTATTGTTAGTAGGTATGTTCAATTATCTCAAACATACTTTTTCTATGAAAGTACAATTTTATAAAAGTGAATTAAATAAACTCTCAAGTTGACGATATCTCCACTCAATTCATCATCAAATAAGTTTATACTTGTACATGTATTATCAGAATGAATGTCAAATGGTTCATTTAACATACACAAGTCATTCTGAAAGTATGTTAAATATTGTTAAAAGTGAAGGCGAACGCTGGATGATATCTTGAGATTCTCATTTTTGGAAAAAATTTCTACTAGTAACATAATTAAAAATAAAAGATTATTTTTAAACTTGTATTTTCAGTACAGAAATTAGAATTAAAGTCGCATTAACTTGTAAGCCATACAGATGTTTGTCGTTGTCTGTCTTCAAACTTGAACACACGATTTACTACTGGAAGTCTGTGATTATGGAGATTTTGTATATAGTTTTAGTTTGATAATAAAGTGTGAAACAACATGAAACATACTAATAGCTGTTGTGTGTTCTATTGTCTACCCATAGAAATACATAAATCACCAAACAAGGGAACAACAAGGAAACAAGGTAACAACGTTGATTGAAGTCTGTATTACTCGTATTTCCTTTATTTGGAAAAGCAGTAAGATATAGAATTTATAGGTGAAACAAAAATATAACATTATTTTCCGTGCAAGACACAAGTACACACGTACACGCATCTTCTCTAATCTTTCCTATTAAATTGAAAATAAAAGAAAAAATATATATATATAATTTACTTTAGCGAGATGATGAGAATGACTTGCTTAATTTAACGAATAATATGAAAGTGTGTCTGGTTTCGTCGTAAACTGGGGCGCTATTCACACATGAACGCTACACGTTAACTTAGCATGTTCACGAAAATACTTAGCTGTGGTTATTCGATCACCTAATATGCGAAATTACTTTGAAATTTTTTATCAAAACACAATTGACGACAATGTGTGGTGGTGCGTGTAATCGCCTTAATGCCGACGGTGGATATTCAATTCGCATTCGAGATAGATATTTGAATAAATATTTATATCTGGTCTAATTGTGCATCCTTGGAACTCTTCCCTCTGTGCGTCGGAGAGTACTTACTTAATACAATGATTGACACCTTATCATCATCACGTCACATTATCGTGACTCATAATTGGTATATGAATCAGTGTGGTAGTTGAGCAACCCTTTTCCAATATGGAGAGGCAGACATTATCCAGCTGTGGGATGTTTACAGTCCGACTCGGTTTAGTACAGTTCATACCACTTAATTAATAAGGTAAGAAATTCTAAATACGTATATAATCCATGATGTCTTAGTTTATAGGGAGAGCAATTCCCGTTTACCTAACTAACTCTCTAACTATATATCTATGTGTCTACTCTGTATGTCTAACCTTATAGACTCTAATTCTATTCAATATTTAATATTTATACGATACTCTCATAGACTAGGCACTACAATTTTTTTTAACCCAAACATCGTTTTGTGACTCTACCATCAGTCTGTCTCTAAATATTGTTAGTTGTATTCAGTAAGAAACTCAAAAAGGATTTATCAAAACTAAATAGATGTCTGAAGTGATAAAATAAAGGCATTAAGTTAGCAAAGTATCAGTTCGAACAAGCCCAATTATAATATTGACCAAGTATATCTTAAAGAGGAACAAATAAAGGCCGAGGACAAAATACAAGGGTAACTCATGAGAGTTAATTCCTATTTATTAGATTATTTAAATCGAAAAGTCATTACAATTTGGAAGGTTCAAGTTAAAAAGTTAGCATTTTTTTTAAATTTAAAAGCAAATAAAAGCGTAAGATTTCTTTCGATATTATTTTAATGGCACATCTATTACTTATTTGTTGAAATATTATGTTATCGTCTCCGAAGGTAAGTGAATAAAGTAAGAAGTAAGTAAATATATTTATTAGACTACGTTATTAATTCATTACAAACAAATAAATATAAAAATATATACTAAAAAAAAACGAACCTAAAACTAAAAATCTTAAAAAATATAATATAATAACTAAAATATATTATTAAAAGGTGTCCCTTTAGGCAAGGTTCCGAAGATACTGGCAGCGTTCGATGGCGTGGCGAGCTTTGGATAACTAAGTAAATTAATATTTATTTATTAAAATGGCAAAGAAATCTCTGCTCCGTCTCATGTCAGGGAAACAGCCTTAACAGCGGGAGCCGCAGCGGAAACAATTAATGAATATTCTTACTAGTTTCCCTTTGAATAATTATATTAAAAAATAACAGCATTCAACAAACTGTTCAGCGATTACGAACGGAATTATATTTATAAAAAACTGACTATCCTGATGTAAAGATAATAGGCGTTGTTATGTAGCAATAGGGTACAAATATTAACATTAGAATCATACTTTGTAGGTTCATTTATTGTATTTTAATTTATACAAATAGATGTATTTCCCATAACTTGACGCTTTTTTGCATTCGCCGTTTAGATGTTATTGACTGTTCGTTGAGAATTGATAGTGGAATTATTCATTTTAGACCGGAATACAGAGGATATATTAAATATATAAATTTCCTCTTCGACTTTGTGTAGTTACTAGCTGCTGCCCGCGACGTCGTCTGCGTGCGTTCACTGCTCGTTCCCCGTAGGTGATAGCGTGATAATATGTAGCCTTTATTCTGACCCGACTTCTTAATTATATTCGTGCCAAATTTGAAGTAAATCCATGCAGTACTTTTTATGTTTATCCCGGACATACATTGACTTTCCTACCATTTTATTATATGTATAGATAAAAAAGTTTACATACAAATAAAATCATAGCTTGTATATATATTTCACGTACATAATATATTATTGTGACCATTGTTGGTTTGCAATACATGTACAGTAAAGTTAAGTAGTTTAGTTTAGCTTTTTTTTAGTTTAGTCGCTAAGCTGTTTTTGCTATAAATTTGTAATTCAAAAATTATTTTGTTGTTTGAAATAATTTTCATCTGGCACAATTTCAAACATCATATCTCACTCTGTTATATATTTGTATTTACAATTTGTAAATCTAAAAGTTTTAGTTTTGTAGTTGGAGTCTAGAATAATAGAATGGGTCTTAAGAGACAGTTTTATTCCCTGCTGATAAAAATTAAGTGTGACGAAAACTTTATCGGTAACCAATGTAACTGGCCCACAAAAGTTCTAGCAACCTTGCCTAACCCTTATTTTTGTCACAAATTTGGAACGGTTTACAAGTTAGCGGATTGTAATCTAACGATGTTAGGGTGACATGTACATTCCGATTAACAATATGCACATAACTATGATTTTTACGGACATAAGAAAGTAAAAACAAATTTAGCTAGTTTTTAAGAGCCTAAAAAAATGCCTCCATGCTGACATAGACATTGAATAACATAGGAAAGTTGTTTCATAAAACAAATTAACAGACCAAGTTTTGACTAGAATTATCCAGTCCGCTTTCATCTGCAACAAATTAATATTCAACTTGTTTCAAACTCAGCGTGGGTTTCTCGGTGTTTTATTGACGCTTGCAAGGAAAGCGTCACACCTGCTGCTCTTTCTTTTTCGTCAAAATATTTTGCTGACTTATGATACATCATTGTACACTTAGCATACTTTTATACATTATAATGTATACGCAACAGCTAATGAGTTTAATTGTTTGTATGTGTGTGTGTATGTGTGTACCTATGTAACAATACATAAAATAATATACTGGCTGAATTGGTGAACTTCGTACTGCCATTGTTTTTTAGTGTATTTTATTATCTGTATAATTTTATTTTAAACAAATATTGTCCTGACAATAACGCACACACACAAAAAAATATATCTAACTTGGTGCAGTCGCTCGGAAGTTATGCACTTACAAACATTTTGCCGATTCATTTTTAAATATATAGATAGACTAGCTGTGCCCCGCGGTTTTACTTGTAAAATAAAATTAATATATAGACATATTTTAAAATGGACAAAGATTCATATCTGGGCAAAATTTCATTAAAATCAGTCCAGTAGTTTTGGAGATTAGCCCGGATAAACATCGTGACACAAGATTCTGTGTATATAATAATATAGCTAATAGCCTTCGTTAATGACTTGCTTTGTCCATAAAGCCGTGAGGTTTTCTTGGTACTTAATTGGTTAAACTATTATGGATTTCGTATTTATTGACTAATAAACTAAAAAAATACATATAAGACGTTATCGATTCGACGAAAAATCTGTTTTTTTTTCTTTGAAGGAGAGATACTCAAAAGAACGGTAAAGAATAATATCAATCAAAGTAATAAATAATTATTGAAAGAACCCGATGAAAACCACGCAGAACTTCTTGTTATAGGTAGGGATCCCTAGTACATTTTTTTCACCTGATCAGTATCAAGCTAATTTTTTGGGAGTGGCTACATTTTGATGAGGCGAACAAAAAATTCCTCTTCGAAAACTCTCGATTGTGGTAGCTAAAAGAGATAGCAGGAGGTAGAGCAGCAGTGAGTGTAGGACCGGGATAACGTACCACGAAATTTGGAGGACATTATTACTTTTAAATTATATAGATAATCACTAACTAAAAGAAAAAAAAATCAGCGGTTAGTAATAATTTTTGATGACCTTACGAGGTCATCAAGTTGATGACCTCGTAAGGTCATCAAAAATTAATTTTTTTTCTGATTTTTTTTTTTCTTTTAGTTAGTTAATATCTGTATAATTTGATGGTAATATTGTCCTCCAAATTGCGTGGTACGTTATCCCGGTCCTACGCTCACTGCTGCTCTACCTCCTGCTATCTCTGTTAGCTACCACAATCGAGAGTTTTCGAAGAGGAATTTTTTGTTCGCCTCATCAAAATGTAGCCACTCTCAAAAAATTAGCTTGATACTGATCAGGTGAAAAAAATGTACTAGGGATCCCTACCTATTAATAGCAATGACATTAGAATTTTTATGAAGTATCTATCGTTCGAAGTTCGAAAGTATAACTCATAAGTGTAGTTTTTCGAATGACTTTAATATTGAATGTTGTATTAACAAGTTTTCGGTTCCGATGGATTTCTTTCGAATAATAGCTACAAATATATTAATGAATCGCTGTGTGGTTACGGCAGTAAAGAATATAGCCACCCCCTCTCTTCCCGTGGGTGTCGTAAGAGGCGACTAAGGGGTAACACAGTTCCACAACCACCTTGGAACTTAAAATGCCAACTGATGGCGGGATAACCATCCAACCGCTGGCTTTAAAATACACAGGCCGAAGACGTCTTCGGTCCCGCCTGCCCTGCGTGGTGACTATGGGCAAAACCATGAGTTCACGCCGTTTTTTTGGGTGAACTTATGGAGACCTATGTCCAGCAGTGGACTGCAATAGGCTGAATTGAGTAACGATTAATCAAGTTAGATGATATATTTTTCATATGATACTTTTTTGCTGTTGAATTAGCTAAAACAATAAAATAAAAACAAGATGTATCAATTTTATTAATACTATTTGATGCTCTTCAGCGGCTGCTAAGTCTGATATTAGAAGTCAGATGACGCTAGGCGCGTATAGTATTTCTTTATCGTTTCAAGAAGGTAAGTAACAATGAGGTGTTATATATTTCACTTAAACCCTCTTTGTGTAACCTCTTGTGCCTCTTTACTTGAATTATTTATTTAATTTTATAGAAATGATTAAAAACTTTTGAATAGAGCTTATTTCTAACTCTACAAAGTACTATTAGGATCATTAAAATTCATACATGAACACTACAAAATCTCGCACATCATTTAAAATAAAAAAAAACTACTGGGCATAGGCCTCTTTCCCCATGTAGGAGAAGGATCAGAGCTTAATCCACCACGCTGTTCCAATGAGGGTTGGCGGATATTAACTACTATGAGTAACGATCGCTATCAGGTGTACATGATAACAACCGGGACCGACGGCTTAACGTGCTCTCCGAGGCACAGTGGGGAGACCCACAAGGACTGCACAAACACCCGACAACGGCAAACACCTGTATGGCCAATACAAATGTTTGTCATGTGCGGGGATCGAACCCGCAACCGCCAGCGCAACAGGCCAGTGCTGTGACCGTTGCGCCAACGCGGCTTCAAAAATGTATATATAATAGTGAAATTTCTCTATTACGTAGAAGTTTATTTACTAGTATTTAACGATCTGTAACTAAATGCTCGTTCATTACCGATTTTCTAGAAATTAAGTCGAAAAGAATACTATCACTTGAACACATTTTCAAATTATTATTTTTTTGCAATGTATAAATTAATTATTATTAAAAAAATATACATACCATATTAAAACGTTGAAATTGCTCGTATGGCCTGAACACATTAATCCAAAATAGAATAGAACGTGTATCCAAAACAAAAACAAACGTATCTTCTTTAAATAAAAACAATTTTGAACATTTGTTTTTTTCGTCACGATGTTTTTCACTTAAAATAGACACATCACATTTAAATTGTTCCATTCGATATTAAGATCGCGCGCGTAGCATCCATAGATAATATTTTCTTTTTAATTAAACGTTTTTAATTGCTTCTCGCGTGTTAGTATCGATAACGTCTTGTTCGTCACGTGTAGAGCGTGTTTTGTGTTCGCCGGACGGTGGTCAACTGCATGGATGTGGATGCGAGCTTGGAGCACGCAACATCCCAACGGTGCCTTACCGTATGCAGTTCCCATTGCTGAAATTATTTTTTTTTTTTTTATATATGTGATAAAATTATCTATATATCATAATTATTATATTTCAAAAACTATGCGTTTTTATTACTTAATTTTGTTTTACATCCTTGCACTGTAAGTACTTTTAAAGTACTGTCGCGATATTATAGTTTTTTTTTAATTATTTCATTTTTTTTTTAATTTAATAACAAAAAAGTTGTTATAGTGGTTATCCTTAGCACAATACAATAATTACGTTAGCGTTATAAATAGATTCTGTGTGAAAGTTTATATTTTGTTTCTAGCCACTCCCTCGCGAGTGCTAAGGTTGTGAAAGTATGCACTTTTGAAAAGATAAATTAACATTTAATAACGTTATGAATACCGAATTAGTCTTAGCTTGGAAATTAATAATTAATTAGCGTTAATTGCTCTAATTTTCTCAGTTTAATTTTTCTTTACAATGTATTTGACTGTCCATTTCTATTGGTTTTATATAAATAATTGTTTGTCAAAAAATTAATCGATAAAATTTTAATTGATAATAGAAATAAATGTATTAGGTAAAGAAAGTTATCGATATAGTGATCAAGTGGAGAAGACGAAATAAAAGACAACATATAATTCGTAAACAACGTTTTAAACAGCATATTAAACCTTTCAACTATGAAATATCTTCTTGAAGTTGGTAATTATTTCCATACAGTGATCGAAATAGTGTTAAGATTCTTGAAATTACAGTTGGCATTAAAAGTGACGAAGCGAGGTAATAAACGGTCACCAGCAGAAAGTGCGCGCCGCTATCTCTACAAATATCCGTAACGCAGAATTTGACGTGTAACACGTACCGTGGCCATACTTCTCACTTAGTATAGGAAAACCTCGTAAGTTATTATACTGACAATACTTTTATGGCCATTAATAGATAGGTACAATAGTTTATATATAAAGTTGAATATTGGGTTGGACAATCACTTTTTTTTTTAACATTTATGGCCAGTATATTTTATAGCATATATACGCTTCAGCCTATAATATTCCACTGCTGGGCATAGGCCTCTTTCCCCATTTAGGAGAAGGATAAGAGCTTAATCCACCACGCTGCTCCAATCCGGCTTGCTATTCCCTACTATGAGTAACGATCGTTACATAGAGACTAGAGTACATGATAACAACTGGGACCGACGGCTTAACGTGCTCTCCGAGACCCACAAGGACTGTACAAACACGCAGACCACGGAAAACATCTGTATGGCCAATACAAAAGTTTGACATGTGCGGGGATCAAACCCGCAACCGCCAGCGCAAAAGCCACAAACCAACAAAACCACGACCCAAGTCTGCTCCATCAGTGATGCTATGAAATCCCGATATCAATTCCGCAGTTGACACTACGATAAGAATACACCGTGTAATATAAAATATTACATGATGCACTTTAAGAACAGGCGAGAGGTAAGAAAATTATGAAGCTGAAAGGAATTGTAAGTAAGTTGGATTTAGGATGTCTATGACATCGCACTCAACCAGAAATCCACTATTAAGTCTTCGATCGAGAAACAGAGCGAAGGCTAAACATCACTTTAATAATTTTAGTTATTCTAGTATTCTTTTTGTTGACACATCAGAAATTATTAAATTTTTATACCACTCTTGAGGAGAAAATGTGATTATAATAACTATAACTAATACAGAATAGAAAATTAAGCTAATAACAAGCTACCACATATAGAAATTAATATTATAGTGTTAGTATTCATCGTTCTTAATTTTACTTAATTAATTTACTTCATTAAAGAAGCTTTTATACGACTAGATCGGGAAACAAGCTTACGGTTCATCTAATGGTAAACGGTTACCATTGCCTTCAGATCCTTGCAACACCAGAAGCTTCGCCAGCGCGTTGCCGACGCTACCACCCTCCACAGGATCTCTGGACCCCAGTATTATCCAATGATTAATTAAAACTTATCAGTATTTAGAATTCTTTGATTAAAAAAAAAACTAGTAAAACACAAAAATGTCCTGGTCTAGCAAATAAAATGTATGGTCACATTAGTTATAACGCCACAAAGATTGAATTAAGAGACGTGGCTTAAGAGCATTAAAAGAGAAAACCACGTATGAATCAAAACACTCTAAAAAATTTAACAAATATTTAATTAATACAATTTGTAAAATATTCGTTTGTTACAAAAATTAACACTTACATAATACATTATAAGTGAATGATTCAATATGAAATTACTGTTTTAAATGTACGCAGATAATACCGCTGGTAATTAAGAGTTGAGAAGTTTTAAGCGTATTTGTGGGTCTCCCCACCGTGCCTCGGGGAGCACGTTGTACTTGTTGTTATTATAAACACATGATAGCGATAGGGAATATCATATCATCATCATTGTAGGGAATATATCCGCTAACACGCAGTGGAGCAGCGTGGAGTATTAAGTTCCCGTTCTTCTCCAACATTAAGAAATAGGCCTATGCCCAGTAATATTGTCCTACAAATTGCCTGGTACACTATCCCGGTCCTAAGCTCACTGCTGCTCTATCCCCTGCTATCTCTGTTAGCTACCACAATCGAGAGTTTTCGTAGAGGAATTTTTTGTTCGTCTCGTCAAAATGAAGCTACTCGCGGAAAATTAGCTTGATACTAATCAGGTGAAAAAAAATGTACTAGGGATCCCTACCTACTACTACTTTATAATTTTTAGGACAGTGATTCAGTTGTACGCAAGCTTTGAAATTTCATATATTCATACGTGATTAAGTTTCTTTTTAAAACTTTTTATAGTTGAGTTGAGTTTTGAGAAGTTGTTCGATTGCTTTTCCGCTCTCTATAAGGTTAATATAGAATTGAAAAGATTATGGTCTTCCTTTATACCAATTTTTGTTTTAATTGCACTTTTAGATAGTAAGAGTAAATAACTTTAAAGACTTTCAAACGACTAAACTGAACTGCTTAATAATATCTAAATCAGAATTCAGAGGTCACAGAGAAGATGGCAGGCAGATAATTTTCTTACTGACATTTAATTTTGTGTTTGTACTATGACATATGTGTATTTCTAAAACTATGAAGTAGGGTTTTAGTCTGCTGAGCTAAGTGTGAGGTGTTTGTTTATTACCGCATAATATCTGATCCCGGGGTAATGCCAAGATAAAAACTAACCTCTGTGTTATTCTCGTTTTAATCTCGATCGTAAGTTTAATTACAATCGATTCGATAGTTTTTGCGTGAAAGAGTAACATACGCGTTCATCTATCCTCACAAACTCGTGTAATAATACTTACTAGTGGGACAATAATTGATTTTTATTGTTCACTAGCTGCCCGCCCGGACAGACTTCGTTCTGTTTTTTTTTTTTTTGTTTTTTTAGTACAAAAAGTAAAAACCTTCCGTGGGATTTAAGGAATTGCCGAATTGGTCGAGCCATTCTCCAGTAATGCGCAGCAACATTCATTTTTATTATATAGATAATCTGTATATAAAAAATAAATAAAATAAAATAAAATGAGCCTTTATTACTGTTCTATTCTACAATGTTAAAATAAGATTTTTATATAAATTTAATTTCGACAATCGGTTTCAAACAGCTTGTCCTTCGACATAGGCCTCCTCTAAAGCTTTCCACATCGATCTGTATATACTATCTTTATTTCAATACTCCTCTATATATCTCGTTGAATCGTCAGACTTAACGACTCAGCTCAATCAGAGCGTCCCGCCCACTCCGGTCCAAATTATACATGTATACTGGTTACTTATCGCTTGAATGACTATCGATTAAAACAAATGCTTGCCTGCAAGAAATCACGTCTTCGACTGGATTAACGACCAGGAGACAAGAAGTATATACTAATAGCGCAAAGAATAATTCATGTCAGTTTATTTATTAATAAATTACAAGAATATTAAAATTGATTTTATTATGAAATGTAAAAAGAAAACCTGTGGGTTTTATGAAACCACGGTAAAAGTAAAACTTTTTTTCACATTACAGACATTTAACTAAAAATTTTAGGGTATAAAAATCGCTTTATCAATCTTACCGCGCGGCCGACCGTCGCGCGACATGCAACACACAGACGAAAAAGTATGAGACGATCTAATAAAAGTTTCACTTTAAAAACTACTGAATAACTTCCTGTGTTCAAACACTCATGAATTGGAGTCGTAACAATAACTATAGGTACTAAAAAATAAAACAAATCAAAACATGTCAAGCAATACAGTAGGAAATATCTTATTAAAAATTTAGAGCAGCACGATTGCGTCAGTATCTCAATGTTACTGAAAATCGGAATCAAATAAAACTGCCCTTAAGTAATAATGTATTCCTGTCGTAATTAAAGTAGTCAAATCTCCTGGGTACGCACTGTGCTGACATCAGAGATAGAGTCAACAACGCGCTGACGGTACCACTGATGTCTGACTGATGTGAAATAAAATCCAGTGAATATTAATGGAGGTAAAACCACAAAAGACGCCTAGTTAGCAAAATAAAATAATAACCTTCGCGTTTACAGCTAGACGTAAGTTGTAAGCTTCGAGTCGCGTCATTACTCATACAAGACTATCATTCAGTTAATTGCATAAGATTTAAATGGAGGATATGCTCATAATGACACAGGTGACTTGAGAAAAAATGAGAATGTAAAAACAGTTAAAAATGGTATATTACGTTAGGGACTTCAACCAATATATGAATTGCGCTCCTTTATTATATTTTCTCTTACTATTTTATCTCTAATATTGTATTAACAGCACTTAAAATGAAAGACTTACTGGTGAATAACTTTTGTTTATTAGCGAACTTAAAATCAAGATCAGAAGGAACTTTATTCAAATTACGAATCGCCATTTTACAAATAGTTATTCTTGTTCACAAAAGCGAAGCTACCACCGATTCGGAATGTAGATTCTGCAGAGAAGAAAGGGCAAGAAACTCCACAGTTACTCTTTTGAAAATAATATATAAACTGTGTACAAAATCATTAATTTACAATAATAAAAATATTGCACCATGACAAACACAAGTACATTGTCAAGATTGCCCGGAAAAATGTGTTGACACATGACACTAGTGTTGCCAGATAATCCATGTTATATTAAAAATTAATATTTAAATTTTAAAAATGTACAAATTATGATGAATATGCTAACAGACGGCCGTCCTGTGAGCGGAATGTCCCCATTCCGGCTCGGCCATTCGACAAGCCCAAGATTTTCAAATAAAACAACATTATATAACTCAATAAGAGAAGCAATCTAAACATTAAGTATATAAAATAACTATATAAGAATTACTAAAATTAGGTAACAATTCCTCCTTTCTCATTAGTAAAATTTAAATCATTATCTAGAATTGTGATCTTGATGCACACTTAGATGAACACGTTTGCTCCAACGGCCATCGGTCCTGCGATACGGATGCCATGCTCACATGCTTCAGTTTTCTAGTTCTGTAGATAAAGATTAGATGTAAATTATTAAGTTATAACTTTGTTATTATTTATTAGGTAGATGATGTGACACGTTTGCTCCAGCGGCTACCGGTCCTGCGACACAGATGACCGGCCCACTGGCACTCCAACTTGCCAATTCTGTAGATAGAGATTAGATGTACTTAAATTATTAAGTCATAACTTTCTTATTATTTATTAGGTAGAGTACGTATAAGTAAGTATACATATAAGTATTTTAATCATATTCAGTATTTTCAAATAGCAAGAGTGTAATTTTAATAATGACTAAACGAAACCAAGAAATACTCCTAGTTATATAACAAAACAATAAGTAGTAGTTATTTATTTATTTTTTAATTATTTATTTAATTATCAAATGAAGAAACAATATGAACAAAATTTATAGTTATAAGTAGCACAAGAAAACCACTAAGGTTTCTACAATGCTACATTTTACATTTCATACTGGTAAAAAAAGTACTATTAATGGTAAAAATAATATTTAAAAAGAAAAATAATAATAATCATATTTACATTTACACTTGGTTCAACAATTTTTTATACTATGTATTTTCATAATAAATATTTATGTTTTCACAAGATAGAATTTAATAGAATAGTTTTAATTTTTAATTTTTAATAGAATAGTTTTAATCGTAATATTCAGTGATATATTGATACATGTTTTAAAGTGATTGCTGCGATACAGAACAGCATATTTCACTTGTTTATACTTAGCAATTTGGTGATCACCGCATACAGCAGCATATTTCACATAATTATCCTTAGTGATCACCGCATAAAGCGGCATATTTCACATAATTATTCTTAGTGATCACCGCATAAAGCGGCATATTTCACATAATTATTCTTAGTGATCACCGCATGAAGCGGCATATTTCACATAATTAATTAACTTAGTGATCACCGCATATAGCGGCATATTTCACATAATTATTCTTAGTGATCACCGCATAAAGCGGCATATTTCACATAATTATTCTTAGTGATCACCGCATAAAGCGGCATATTTCACATAATTATTCTTAGTGATCACCGCATAAAGCGGCATATTTCACATAATTATTTAACTTAGTGTTCGCCGCATATAGCGGCATATTTCACATAATTATTCTTCGTGATCATCGCATACAGCGGCATATTTTACATAGTTATTCTTAGTGATCATCGCATACAGCGGCATATTTCACATAGTGATTCTTAGTAATCATCGCATACAGCGGCATATTTCACATAGTTATTCTTAGTGATCATCGCATACAGTGGCATATTTCACATAATTATTCTTAGTGATCCATCGCATACAGCGGCATGTCTCACATACAGCGGCAGCAGCAGAGCCATACATTTTGTAAACGCATTAGACTATAAGATCTGTAATGTTTACAAAATTAATATGTAAATAAAATAAAATAATTCAGTGATCAGTTTTAGTATTGTTACAAATTAGTTTCAACTATTCGGAAGATGGTGTCACCATCTTTATGCTGTTCTGGTATTAAACGAATAAACAATAAGAGTAATATCGATACAAAAAGCCAATATTTTAATAATTGTTAGAATTACAAATTTAAATGCTGACATTAGTTTGAACATCATAAAAATTAAAGTCAACTATAATAGATCAAGTTTTTAATTTACTTGTTTGTTATAAATGAATAAACTACAATTTTAGATTCGTATTTGCGAATAGAAATATCTCATAAACATAGTGGAACTGGATGGTAAAGAATGATATTACACCAATTTTTGCGTTATAGTACCGTGTAGGCCCTCAGGTGCCACGTAGGCTGAAGTTCGCATTGGACACGTTGTCATAAATGTTGAATCAAATTGCTTGGCCAAACCAGTCACATAACTTGGGCACAAATTCTCTTGTCAAAAGAATATTGGCAGTTTTAACATCCCCATGAACAAAATTCTTTGTGGAGTTCTGTGAATCTGATTCAGCTCCCAAAAGTTTACTTATTTTACTTTGCAATGGTTTTTCACTAGTGTGTAAATATTTCTAGCCCTCAGCTGTTCCTATCATTATTTAAATTCTTTGGGATTCATTCAAAATCTTAGCTTCAATATTTTGTTGTAATGGTTCTTCATTAATATACTCGCATACGTTACATGGTGCTGGTCCATCCTTAGAAAATCCTATTACCTATTATAGGAACAATATTAATATGCCTAAATTCTGAAAAATACTTTACTTCAGCATTAAAAACTTTCATGGTAATATCACGTTTACGATGTATTTGTGACTATGAGCTTTTTTTTAACTGCAAGCAATCCATTCTTTTTATGGTTGCCAACAAAACATCTCCAAATCCTCTACTGTTGATTCTCCCCTTTAAACCCTCAGAGGTGTTTATTTATTTATTTATTTGGAGAACGGTGCAGAAACAATTACAAGAATAACAGCGTAGCATAAAATAGTAAAAATAGATACAAATTGTCCCCTTTATGTCACTAAGAACACAAGGATTAAAAAACAAGGACAGTAAATATGATTAGTTATTACAAGTCATAGTCTAGACTTCTAGAGTTAGTGGAAAACACCAAGGTAATTAACTAATTTAAACAAATAATTTTCTAGTTTTAGCTTTAAAAAGATTATATAGAGTTTCAGAAAAGTTATCAGTGATGGCCTCTAAATCATTGTCTTTGAAGTGAATTAAATTGGTAAGTAATAAGTATAGCGCTGTCTATACCCATTGAAAACATCAATATTTGGAAATGATGTCTGGTATGTGATTGGATTTTGTGTAACCATATCATTACATTTGCTCACCTCATACTTACATCAGAGGTTGAGTATTCCCTATATTCAGAGTAAGATGACATTTGATCAATTTTGATTTGAGCATAGCGCTTAAAATGGTACATTAAAAGAGATCTGTGTTGGTTAATCTTTTGAGAATTTAATTAGATCACCCTCAGATGCCATATGAACAGTTGTTTTGTTAAATACATATATAATTTTCTTTAGTCCCAGATTCAGAAAATAATATCATATCACTTGCAGATTTCATCTGCTGCTCTGTATATCTGAGCCTGAGTTGGTATATCTTTTAGGTGAGTACCTCCTCTAGTACCTACTCTCCGTCGTCGTAGACCTACTCTAGTAGGACGAGCTCTACCCGAAGTTGCCCATTTGTCTAACAATATCTCTGCGCATTTCTGCTTGTTTACCTCAGCATGCTCTTCAATTATATTCTTATGTGGTCATTATTGTATTTTCGTTTAGAACATTCGTTTTGAAAAGTTTCAGGTTAATTGACAGAAATCTTTTTCAGTCAGCATTAATTTCTAAAATGTTAACAACTTCGCACAGTACATCTGCTGGCAATTTACTAAATTCAACGTTTTTGTACATAGTTGGCGATATTTTCTATCTAGTCACTTTAAAACTTTATAACCATGTCAATTTAAACAACAAAATGATAACTTTCAACACAAAGTATAGATATGTTTCTATACTTTGTGACTTTCAAGTTTAATATCATAAACTTTGGCCTTTGTATAGTATAGTACTATGTAATAGATTATCCAGATCTACCTAATAGATCAATAAAAATGATTATAAAAATTACAAAGCCTTATTTATTGCGAACAGTTATTAATTATTCAAAATTGTACTTTTTTTTATTTATTTTTTTCTTTTAAGCACGGGAGAAAAATCGTTGAACTTATTTTCTTTTCTATCTCTAACAGTATGTCGAAAAGTATTTTTCTCCATATTTTCCATCTCTAATAGTACGTTGAATAGAATCTTTCTCCATGTTTTTTTTTTCTAACAGTAGGTATGTTGAATAGAATCTTTCTCCATATTGAACTTATGTTTAAGTACAAAAAAAATTACTACATATAGATAGTTTAATTGTAAAATACAATATACAATTTCAGGAAACAGTAAAAGGTTTGAAAACACCTATTGTTACCTAATGAATATTTCAATGTTCCGCTCAAGTTGATGCATTGTTTCTAAATGTTTATCTTCTGTGTTTAATTGTTAAGTTACTTTACAGTTACTGTACTGTACAGTACGCTGGCTCCATACGAGTATCCTCGAAACAATATTTTTGTAAATTGTACTCATGTAATTTTTTTTTTAGAAATATCTTAAGGTTCTCGGAACCAGCCTTACTACACCATTTCGACAGTTAATCTGGCGTAGTGACATGTAGATACGTTTCTTAATATTGCTTATTTTATTTTGGTAGTAACATAAATTACATAATTGCTCAAGCTCAACAAGATCTAGATGGTCTATTCTACAGAAATGGTTCAATCACAATATTTTAACTATTAACGCTTGAAAAACTTGTTACATTGTATTTAAAACTGAAAATAAAATTATTGCACCGCATGATCCACTAACTGTTGATAACTTTCCAATCGAGCAGAAAACTTGTGAAAAATATTTAGGTTTACGAATAGAAAATAATTTAACTTTTAAATATCGAGTAGACTATGTACTTTTTTTTTTTTTTTTTAATTGGGTAACTTATATTTCAAAATGTATATGTGAGAAAATACAATATAACACCTACAATTCTCAAAATAGAATAATTATAACTCTTTGATATCCACCTTTGACACCAACAACTACGCTTTATAAGCAAACAAATATTATAAACTTATGACAACTTTGTAGCAAATTACCATCCTATATAAAAAAATGTAAACTCAGTTAATGAACCTAAGTCTCAAATCACAGAATATTATATTTTAGAGAATAAAATTCTTTAAGGCTATATGTTTGCTACAAGAAAAACTAATATAACATCAAATACATAATATTATCTACAACATACACACACAGTCATGTGTTCAGTAAGGTAAGCAACTTAATACTTGTGTTATAGACAACAGATGACTGATATTGCTACACATTTTTCAATAACTACGTAAAAAAATAATACTCATATAACTAAATACATATATTACACTCAGACTCGAGATTATCAGATTGAATAATGAATTCACAACTCCAGAGTAGAAAACTTGTCGCTGCAGACTGCGCTAATGGATTAGTCAGTGCATATAAGGCCAAAATAGAAATATGATATGTTTGTTTGTTTTTACAACTGGGTCAGCAAACAAGCGAATCAGGAATCACCCAATAATAAGTGATTTACCGTATAGCTTATAGATGCCTGCAACACCATAAGCATCGCAGAGAGAAGAATATTGGCAATTGATATTTATCAATAATCAGGAGATTATTGGCCGCAATGACTGAGCTAGAGTAACGTCATATTATTTTATTACTTTTTATATTTGATGGCAATATACTATAGGTATTATATTTTGTTGTACCTATTATATTGTATTAGTGTATTTATTGTACAATAAAGAATTTAAATAGATAAAAATAATATCATGCATCAGTAACGGTGTATAACAGCTTCGTTCTGTGTCTGACATTTTACTAATAATAATCAAAAATAATCATAAATAATCATTAATTACTATACATAATTATATAATTAGAGATAAAACATCTAATGTGTATATTCGAGAGGGTTATAGTATAACATGTATTCTATCTATTATGAAAGCTTATATTTTGCATAGTAAATAGATAGATTAGGTAAATAAAACTTTATTTATAAATCCACATTCCACATACACAATTAAAAGAGTAAAAATAAAAATAAAAAGTAACAAATAAAATATCTTAATAGTACTGACAATATCACACTGAAATACAGAATGTGTGTGTGGTGCAGAATCGCAAAAGGTATGTAACTCAGTACTAAAGATCAAATCCTAAATCCTAGGAAAGATCGACTGATTTTCAGTTACTACCTGTTACGGTGAGAGAGAGCACAATACTTGGTTTGTGATGTAATATTGTATATGTATATATATATTTAAAGTGTCTATTATGAATAATAGTGTAAACAAATAATAAGAGGTAGACGATTAAATAAATAGATATGTGTTAATAGTAGTAGTAAGTTATAGAATGCATAAAATGGCTTCTTAGACATAAAATATTTGGATGAACACAATAACGTGTAAAATCAATTAAACATCATGGAACAATAGCAGCATGTTTTCATTATCAAAGGTAATTCATGATGCCGAGTTACATTTGCAATATTGTCCTTTATGAGACAATTTTTATAAGTGATTTTTGAATGTATTTGCTTTTAATATTTCTAACTGGTGGAGGTACTATTACTTTTATTTAAACAAACCGTGTAAGTTGCGTTCTTGTTTCTACTGTTTCATACAATTATTATTAAGTAAGTATTTTCAATATAATTATATATTTGCATAATACTAATATTTAAAACCAGAACTATAATTAAAGAAAGGAAATATATATATATCTGTATTTAGGGTACATAGTTATTAAAAACTTCATCATTATTTCAAAATTAAGATGATATGAGAAATATTATTTAAAACGATGTAGATTTGCAATACAATTTTGAAGTAAAACAATTTGTTCAATGTCTTTGAAATAAAGTAAAAGAAAATATTCATACCACTGAGTGGGCGGATCCACCACTTGTGAACTATTAACAGCACTTAAAATGAAAGACTTACTGGTGAATAACTTTTGTTTATTAGCGAACTTAAAATCAAGATCAGAAGGAACTTTATTCAAATTACGAATCGCCATTTTACAAATAGTTATTCTTGTTCACAAAAGCGAAGCTACCACCGATTCGGAATGTAGATTCTGCAGAGAAGAAAGGGCAAGAAACTCCACAGTTACTCTTTTGAAAATAATATATAAACTGTGTACAAAATCATTAATTTACAATAATAAAAATATTGCACCATGACAAACACAAGTACATTGTCAAGATTGCCCGGAAAAATGTGTTGACACATGACACTAGTGTTGCCAGATAATCCATGTTATATTAAAAATTAATATTTAAATTTTAAAAATGTACAAATTATGATGAATATGCTAACAATTGTACGAAAATATACTTACGAGTTAAAAACAGTATCGATCCCCACTAGGATTCACTTCTGCAACGAGGACGAAAATTCACATAGTATTTAAATTAATTACACATAATTTTTACGAAAATACGCACAATCTTCCCAACCACGGCAAACAGAACAAACAAAACAAAACAAAAAACAAAAACAAACAAACAGATAAGATAAACAGGGACACAAAAGACAAATTATGAAATCAATAAAAATAATAAAATAGGTGAATATTTACAGTTTATAAGAAAATTTTAAGTAGCATATTTATTGAAAACGACGATTTTAAAGTACGGCTTAGTATTTTTATTTATTTTATGTAATAATAATTTTAAACTTATTGATATTTTCAATTATGTTAACGTTAACGTAAATACAAAGAGAAATTCGGTAAATAAATATAATGATTTTTACTTTCAACAACTTAATTTTATCTAAAAATTCATTAAAACATAATTTTTTGTGTAATTAAGCAATTGTGTCATTTTCAACGAGTTCAGAATAGTTTGTTCTCAGCGCTTAATTAGGAAAGATTGTGTGTCGTTCACACGTGTTTTTATAACGAGGAAAAAATAAAACAAATACGTGAGTAGACAAGTTCCGAGTTACCGGCAACGTGATATGCATAGAAAATAGAAAATAAATATTTTAACTACGGGAAACGTATTATATTTAATATTCCCGTGACTATGCATTTTCGATGTAGCAAGAAGCTAAATAAAAATTACTAGTTCGGCGCAACTTACACACATTCGCTGTACATTATTTTATTAAAAACTATTATAATTTTAATCTGTAAAATAACAATTCAACTGATTTTGGAGCCTACTTAAATAAAGAAATTTTGTATTTTGTTTTTATCACGCTTTATCACAGAATTCCCTCAGTATGCCTCTTTTAGCTTTAAGGTACCTACATCTGTAGGTCTACCATGAGTTTTTGTTACAAGCGCACATGACGTAACTACAGTAGTAAACGTAGAAACGCAACTGGAATATTTATCTATACCATACCTATTATGAGTATTTCTAAATTTTACTATAGAGTTTATCGAGTACTCGATAAGACTTATGTAGTTTTAAATGCGTTATATTGCGTATTAGTTACTAATATCTTAATCTTTCTTCCGTATAGAAAACTACACTCGCTAACGTGTATCGTCTCTGGAAACTCATGGTAGACGTACTGTATTCAAATCTTATACTATCTGCTATCGATTTACTCTATCTTCTTTGGGCTATCTGTGTTTTTGTCGACGAAATTAGTATATTTTGTAACTTTAAATTATTTATCGCTAGGTCGGGACTGGACATTCTGTATATAGTAAAGAAATATAAATAAAATATTTTAACTGAGGTAGGGCACAGCAGCAACTTAGGTAGAGCGTAGTAGGAAATTTCCTGCTCAATATATGGAGCAGCCCGACTGGGGTAGTACCTCGACCTTACAGAAGACCACAGCTAAATGATACTATTTTCAAGCAGTGTTGTGTTTCTGTTGGTGAGTATGGTGACCAGAGCTCCTGGGAGGAACTGGGGATGGGGTCGGCAACGCGCTTGCGATGCTTCTGGTGTAGTGGTGACTGGTGTTGCAAACGTCTTTATGCTACGGTAATCGCTTCTTAATACTACCACCGCCATCTATATTTTACAATATGATATGTTGTAACTTCATTGAGGGTCAAGTGAAAGGAAAATAAATATGAAGTTATTCGACAAGA
Source organism: Melitaea athalia (assembly GCA_905220545.2). Taxonomy (NCBI): domain Eukaryota; kingdom Metazoa; phylum Arthropoda; class Insecta; order Lepidoptera; family Nymphalidae; genus Melitaea; species Melitaea athalia. The sequence continues at coordinate 12,893,437 of HG992196.1, forward strand.
ATATTGTAGATGGCACTGTGTGCGTACGTAGACAACTAGGTTCCGAGTTTCAGGAGAAATGTACTTGTAATAAATTACATATTTTTATTGACTAGGTTTCCACCCCATCTTTTCCCGCGTAAACTGCACTTTGACAGTTCATTGTGCTCTACCCATGGACGTAATATACATTACGTCCATGGGTAGAGCACAATGAATGAAATGAAATGAAATGAAATGAGCAAAAAAAATGTGTTATACGCGGTTGTAGTCCGATAATTTGCACCTTCCAGATGATTTCAAGACAAACGTCTTGTCAAATGAATCAAAATTACTTCAGTTTCTTTAACTAAAATTAATAAAGAAGTCATGAAATCAGCTTATGACTGGTATTATACGCCTTCTTATTTTTGGAGCTGCATAAAACTTAATGAAGACTGTCTTTTCTTTTCGACTTCCGATCCAAGCTAGTTTAGTTCGCTATTGTGTTAACGTGTTGGTATATTACGTTATTATTAATGACAATGGCAGATTTGAAATTTTACTGGACATTGGATCAAATTCAGGAACAGTTTTATCACCAAATAAACACTATAAGAAAAAATGAGACACGTTCAATTGAACCAAAAACGATTAGTAAACAAGAGAAAGAACCATAAAGCAATTGAACAGAAGTCAGGAATGCAAACATATTGTCACTGAGCTTAGAAAAATCTAAATATAAAAATATTTTGATGAAGATAAAAATTTATTACAAAATGAAGATAATCAATATGAAATGGGAAACACATTGCAACTTGACGAATTATCATACATATCTCATTATTGATTCCCAACGAGGGTTGATGTCAGGCAGGCGGCCGGTCGTAAAAAATAATATTATGCCAAATCACTTACAACATGAGTCTGAGGAAGAGAAGAACATGTTGTGCCGACCCTATATAAATAGGATAAGGGCAGGGAGATGATGATGATTCGGAATATAAATAAACCAGATTCCATGAACGCGAAATTAATAATGGTAACTTATATGAAAAATTACACAGGAATTCTCAACAAGTTTCGAACATCTTTGTTTGAAACTTGGAGGGAGCTCCCCTGTCCGGTGTCATCTGTCCCCAGCGTGTTTCAAAAGCACACGCTTGATGCAAGGCGGGACCTATGAGAAACACTCGACGGAAAATAAAATAAAAACATTTTGAAGAATTATCTTCAGATTATCGATTGCAAAACAAATAATTTACTTTTTTCAATAATGTACTAGACACAACAATAACTCAGATAAATGCATGTTCTGCAGTCAGTTAAATAATCAATTTTACAACATCAACTAAAGCGACTTCCAAAAAGGAGGAGGTCTGAATCCGATTTCGATGATTTTTGTTTTAATCGAAAGGTGGTGCTTGTCATGTGGTCCCTTTTAAATTTAATTGCGATCTATCAACCATTTTTCGACTTATATGTAATAATGCATACCTATTTACTTGACTATTTTTTCCTCGACCTAGATTATATTATATCGCATGACTTTTCACTAAGTATACCGATTTTTAATGATTCCTGTTTTATTCGAAAAGTGATACTTGTCTTGTATCAATTTGAATTTTATTGAAATTTGATCACTACTTCTTGAGTAATCTTTGATAACGCGCATTTACTTGACTATTTTTTTTCGTCTACTTAGGTTGTATTACTTGTCGATGTAATTGAAGGAGTTTTGCTGTGTGGCTACGGCAGCCTAGAATTTAGCCACCCCCCTCTACCCGTGGGTGTCGTAAAAGGCAAATAAGGAATAAAAAAGTTCCACTACCACCTTGGAACTATTGAAGCCGACCGATGTCGGGATAGCCATCCTACAGCTGGCTTTTGACGATGAAGTATAAGCTTTGTATGAAGATATTACAAGGGCCATACATGGCACTACTTCGGCCTTCTACAACGTTGTTATGGGAGACTTCAACGCTAAAGTAGGAGTAAAAGACCGCGACGAATCGAGAATCGGACCACACGGATTGGGGCACAGGAATCGCAGGGGGTAGATGCTCGTCAACATCCTCGAAGCGGGGGAGGGGGAGCGCTCTTCTAGATTAATTCATTTTCGGGAAGAAGCCCCAAAGGCAGTGAATATGGCAAAGCCTCGATACTGTGACGAGGAACAAGATCGATTTCATCATAGCAGATAAAAGGCTTATATTCAGAGATGTCTCAGTAGTTAATAGGTTTAACACCGGCAGCGACCACCGACTATTGCTTGGCACTCTGAATACATGTCTCCGAAAAGAGTGGACCCGCTTGATGAAATCTACTCTCCGAGCTACGCTGCCCCAAATACTATGTGACTCCGAGTAGTTCCAACTGGAACTCCAAAACCGATTCGATACGCTGGAAACTACTAGCGACGTAGACGAGATGATCGACAACATGGTGAAGACGGCGTGTATACTGGATCGCAGACATTTTCTGACGACTAAGTCGACGAAGCAGTACAAACTTTCTCCCGGAGCCTTGAATCTGATGCGGCGGAGGTGCCAGTTGCCCGCTGCTTAAGCAGCTTCACCAGAACAGAAGGCTCTCTCCAAGAGGATACGGAAACTTGTACGGCGAGACTTCCGCTGCTCAAATACGAGAGAGATACTACTCTTATTGAGCAGAATATGGGGTTAAATGTTATCCAAAGACCATTGGGGTGAAGCCTTTTTGCGAAGCTCAAACACTCCACTCCACAGAACAAGACTCCATTTTACTCCGGCGTGGGGTAAGACAGGGAGATGTAATAATAACCCACCCCCTAAACTGTTTACCACTGCGCTGAAGGATGTCTTTAAGACCTTCGATTGGGGGGAACGAGGCGTCAACGTCAACGGCGAATCCATCTCTCATCTTCGTTTCGCCGACGCTATCGTCATCTTTGCGGGGACCTTGGATGAGCTAGGCCAAATGCTGTCCAGCCTAAACGAGTCCTTTCGATGAGTCGGTCTCAGTACAAACTTGGAGAAAACGAAAGTTATGCTTAACAACCAAGTCATATCGATTGATGGTACTCTTCTCGAAGTTGTTCAGGATTAGATATGTTTACCTAGGCCATACCGTCCAACTAGGCCGCAGCAACTACGAGAAGGAGGCCAATAGGAGGATTCGATTAGGCTGGGTGGCGTTTGGCAGGCTTCATCGAGTCTTCACTTCGAAGATTCCGCATTACTTGAAGACAAAAGTCCTGGCAAAAGGCCTGTGTTAATATACGGAGCCGCGACGTGGCTACTGACAAAGAGACTGGTCCACAAGTCACTCAACGTGTAATGGAATGGGCTAATGCTTGGGGTTTCTCTCCTGACCCTCCCTCTTCCTGGACCTATCCTTGATTTGATATCCTTGGATAAATGAGACTATCCGCAAGAGAACGAAAGTAAGCGACATAGGCCACGGATTTAGCAAGTTAAAGTGGCAGTGGGCTGGTCACCTGTGTCGCAGGACCGACGGCCGTTGGGAGCAGACGTATCATGGAGTGCAGACCGCGTCTTGGCAAACGCAGTGTGGAACTTCCTCCAGCCCGTTTGATCGACGATCTACAAATTTTTGTAATTACCGGGGTAGGCTGGATGAGGATTGTGGAAAATTGGGATATCTGGCGTGAACTTGGGGAGGCCTATGTCCAGCAGTAGACTACAATAGGCTGAACTGACTGATTGACTGACTCAAAGGGTGCTCAACGGGATCATATTAACGTACCTCCGCTGTCTGTATACTGTTACAGGACTGTGCTGTACTGTTTTGAACGGTAACAGGTAGATATTTTCTTTTATTTTCATAAAATAGTTTTAAATTGTTTACTAAAATAAGTTAAATTTGTATTTGGTTTTAAAGTTTATTACGAAGTCGACTGTATTACGAAAAATTTGGAGTATGTCGAATTCGGAACAGGACGAATACAGAACAAACGATTTTAAATAGTTTAGTTGGGGCCCTCGTTTATATTTTGCCCCAGGGCCTTCGGTTACCTAGCTACGCCACTGTATGTGACTCATAACGTTCAGTAAGAAATTGTTATAATTTTATGCTGAATAAAATATTTTGATTTTGATTGATTTTTGATTAATCTGCATCAACACATCACTGAACCCTCTTAAAGGGCTCCCATTTTCATTCGCGGCCGGAGTCTATAGTAGTTAGTACCCCTCTCACCGGTGACGCTGTAAAGGCCAGTAAGGCCAACAGTAACAATCATTTCGCAAAAAAAGTCTATCTTATCGCTAAAAGAGCTATCAGTTCCGGACTTTTTTTTTAATTAAGGTGGGGGTGATGGGGAGTAAGAAATATCTGACTGACAAAATTAGCACCAAAGCTGTAAAATGCTTACAAAATTTGATTTCAGAAAAATTAACGCAATGCTTTAATAAACTATTGTCTGAAGGACGTTTCCCCGAATCAATAAAAATTGCAAAAATAACACCTATATATAAATCTGGCCTTCAAACTGATCCAGGAAACTATCGACCAATCTCTGTACTACCGGTCCTCTCAAAAATATTTGAAAAATTAATTTACAAACGCTTAAATACACACTTAGACTCTCTTAATTTCTTATCCGAACGGCAATACGGTTGGCTAAAAGCAATACTACTACTGCAATAAGACAAAATATAGATAAAAAACACATTGTAGTCGGCGTGTTTATTGATTTGAAAAAAGCCTTTGATACCATTAGTCACAAACTTTTATCACAAAAACTTGAAAACATCGGTATTAAATGTAGTGTTCTCATAATTTTAAAATCTTATGTGACAAATCGGCTGCAAATAGTGAAAATTAGTAACGAAGAAAGTGGTGCTTTGCCTATTACTTGTGGACTCCCACAGGGGTCAATTTTGGGACCACTTCTCTTCCTAATATATATGAATGGTATTGTAAATTTGAAACTACATGGTCATCTAACTTTATATGCGGATGATACTTGTTTATTTTATTTTGGAAACAGAATAAATGACATTATCCGACAGGCAGAAGAAGATCTAAATCTTTTAAATGATTGGTTTTACCATAATTTATTAACTATAAATGCTTCCAAAACATGTTATATTATATTTAAACCAAAAAATAAAATTATTTCATAACACAATCCACTAACGGTTGAAAATACTCCAATTAAAGAAAAAACCTGTGAAAAGTATCTTGGCCTAAGATTGGATAACCAGTTAAGTTTCAATAACCATATAGATCATATTAAAAATAAAATGTCCTCTTTGATCTTAAGTCTAAAAAATATCTCTCAGTGTATCCCTCAAACATTACGCCATTCTATATACAACTCGTTGGTTAAGTCGCAATTGTTATATTTGATTGAAGTATGGGGTAATTCCTCCAAAACAAAATTACAAGAGCTACAGAGAAAACAAAATAAAATAATAAAAATACTATTTCGAATCCCATACTACACACCTACAACTAAAATTTATAAAGAAACTAAAATCATGAACATTCGACAACTTTATATATACAATTCCTGTATTTTAATAAAAAAAAATTATCAGTAACTCTGCACACTTAAATTTGTCCTTTATGAAACGTATCACGAAGCGCAGCAATCGTCGACCTAGCTTATTGGTTCTGCCTAAGACTAGGACGAAATTCGCCCAAAGGGATATTACATTTGAGGGAGCACAATTTTATAATAAAATACCACGTCTAATGAAAGATGTTAGCTCAGTTAATGAATTTAAATATCTGCTTTCACAATATATTTTCAAAGAAACCATTTAAAATATTCATTAACTGAGCACTAGTATTTATAAGACGACGTTATGTATGTTTAACTTTTGTTACTATGTTGTTCTCATGTAAGTGACATTGTCTTTTTTGAGAATAAAGTTCTTTAACCTTTTATCTTGCTCAAAATCTGGAGCAGCCTTACTGGTGAAGTTCCTAAACCTTACAGAAGCTCAGCGACAATTTATATTGCTCTCAAGTTGTATTGTACGTTGTGTTGACAGCGGAGTTGTACTTATACATTTTTTTTAAAATATAAATACAACTAGATCGGCAAACAACCCTGATGGTTTTGGCACGTTCGTTCCGTGCCGGGAGCCCCTCATTGCCGCCAGTCTCCATCAATTTGAAAAAACGTTAAAGCATTTCTTTCAGCTTTCAGAACTTTTCAGTAATTTGCTAATTAAACTTTGTATCTGGATAATGACAGATGATTGGTATTTTATTAAAATTTCTCTGCTTCTTATTTACATTTTTTTTAATATCTCTAGATATGGTAGGCAATTATTTATTCTTATCTAGTGGTTCGCTCCGGCTTCGCACGGGTGCAATGCTGATATAAAATAAAAAAAATATAATAAATATAAATAAATAAATGTGTTTATTTACTACATCACATTAGTAACCTCTAAAACTATCAGTGTTCCTCTATTATTTTATGCATGTATTATACATATAAGTCATCTTAATGAATCACTCTATTTACTGAAGAAAACCGCATCGAAATCCGTTGCTTAGTTTTAAAAATCGAAGCATACTGACAGAAGGAAGCGACTTTATTTTATACTACGTAGTGATTCATTTGGAAAAGTTAACATGTGGAAAAGTTGTAGTTTGTCTGGTGGGTAATTGAACTTTAAACTTGCACTTCAAATTATGACGCTGCTCGAGGTAAAAAATAAAAGTCGTTTATTTACATTTGTATAATAATTACAAACTATATTTCAAAATATTATATGCATAAAAATGACGTGATAAAATACAAATCGTTGTTTATTACTTTTCAAATAGACTTAGAAAATTCTTATTATTACGCCTATATACAAACTATCAACTATAATCCCTAAAATAAAGTAAGTACTACACATTTCGAATAAAAATCGATGTATATATAAAAGTAAAAACAAAATAACATTAATGGCACTCATAGCCTAAAATATTTATGAATATTTTCTAAATGTGATTCTTATGTATTTACATGAACACTGCACATTGAAGCAACATAATTTTCATTTTAAAAAATATTCAAATTGCAATAGACATAATAAATGAAGTTGGAAAAGTATATTTTACATAGTAATAATTAATAATATATTATTAAGATGCCAAATTATTGATTATTGATTATACATTATACTCGTAAAGTGGAATGTCATTTTTGTTTAATATTTTAAGACGCTGATAATTACTAACAACTTATGATAAATACTATTAAGAGGTCCCGTTTTTACGAATATATACATGCCATTTCTAAACTACTTGGTTGTTTCTTTAGTAAATGACGGACATGCGAACCCGTTCGTTCCCTGTTTTCTTTTTTCATTTTTTTTAATACATATTCATCAGAAGCTTTTAAGTTTATCAGTATCATAAAATATATTTCTCATGTTTCATTTCTTTGTCATCATTCTATATTTATATAATTATCATCTCTATTTTTGTACAGTATTAAGTATCATGTACAAACTGCCATCTTATTCGTACAGATTAAAATTATTTGTGTACTTTTAATTTCTTGCAAAGGTACGTTAGTTTAATCATTTAATGGAACTAAACACTATTATAGGACAAAACATAACTCTATGAACTGCTTTTTCGAATATACTGTAGAGTCATCTTTGGCCAGTATTAATACAAACTATTAAGAATAAAGTTTTATGTATTTATTGATATTATTTTGATAGTAGTGTAGTTTGACTATCGGATAGAGTAAAGAAATAGTAAACAATTAGTCTTTATATAGTAGTTCACCTTGAAGCAACTTTAATGTTAAAAGAACCGTAATTGACAAAAAAAACTTGAGAAATAACACATTTTTTGTAATCGACATCTGTCTTTTCAGAATGGTGTTCATTAACATTTACAATAGGTGAGCAAAATACCAGCAAAAATTACTACATCTTTACACTTCGGAAGACACGTTTACTTACAGTGACGTAATTTATACTTCATTTTTAATAATAACGAAATATTATTTAAAATATACTTCAAATTGTTTGTGTTAAAATATTTAGTAATGTATTATATAATAGCTACGAAATCTTTACTTTTACTCGTTTTTTTTACATTCCGTGATAAAATAATATTTATATTCGGAATAATGTATTAATTATTATTTAGCTAAAATTGCATTCATTATTATAATTGACTGGTTGTTTTTACAACACATGATAAATGACACATCAAATAAAAAAATACTCCGATCTCTTCTAAGATTTAAGAACGCTTGCGTGCATGACTTTATATGTAAAAATAATTAACGATCAGGTTTATTATCACGTTTTCCTCAATTTATTATTTACTAACACGATTTCTTATCTGACAAACAACTAAAATACAAAAGGAAGTATTTAACACTAATTCGTTATTAATAATTCATTTTCATTTTACTGAAGTTTTCCTTTGTAGTTCGCCTTTTTCATAATTACACTACATATTTTTTTCGATCTAGAATATTCCAAGACGTTCAAGTAAATTTAACGTCACTTAATTATTTTTAATTATCTCGTCAAGACGTTGAGCATTTATGATTTGATTTATGAGAAATGAATCGCAGACTAAGCAAACGTCTCGTTGCTAGAGATTATCTCTCCTATTCTTATGTAGCGTTCTTCTTAGAACGATCGTGACAAATCGATGCAAATGAATCGTAGTATATTGACGTCGAATCAATTTAGCAATCGGTTTTCTAAATCCGCGCGATTGCTTGTAACTATCGTTGTAATTCTTGGTTCACGTTTCGTTCAGATGTAACATACACATTCGTTTCTTTTCAAACTCGCGTTTGTAATGGCACTGCACTCGTGGCGTGGTGTTATCTGAAACAGAAAATTGACTATTATTAGATTTTATATTACATAGATATTTTAATACGATTAAAATAAATAAATATATCTAAATATAGATTTTGATTTAAGCTCTCAAATAAAGTTTCATTAATTAACGAAATTAATCTATTATGAAATAAGAATACCAAATTGCATCTTAGAAAAAAACAAATTTATACTGTCTGTAAATTCAACATTTTAAATATGTACAATGCTAAGTAAGCAACGTTCATTTTCATGCAGCATTATTTTTTATAATTTGGCCTCAATATTACAAAACAAATTAAAAACTAAAAGCATTAACTATTTTACAGAGGGATAAAAATTAAAATAGCAAATGCACACACAAGCAACACAAGTTTAACAGTGAGCCCTAAGCCTTTTTGGCGACCTAGTTGTATAAACAAAAAAAAATAGTTTGGCAGTTTGCATTTTATACAACAAGTTAAAAATGTACGTTACAGTTACGGTGACATATACAAACATACACCAGGGACATTAAATATTTGGTCAAGTTATATTGTTAAAAATAGCAAAAGTTATAAAAAAATTACGAAATAATTGTTTGTCATTTCCCTCGTTTCCTGTTGTGAATTACCTTGTTGCTAATTTTAATAACATTTACTCACGAAAATTATGTTTTTTTAAGTGCTTGTTCATTAGTCGACAACCTTGCAATTTTGAGCTATTTAGATGTGATTTTATATTGTACCAAATCTTTATCTATACATATAATAAAATGGTAGAAAAGTCAAAACTGTACATTGAATATTTTTTTAAAAGAATACTTGGGGTGTGATCTACAATCGATACCGAAGCCAAAAATATAGTTTTTAGAATTTTTGTCTGTTTGTCTGTTTGTCTGTTTATCTGTTTGTCTGTTTGTCTGTATGTATGTCCGGGATAAACTCAGAAAGTACTGCATGGATTTACTTCAAATTTGGCACGAATATTGTTAAGAAGTCGGGTCAGAACATAGGCTATATATTATCACGCTATCACCTACGGGGAACGAGCAGTGAACCTTTATTTCTTCAAATGTATGTCCGGGATAAACTCAAAAAGTACTGCATGGATTTACTTCAAATTTGGCACGAATATTATTAAGAAGTCGGGTCAGAATATAGGCTACATATTATCACGCTATCACCTACGGGGAACGAGCAGTGATCGCACGCAGACGACGTCGCGGGCAGCAGCTAGTTAAATATAAGATTAAGCAATTGACCAAAATGTTTTTAAATTTTGCTTAAAATATGGAGCAGCCCGACTAGGACCGGGTAGTAGGTACCTCGACCTTACAGAAGATCACAGCTAAATAATAGTGTTTTCAATCACTGTTGTGTTTCTGTTGGTGAGTAAGGTGACCAGAGCTCCTGGGGGCAATTGGGGATAAAGCACCGCGCTTGCGATGCCTCTGGTGTTGCAGACGTCTGTAAGCCGTAATCGCTTACCATCAGGTGAGCTGTAGCCTGTACGCTTATTTGCGACCCAGTTATATTAAAAAATGTATAATTATATTAAATTAAAAACTAAAATGGAAATCGCATTTCCTCCAACGTTATAATTAAATAAAAGCATTTTCCTATAATCAGAGAGCAATATTCAAGTCTACACACGGTTAAAAGAAGCAAGAAACTTTAAAAACGCTTGCTTAAAAAGTATGTATGTACGAGTAGGTATAATATAGTTAATTTTTTCTCTGCGTTTCTTATCCATACTTTTTAAAGGTCAAATTAAAGCAAGAACGTAATCATATATTATTACATTATCATATTGCACGTTATTTGCGGTTTCACACTAGCTAAGGTTCTATACTTGTAATTGATTAACGTTCACAGTTGCTACTCCATTTCTATAAATTACAGCTTATGGTAGGTAGTTAGGTACGTATATTTACTTCTTATCTAGCCTGCATTGTTTGAATTATCATACTTTTTTTTATAGAACTTAAATATATCGTTACACTGTAATTGTAATATTTTAAATATTCATCTACATACTAATATATAAAGCTGAAGAGTTTGTTTGTTTGGTTGTTTGTTTGTTTGTTTGTTTGTTTGTTTGTTTGTTTGTTTGTTTGTTTGTTTGTTTGTTTGTTTGTTTGAACGCGGTAATCTCTGGAACTACTGGGCCGATTTGGAAAAATTCTTTCAGTGTTAGATAGCCCATTTATCGAGGAAGGCTGTAGGCTATGTATCATCACGCTAAGACCAATAGGAGCGGAGTCCACGCCGATGAAGTCACGCCCAGAAGTTAGTATTTAGTAATTTATTTCGAAATTTTATAATGTTATGTATTTTCTATCAGTTTTATATGTAGGCATATATGTATATGTCTACGTGGAGTGGTGACAAGAATGCTAACGGCATTTCCCATTTGAATGGCGATACCGATTCCCTGGATAAAAATACACCCACCCTATTATCTCACCAGTAGGGGCAATGATACGTAGAATCAATTCTTTAAAGTTTAAACTTTCTTTTTACAAAACTTCAACATTTTATAGGAATAAGGATTTAACATTTTAAATATAGAATAGGAATTTAACATTTTTAGGATATAAATACATATAGATGTTTAATCTATATATATAAAAGAGATTTCCACCCATATATTGACTCATCACGATATCTCTGGAACCATAAGGCGTAAAGACTTGAAATTTGGTAGGAATATTCCTTTCGGAACGGATTTTACGAAATTCAACCCACAAGAGGGGGTTGCGGGGGTTAATAATGGCAAAACAACGTTTGCGGGGTCAGCTAGTAAATAATAAAGAATTTATTTATTTTTATTTTTGTACTGAACAAAATAGTTTATTTTTGCAAATCCTGGGCGATGCGCAAACCGATCCTAACTCTGTCGCTGAGCCACAGATTAGTAAATAGTAGGTACTACGTAGCTGAGCGAACAGTATCTGTGCAGATATAATCCAATATATAAAATTCTCGTGTCGCGGTGTTTGTTTACCAAACTCCTCCGAAACGAATAGACTGATTTTTATGAAATTTTGTGTCTTTTGTTTTATACCACGACGGTAGCAATCAAGCATACGGCCCGCCTGATGGTAAGCGGCTACCGTAGCCTATGGACGCCTGCAACACCAGGGGCATCACATGCGCGTTGCCGACCCTTCAAAAACCTATTTACTCCCCTCTTGAAGGACCCCATACTGTAGCATTGTGGGAAAACCTCGGCAGGGAGTTCATTCCACAGCCGAATGGTCCGTGGGAGGAAGTTCCTCTGATACCGAACTGTACGGGACCATTTGGGCTGCAATGTGTGAGCATGAATTCCCTGTCGATGGCGAGCGGTGCGATGGTAAAAAGTGGCCGTGGGCATCATCTCGAACAATTCTTCGGAACACAACCCATTGTACAAACGATAGAGCACGCATAGGGATTCAAGATCTCTTCTTAGACTTAAGGGCTCAATATCGCTCGTCAGTATTGGATTGTCGACAATTCTCACAGCTCTCTTTTGAACCGAGTCGAGAGGACCAAGCTGGTATGCCGGTGCTCCCGCCCAGAGGTGAGAGCAGTACTCCATGTGGGGGCGGACTTGCGATTTATATAAAAGCAGTCTTTGCCCCGGCGTGAAGTGTCTATATCGGGTACGTCTGAGAATCGGCCAACATCTATTTTTCATACCCCCTAAGGCCTAAATGATAAGGGTGACCCACTAAAACCTCTATTTTGTCATTTTTTTAATCATTATTTTATTATTTTTTGGCATTGAAAAATACATACAACCCTAATTTTTCACCCTTCTACCACCAACCCCAATTTTTCAATACTGTTTGCCGAGTCAGCTAGTAATACTTCTACTTCAAAGTTTTTGTTGAATTACCTGGGTCCATGGCGCGCGCGCAACATATGAGGCGGTACTTCGCGGCGCTCAACCTCATCGGAGTTGAGCTGCAGTCCTGCCACCAGCTGCATGATCTCCCGTTCTTTCTTTAATTCTTCTCGACCTGTCTCCACCTGGAATTACATTGAAAATAAATTTAAAATAAGATCAAAAACTAAACACAGAATTAACACGTTGAAACATACAAATACAGTACTGAATATACAATACAATTTTATCAATTTTTGCATCACATATTAACTAATTTCATCTTTACGTCATAATTTAATAAATTATTAAAATCGACCCTTATTAACTTATTTATATAAATAGGTACGATTTGTTTTAAGTTTCAATGTATTTTACCAACGATTTTATTAATTTTACGAGTATTCCCCCTGCATAATCATTTTATTTAATTATTTGACTACTCATGATATCATTTATTATTACCAATTAGAACTAAAAAAATCTTGTGAAAACCATAAAAAAAGAGTGTGTGTCAGCTCCGACGCACGACTGGAGTTTACTTCTTCAGATCGACTGTCTAAATATGCACAAAAAAGGCTTTAGAGTCTAAGAAAAAGATTTTTACTATATCAAATGGTAAATAAACGAATCAAATAACGCCATTTATCGATGGCATTATTAGAAAACGTCGTAACCGATACCGTCGTAAACGTCGTAGGCCGTAGGCCGTAGCTGATACTGTCGTAAACGTCGTAGCAGATAGGTGGCGCACAAAAACGTAACGAGGTCATTCGTTCAGTAGATTTTACTCCTCATATTTTTTTCATACCGGGGGCCTTATATGAAAATCGATTCTTAAGGAGTAAACTCCAATAAACCCCAAAAAAATAGAACTATGTCACAAATCAGTTGGATGAGCCATTTAAATTGAAATAATGAACCGAAAACGAACCATTGCCCAAAGACGTCTAATAGAGCAAAACAAGTTAATCAATACCAAACTAGAGAGAATTTGGGTTACACGCAGAGCGGTAAGTTACAAATCGTTAAATTGGCAAGGCTCGATCACAGTATCAGTACGACTCGACGTAACTATTTACGTAATTCGTATTACAGTAACCATTTGCAGTGGGATGCAATAGTCCGATATTGCTTCCTGATGGACATATGGAACGTGGATTGAGTTTGAGTGTTACATTTAACATCGTGGTTATGTGTAACACTCGCATATTACAGTTAAATTTAGGTTTGCGTTTTCACTCGTGATGAATATGCGTTAATTAAGAGACATAATTGAGGGCAACGTACTTTTGTAATTGTTTATTATAAAGGCTTGAAAATTGCAGTAAAAATATTTTTACCCTGCTAAAGCTTTGATTGATAAAATTTGGATGGTTTTAATTTATATTTAAACTGAGGTAGGGCACAGCAGGAAATTTCCTGCTCAAGATATGGAGCAGCCCGACTGGGGTAGTACCTCGACCTTACAGAAGACCACAGCTAAATAATACTGTTTTCAAGCAGTATTGTGTTCCTGTTGGTGAGTAAGGTGACCAGAGCTCCTGTGGGGGGGGATTGGGGATAGGGTCGGCAACTTCTGATGTTGCAGGCGTCTATAGGCTACGGTCTTACCATCAGGTGAGCCGTACGCTTGTTTGCCGACATAGTTACATAAAAAAAAATATATTGCCTAGTACTACAGTTAAATTGTTTTTCAATAAGTTTTCATTGATGTAACATTATAGTTTTATGTTAGTGTGTATACATTATTATGTACCTATGTATGCATTTATATATTGTATAATTATGTATTAATTATATATTATATTTTTATTCTCAATATGTTAAGATTGTACACGCTAATTTTGCTACTGTTTTATAATTTTCCTGTGGCAGGACTACTGGAAGCGATTCCATCTTGGGATAAGTACCTAGTGCCTTTGTACTAGCATTGTTTATAAGTGCTATTTCCTATTGTTGTCCTAGTGTACATAAATATTGTGAAATAAAATAAAATAAATAAATTATTTCTGCATTTTTTCTTCGGGATCGTATAAAACATTGTAACAATAAAACATATTCACACACAGTCTATCAATATAAGCGATAACATATAAAAAACGTTATTCACGTGAATGACGAAACCAAAGAAAGCGTAAATAAATGAAAGAAAAGGTAAAAGCCATTTGTCAATAACTGCAGGTGCAAGCAACAGCTGACCAGTGTGAGGTAAAGCAATATTATCTTTACGATCTTCGTCTTGAGTTGAAAATCTATTGTGTAGTATTCAATTGTAATTTAATATAAATACGGTGTAAAATGTGTGAACAAATAAAGGATTATAGTGAAACCGTTTGACATCAAAATTTACTTGAACAATAAGGGCCTATGCAAACCGCGTTTTTTAAACGCGCCGTCGACGCGCGTTTCTAAAACGCGCGTCGACAGCGCGTTTGTATCGCGACATACGCGCGTTTGTATCGCGACATACGCGCGTTTGTATCGCGACATACGCGCGTTTGCATCGCGTCTGTATCGCGTGACACGCGCGTCGACGACGGCGCGTTTTTATCCTACAGAGCAGTTTGTTGGCATTTGTATCGATTCAAACGCGCGTCGACGCGGCGGCGCGTTTGTATCGCGACATACGCGCGTTTGCATCGCGTTTGTATCGCGTCACACGCGCGTTTGCATCGCGTCTGTATCGCGCTTAAAAAACGCGGTTTGCATAGGCCCTAAAATAAAGAAAGTCATCTGATATCTAAACTTAAGTCATATACATTCAGCTTATATTTCGAGAATTTGAAACGGCTATGTATACCTAATATTTTTTTTTAGTATTACTCAATAGAATATAATATAGATGCGTCAAATTACAATCATAATTCTTTTAATTCATTTACGAACGCCTTAAACGTACTATTTGATTCGTAGAATGATATGAATAATAAATACCGTCTTTGATGATAAAATGACACCATTTAGATTTACGGAAACAACTTTATGTAATCGGTACCTATTCTGTTAAGAATTCGCGTTAAATCGCTAATTGCCCATCTACTCTTCCTTCCCACACGTCATTCAAGAAAGAGGTATTTAGAAATTCGAATCAAATTGTAGTGTGAAAAAAAAGGTTGTGCAATAAAGAGACGCAGAAGGCGAGTTTGGTTGGAAAGTTGATTTACCGTATGTGTCAAGTGAGTAAAGTACCGGATAGGACGCGATAACGTGACGTAGAAACGTTAAAGGGAAATTTGTGAAAAATATATGACATCGAACAAGTAAGAAACGCTCGATTTCAATGATCACTAAATATACTAGCAGTTTGCAGCTACTAATTATTATGTAGGTGGGGAGTATTTCTCCTTTTAAACGTGCGTAATATAATAGATTATAGTTATTTTTTGTAAACACGCGCATTTACGCACACAGCATTTAAATAGTTCTTATTATGTAATAATGTAGGTTCTGATCACCAAGGACAACAACTGATTATAAACCTATCATTTAACCTTTAACGCTCTTTCGCAATCATTAAGAAAATTAATAGTCCATTAAATTTTACGACATTAATTACATAGCAAAAGCAGTTGACAAATTTGCCAATCGAAACTTTAATTTTTTATCTATGCATGTAATAAATTTATAATCGACTGATTTCCGGTCTTTATCTATACTAATATAATAAAGCTGAAGAGTTTGTTTGTTTGATTGTTTGTTTGTTTGTTTGATTGTTTGTTTGTTTGTTTGAACGCGCTAATCTCAGGATCTACTGGTCCGATTTGAAAAATTCTTTCAGTTTTAGATAGCCCATTTATCGAGGAAGGCTATAGGCTATATATCATCACGCTAGGACCAATAGGAGCGGAGTCCACGCCGACGAAGTCGCGCGCGGAAGCTAGTGAGAACAATAATTTTAATAAGTCTTCTTATCTGCATAAATATACAATAACAACATCTGTATAAATATACAAGAACAAAATGTTCACGCACAACACAAAATATGCTCCACGAAATTAAATACAGCTTTTAGCTATAATTCTAGAGGTCTAACTTGAAATCAAGTATAGATTTTATCTTGATCTTTCTAGTAGTGTAGTTATCACTCTGTAAAAAATTGTAGTAAAATCGAAACCAATTCGTTTGTATCACATATTATGTAGGTATATTAAGAAACGTAGAGAAGATTGTAGGTATCCGCTAATGTGCTATAACACTGGTCAACACTGTTTTTGTCACACGAACTTTGTGATGATTTTTGTTAATGTTGGTGTATCCTCATCAACAATATATAATAATTTTGTTTCCATCACGTCCATTTTTTTTGTGACAGCTACATATTCATTTCTGACCTCACACACGTGTCTTTTTTGAATAACTTCATTTAGACGACTGTATAACTATTGAATTCAACTAACTTAGGTACATCTTCTATACGTTTGTTACATCGTAAACATGCCAAGAAAGTGTTCTAACAACCCAGAACGTTTTTGTTATGTGCGTGGAGAATTAAATTTTACATCTCAGCGTCGAAATTTCACATTATTAATTGATCAGTGCTATTTAGACTATTTTGGATTTCCTGTGAGGAATCAATATAAATCCTGCGTTCCACATAAACGTTGTTTAGCGTTTGTGAGACTGCTATTTGGTTGGGCTAAACAAAAACCCAGACATATGCCATTTGCTATAGGAAATGATTTGGTCCAAACCAAAGGATCATGTAAGTGATTTTTATTTTTGTTTGATGCAAACAAAAGGCATTAGAACCAATTCCAAACACACTATCCAGTATCCAAACTCGTCTTTGGCCAACAGACCCATCCTACATAGTGCCGAACTGATATTTTTTTCGTAAAAGTTGCCTAAAGATGGAAGTGGATTTACATATCTTAAAGAGAAATTCCCCAAACTCAGCGAGAAAATTTTCGAGAGAAGATGTCTTTAATTTGGGAATATTTGTAGGTCCACAAATACGGCAACTGATAAAGAATAAGAACTTTGAAGAAAAACTGAATGATCAGGAAAAACTTGCCTGAAAATGTTTACTGAACGTTGTCCAAAATTTTCTAGGAAACCATAAATCGGAAAATTACAAAGACTTAATAAATAAACTTATAATGTCATATAAAGCTTTGGGTGGTAATATATCCTTAAAAATACATATGCTAGACTCTCATCTGGATTTTTTTCCGGGAAATTTGGGTGCTGTGAGTGAAGAACAAGGTAAGAGGTTCCATCTGGACATTTCCTTAATGGAGAAGCGCTATCAAGGGAGGTGGAGTCCAGGAATGCTAGCAGATTATTGTTAGAGACTTAAAAAAGACCTTCCAGAAGCCAAATATTCACGAAAATCATAATTGTATTTATTCTATATTAAGCAATAAATTTGTCTAAATGTAGCTGATGTTTGGACTTTTTACGAAAATATATGGTTCGATGTCACAAGGAAACCTGACGTGTCAATTTTTTTCCATTCACATATTATTGTTTAGTGGCCCTAATACATTCAAAATTCGGTACCTATAACTTTTCATGTGACAAAAAAAAGTTAAAATTTTGTTGACCAGTGTAATACAAGAATCAAGTAATTTCTAAATATTGTGTACAGCAAATATACTTAAATTGCCGAGTAGATAAATAAGTGTATAATTTTCGTTCCGACGCCGATTTTGTCTGAACAAAATAAGTCTGCTCAGCGCGGTGACATTTCGCAATCGACGTATAGTCTGTGGGCGTCATTGTTAGCTACACGTTTACAATACAATACAATTACAATGCACCCAACTGATACACTCGGGCCTAATCCATACAATGCAATGCCATCGATACTTTACGTACATATAGGTATTGAGGTTACGATTTATTCATAAAACGGGATCTTTACGATGCTTGGTTGGGGTACACCTATAATAAATACTACCCTATAAACTTTTTTGTTAGATAGTATCAATTTTATTGAAGAGTAAGAAGTTTAAAAAAATATATAATTTTTTTAAATATATATGTTTATTATAAAAGCATCCGCTTCTCTAATTATTCGCATCTGTTAGTAAATTGGACAATTTTTAATATATTATGTAGTTATACCATATAATATAAAGTTTACCGTTTATACAAATATATTATTTCTATAAAAAATCATATACCTATAACGTAAATCATAGAATTTTATATATGATTCGTATATTTTTTTAACCGCGTATAAATAAGCCAAGTTTAATTGAACAACAAAATCCTAAACGTAATAATATATATATCTTAGCTTTACACGCCTTACGAGTGACGAAGAAGTGAACTCATAAAGTAGGAAAGGTTTGTAATTTATGCTAAAGATGAAGTGAAATATTAACAACACATACTATACATCTCAATACGCATCGTCTTACTTTCTACCAACTGAGTAAACAGCGTCTATTTACACAGAGCACGTAGTAACTGAGTGCTAATTATACTCGGAGAGCTAACGAGCAGTTTAAGTATTACTCGGGTCGAACCACCGCATATAATATATTCGATGAGGTACATCAGTTCACTCACAAATTATAAATGTATATTGTATGTATCGGACAGTTTAAGTCAGATTTGCCAATGTTACGCCATTAAAGTACTTGCTTTTAATTTGTCAATTTTACTTTCATGTCATTTGTGGTACACGCTATTTGTCAATTAGCTCATACTTTTAAATTACCAAATGCTAATCACAAATCTATTTTTTGTATTTTAAATTTTAGTGGTTATATATAAGTTTCTGAAGCTCTAAAAATCGTTATTTAACAATTTTCTTATCAACAAATCTATTAGTAAATTATGAAAAAAATCGAATACCTGTTTAAAAGTGATCGTTAATATCGTTATGGTAGAATAACTGAGGTAAAGCACAGCAGGAAAAATCCTGCTCTATATCTGGAACAGCCCGACTGGGGAAGTGCTTCGACCTTACAGAATATCACATCACAGCTAAATAATACTGATTTCAAGCAGTGTTGTTTTCCTGTGGTGAGTAAGGTGACCAGAGCTCCTGTTGGGATTCGGGGTTAGAGTCGCCAACGCGTTTTCGATGCTTCTGGTGCTGAAGGATATGGTAATCGCTTACCATCAGATGAGCCTTACGATTGATTGCCGACGTAAGTAAATAATAATAAAAAAATATGTTGCAAGCCATACGTACTAAATCGAGCATAACTTAAACTTTAAAGTGTATGGCATAAAACATGTACCTACAGGGGGGAAATTAAATGTAGAATAACCTTAAAAATAGTGTTATTTTTAATTCCAATTACACCAATCGATCATTATAACACAATTATTACGATTACTAAGGTTATGATTTTTAAGGTTATTTCGAAATTCAGTCACGACTACCAAATAATTTTTATAAACATGTTAAAAATTATTTGTCAGTCAAGAGAAGTAACAACCTTTTTAATACCATTTAAAAACATAACAAAATATAAAAATACATGTTTTATAAAAGCTATGTAGTATAGAGGAGGACATCACGCTGGATTAAACTCCCAATTGCATTGGACCTATGAGACCAATCCCGAGATACCAATTCTATTTTGCAACTGCAATTCAAAATTAAAAGTAGTAGTATAATTTAAAAAAATCAAACCAATAATAAATATAATAATTTTGAGCGAACTGGCTAAAAATGTAAAAAAAAAATATTAATTATTTATTTGTGTTTGTTATTATAATTAAATAACTTTTTCGAATATTTATCGCGGTTTATTAAGTTTTTTAGATGCCCGACGTTTCGAGGGTACTTTACAGCAACCATGGTCACGTGAGGACTAAAAAAAACTTAATAGACCGCGATAAAACCCGAAAAAGTTGTTTCATTATAATGAGCGAAATTCGCGTAAACATTAGAAAACAATATGTTTGTTATTGTTTAACTAGAACGATTTCGATTCTCGACTATACTACACTACTTATACTGCCTGAATGTGCATATTCCTTCAATAATGAAGACGCGCCGTCACAGATTATAATTATAGTAAATAGTGCGCTGTGTCGTAGAAAAGTTATTGCGCCACGTCAGATAAATTACATGCTTTATCAACTATAGATTTATTCCAACATGAATATTATGTCAGCAGTAATGACATGAAATGCAAAACATCGTTGTAATCGTTATGTGCGTGTTCTCAGCATCAGAATAGTAATAATAATATGCATTACGAATGATTCTGTAACCAACATTAGAATTACCATATTACACTTTTCCTTTAAACTTTATAAATATGAAGAGTGATACATTTTGTTACTAGTATTGTATAGAAGAAATATTGGTTTTTCACGATTACGATTAAGCTAGCATCCTTCTGCTGGGCATATGACTCTTTCTCCACGTAGGAGAAGCGTTGTAGCTTGATCCACATCCATAGCGTTGTTGGCGGATATAGTCCTTAACCAACGAACAACCGGGAAAATCACATGGAGAAAGAGGCCTATGCCCAGCGGTGGGATGTTATAGGCTGGATCGTCGTGATCGTAGTTCGGATCGATAAACTCTAAAACTATTGAATTTATATGGCTTCAGTGAAGCCACATAAAAAACAATAAGAACATCTACTTCACACAGAATTCCCTTCTCCGCGTAGGTTCAGCGATTTAAATAGTTATCTATACATCTCAGGAGGATTCGGCTTAGATAACTATAACCTGCGGTTACCAACCCGCCTGCCCAGCGTGGTGACTACGGGCAACACTCATGAGTTCACGCCATTTTTGGTCTCAAGTATTTATATCAAAACGTACTCTAATGTAAAGATATCCTATAAAAATTTCTTTCCTTTTGCGCAAAGTCCGTGATAACCTTGTTTTAATAAACGTTTTAACTAATTTTATCAATTTTTAATATATGTTATAATGTCTCTATGTTTTACTTTGGTATACTACGAAAAAACTAAAACTTCATCCATGCTTCAATATTTTAAATTACTTTAAAATTATAATATATAATTGTGTTTGTTCGCAAACGATAAAAAAACGACTTCAATTACATCAACCAATAATACAACGTAGGTAGATGAAAAAATATTTAAGTAATTACACTAATTAGTTACGCATTATTAAAGATAACTCAAAAAGGACTTGTGGGATCTCGATCAAATTTGAATGGGAACATTTTTCAAAAATCATCAAAATCAGTCGACCCAGTAAAAAGTTATTAGGTTTAATGCAACGACGGTCGACGAAAAACGAGTCAAGTAAATATACAAAATCAAAAATACCTACTGCTAGATAATTCTTATCCTCTTTTATTTTGCATTACATTCAGTCCGTAATCTAAAAAAGTAAAAAAATGTACGTCTTTGTTTTTGTGTTTCTTTATCATTTATTTGTTTACTCATTCTAAGTCAAATTTAGGGAAAAAATTAATCTCAGTGCAACTTTTATGGATAAAGTGTATTCAAAATATTTTTAATCTTTCGATCTATTTCAAAACTTTTGTGTGAGTGTGTTTTTAAACCAGTACCTATATTATTTATTTCAACTAGAATTATGTAGGTACTAAAACTAAAAAAATACAATCGAATTGAGAACCTCCTCCTTTTTTGGAAGTCGGCTAAAAAACACACGTCTTTTCTCAAAACTGAACAGATATTTTTATCTATTTATAGGTTTCGGATAGTAGTTGCATATCAAACTAACATAATAATTTATATAAGCTGATTTTTTCAAGGCTATATTACGTATGTATATAAAATAAATTCACGACGAATGCCGATGGCCATGAATTATTAAAGTTGAACACGATTTATTACTGTTCGTTATAAGAATTATTAGACAATCGAATGCGTACTGTGTCCGTGTAAAAAAAGTTAAGGAAATTTATATCACAATAATTTATATTATACTACCACCACTACCACTACAGCCTATCACAGTCCACTGTTGGACATAGGCCTCCACAAGTTCGCGCCCGACATTATGACGCGAACTCATGTGTTTTGCCCATAGTCACCACGCTGGGCAGGCGGGATGGTGACCGCAGGGCTGGCTTTGTCGCACCGAAGACGCTGCTGCCCGTCTTCGGCCTGTGTATTTCAAAGCCAGCATGGATGTTTATCCCGCCATCCGTCGGCTTTTTAAGTTTCAAGGTGGTAGTAGAACTGTGTTATTCGTTGAACTATGTTATTAATCGCTGATTATATTAGCGAAAGCTCTAAAATGGCCAGAACAATTTTGCTACTTTTTATAAGTTTTGTAATACTTTGTAGGAGGTTCTTATGGAATTATAAATTAAAAAAGAGAGTAAATTGCTTAGACGTTTTCAGAAATCGATCCTTCTCCTACATGGGGAAGAGGCCTATGCCCAACAGTGGGATATTACAGGCTGAATCGTGATCGTGATCGTTTTCAGAAAAAGTTACCTATTAAACTTTTCGCGTTTAACAGCTCTTGAGCTCTCAAGACAAGGCAATGTCTGTCTGATGAGCAAATCCTTACTGGTGAGTGACATATAGGTAACAAACTTTTTTTTTACCTTAATCCATTTTTTATTCGCTATTATTTGATTTATTATTTATATATTTAATTTAGCTTATTAATTGAGATAAAATAAACCCTAGTAACCTATTCTACCTCCTACTGTTAGTCTATTCGTAGCTTATGTGCAGTCTATATTATATTATTACTTTTCTCTATGGTCTATATTTTATCCACAACTGGTAAAACAGGCCCAATGTTCAAAAATAAAAGACACGATTTTAAAAATTAAAATATCCGCAAGCATTAAAATTAAACTAGAATGTCTTTTAACTTCATTTAAATTCTACTTATATCTCTTATGTAAAAAAAAAAGTAAAATCTATAATAGGTATATATAAAAATGTCTATGTTAATATCAAATCAATTATGCATGAGATTGTGAACTGAGTGATGTAAGCCCACATCGCGATATGCTAAGAAGTGACCTACTATCTATATTATACCTACTGATATAGCCTCGTATAATTATATTTTAGTTCTTATTTAAAATATACATTTACCTTAAAAAGACTAATTGTTAAAGAACCTCACAGGCTACAGTAGTTTATACATAATATATCTTAGGAAGAGATTAATGTATCTACGCGTTGAGAAACACACAATTGAAGTGATCAATTTAAAGACGGTGTTCTTATTTACTACGATTTAATGAGTCATGGTTGTCAACGAAGAGTCATTTGAATGGAATTTTCTTAAAAGAATTTTCTGGAAAGAAATAAACACCAAAGTAGATAAAGGTCAGTAGAGCATCCACTTTATAATTAACACAGTAAAAAATTTGTTAATTATTAAGGAAAAAATACATTTTAAAATATGCTTGAAGACAGCAGATGTATATCGTATCATTGAACGTCATTTCTTCATAATAAAAGGTTAAAAACATCGTTTTTTTGCGTATACATTGCGTCTAGTTTTTCATGTGCCTACTTTAGTACATGAAAATGTAGATGCAATGTGAACTGTTTTGCTTTTATGCAACTATAAAGCACTTTATAAGTAGAGTAAAAGTAATAAGTTTATAACTATTACCAGGTTAATTATATAGTACAGACCTGCTTAATTTTAAATTTACTATAAATCATTGCATAATTTAAATACATTTACAAATATCAACAATGATAGTATGAGTATAAATACGATACCATACTTTCTTACAAAAACCTTGTTTCGAATACACATTTTTTTGTGACATAGAAGACTAAGAAGCCATAATTTGATCGATACCGCTATAAAAATGTCGGAAACAGTTTTATAGTGACGTTTGTAGGTCAGCATTGATTGCTAGGTGTACAGTGTCCATTCAGAAGTACAGCGACAATGCGCTCGTTCAAGGTTATTGCTTTCACACAATCAGCTGTCTGGCTCCCTTTCTAGATCTATATTCCTCATCGAATAAGGTCTATTCATTGTTTATTTGTATTATACGTAAAGTTTGTAAATAGTAGTAAAACTAATATACATAATAGTTATGTATAGAACATAATTATGTTCTTAGACAAACTAATATACATAACTGTATATAATAACAGAATATACAAATAAAAATCGGCTAACTATCTATCGATTTCTTGTTTTACTATTCAGTCTGTAACGTAACGTCCCACGGCTGGGCATAGGCTTCTTTGTCCATGTATATGAATCGGAGCTTAATCCAAAACGCTGCTTCGCTGCGAGTTGTCGGATTTCATATTTAATACATGTAATTATAATAATTGAATGTTATATATTCCCAAGGAGGGTTGATGTCAGGCAGGCGGCCGGTCGTAAAAAATAACATGCCAAATCACTTACAACATGAGTCTGAGGAAGAGGAGAACATGTTGTGCCGACCCTATATAAATAGGATAAGGGCAGGGAGATGATGATGTTATATATTCCTTTTATTACAGATCAAGTATCATCTGCAGTCGGAACGCAAAGATTTCAGTCGAAATAAACCAAGACGAAATGAAAATTTTTACTCTTATTGATTTTGTCAGACGCGCGCCGCGATATCTGTGGTTTCGGCAACGAGAAAGTAAAACACACAAAAAAGTCATCTGTTGAGTTTCTCCCGCCAAAACTGAGATCAATGACCGATTGACATTCGATATACCCTCGCGACACGCACTGGAACACGAGAATGGGATTCCGCTGGCTACCATCAGGCAGTCTCTTATGACCAAACTGGTTTTCCATCAAAAACCCGTTCCTACTTCCTCTGGTTACCCACATGAATGTTTAGTTGTTATCAACTACGGAACAAATTGAACATAATTATTTACAAATACTTCTTTGTCTGCAAACTTTTGAGGGATTTATGTAGAAGGTTTTGAAAATCTTTCACTTATAGACATCGAACGTTCGCAAAAAATGAACAGATTTAAAATAATTTTTCATAGTTACTTTTACTGTTTAGACATTTCATCTAAAGTAATATTATAAAGCAGAAAAAGTTAACCATTTGTTAGTTTCAACGTTCCAATCTCGATACTGAACAGATTTGTTTGTATATTGTTAGTAGGAAGGTTACCAGGGTACAAACGCAACGTTACAAATGAGGAGAGCATCAGTAGGTTAACTCAGTTTACCACGAGATTGTAGAGCACAATTTCATATTATAACTAGCTAATTTGGGGAACTCCGTAAGGCCATTTTTTGCAAATAAAATTATCGGTGATACTAATAGAAAAAATATAGCCTATATTTTAATTTGGACAAAGTTACACATTTGCGCGAAATTTCATTAAAATTGGTCCAGTAGTTGCGGAGGTTAGCCCGAATAAACGTCACTATGATTTTTATATATGTATAATGTATATATATTTTTATAAATGTAGATTTTATATTCATTCGCTTTAATCATCCCACTACTGGCCCACTATAGGCCCCTTTCCCATGTAGGAGTCAACCACGCTCGCGCTGCTCCACTGTGCGTCGGCGGATATATTCCCTACTATGAGTAACGATCGCTATCAGGTGTAAATGATAACAACCGGGACCGACAGCTTAACGTGCTCTCCGAGACACGGTGGGGAGACCCACAAGGACTAACAAACAGACAGGAAATAAGTATTTGTTTAAACACAAATATCCACACCGTGCGGGAATCGAATTCGCGACCGTCGGTGTTTAGGCGCCGCCGACACGGCACACACACCAGAGTGACAGATAACCGCGTTAATTTGAGGAAAAAATTTACTAAAATATTATGCAGACTATCCAACATTAAATAATTGTGTTTGCTAGCAAACGAAAAAAATCCGACTTCAATTGCATCGGCAAGTAATAAATAATAAATAAATTAACAAACGCACTAGTCGTCACTGGGATCCCATCATCAGATCCTGGTTTCCTTATCATGGTACCTAAGTTTGGATATCCCCTTTCCAACAAAAAAAGAATTACCAAAATCGGTTCATAAACGACGAAGTTATTCCCGAACATACATTTAAAAAAAACATATAAGTATACGGTCGAGTTGAGTAACGTCCTCCTTTTTTGAAGTCGGTTAAAAAATACAATCGGAATCAATAATTCCTGGCATTAGCGCGTTATAACAAACAAAACAACTTCTCGGGTTTATAATATTATGACTGTTTTAGTATAGATTATATAGTTTTCGAAACGATGATAACTATCAACTGTATAATTATAATCTACTGCGACTTATCACTTCCATAATATTTTGTTACTGTTTCTATCTTAAACTGAGCTCCATCAATATCATCATAAGATGAGCACATTTATTTTACAGACAAAAAGATCTGCACACGACACTTTACGATAACTCATTAAATATATCTTTCATAATAAAAACGACTACAAATTATACACCGGCACAACTTATGCATTAACCATTTAAGTTGTCGCAACGACGGTAGTTGTAAATATTGATCTCCGCCCATGTAACATCACGATATCGTGTTCATCAATAATTAAAAATGCACTTTCAAAGGTCGGTGATTTCTTTTGCAACTCCTTACTTGATCCTTATAAATTACGTAGATTTTTCTTATCATGATAGCTTTAAAGGTGAATATCGCTCGTTTTAGTGCAAAGAAAACATCGGCCAAAGCATTGTATTCGGAACGTGGCTTCATTCGAAACCCGCATTCCATTCGACGTTCCACTTGCCTGACATTTGCATTAACGTACTTGGACCTACATAAAGTTATGCTAATTTCATAGGCTCTATTTTAAAGGCGTCAAGGTCGAATTTCGTATTTCGTTTGTTACAATGCGTTAATACTTCGCGCAAGTACCTCACAGCTTTTCATAATTTGTTAATGGATATGCATGCAAAGGAACTACAAAATATTCTGCCTGCTTAATTAGCAGACTGCCATATTTATTTATGTAGTGTCTGTACAGTTTTTGACCAATTGCTATATAAATCTTCGTTCTAAAAAATGTGTTTAGTACCAGAAAGTATAATGCTCAAGTAAATATACAAGTAAAGCTATACATATTCATATAATATAGCTACACACATATAAATACAACATTTTTTTTATTAGAAAACAAGAAGTTATAATGATATAACTTTTCCAAATCATTAATTCCCTCACACTTGATACTCCTTTACAAATTATGATGTACTTAAAAAAAATAGTCTACTTGAGAACTTCCTCCTTTTTAAGTCGGTAAAAATATATATATGTGTAATTTATTTTTAATTACTATACAAGTGTACATGCCTAAAAGCAGTTTATATAAAACATTACATACTCCATTACTCGCTACTTTACAAACAACGTCTATTATTAAATCATGATAAAATTATATCATAATTGTGCAGTGAAAGTAAATAAAACGTTATCGAATTATTATTATAGAATTATTTATCTCTAGATCATGTTACAGCATGGCATATTGCACAACTATCACGCATGCTCATGCAACTGCTGCACATCATATGTGCTTGGACACCGTGAAGAGACAACTCCTCGTGAGTTATGCTCTTCACGTTCTTACGGCCAGTTTCATCGGTTATAGATAACGCGATTTGGCGGATAAGGCTATTCAACAGATAAAAAATTATGTTGTATGTATGTAAAGTTATTTTTATTATTATTTCTTACCATCGAATTCCACTATAATATCGACGCAGGTAATCGGTAAAACAATCAATTAAATAGGTATTAATTATTATTAGGGATAATAAATGTTATGTGGTAAGTACGTCAAAAATACTAGTACTGTTTCTGATGTCGGTTAAGAATTCGAGAATTTAATTTTTTAGCAAACTCTTACCCAAAAATCAGTGTTTGATTAACAAATACACGCCTATATTATAATAACTGCACCATCCGATAGTAACTTTAATAAGGCATGTATTATAGAAAGTAATATTACACTAAAATAACTTATACGTAGTACTAGTACATTTTTTTTACCTGATTGTGATTAGTATCAAGCTAATTTTCCGGGAGTAGCTTCATTTTGACGAGACGAACAAAAAATTGCTCTATGAAAACTCTCGATTGTGGTAGCTAACAGAGATAGTAGGGGGTAGAGCAGCAGTGAGCGTAGGACCGGGATAACGTTCCACGTTATCCCGGTTAAAAAAGAAATCTTCACAAAATGATTGTATAGATGATATAAATGATTACATCAAGAATAATTAAATCAAATATTGTAACTTTTTCGTACACTTATATTAAACAAAAACAATCATAGCATTGTATTTTAATTCAACAAGTGAAAAAATAAACAATAGTAAAATGGCCTTGTAACGTTAACATCCTTATTACGGTAAATGCAAATGCATCATATGTAAAATATTGTGATAATTGAAGATATTTACCCATTTTAGACCTGGTAACCTATACCTATAAACTTTTTATAAGAAATACTTTCATTTGTTTCCTGTACATATCGAAAAGAATTATTAATCTGTGTTAAAATTTACTACTTTTTTATACCCTTCACAAATACTTAAAAAAAATGATAAATTGCCTACTATTTCTAAGGTCTTCAAAAGTTTATTATTATTATTTTTTTTATAATAAAAAATATAATATTTATATAACTGTATCTACGTTTACTAATAACTAGCTTCTGCGCGCGACTTCGTCGGCGTGGACTCCACTCCTATTGGTCTTAGCGTTATGATATATAGCCTATAGCCTTCCTCGATAAATGGGCTATCTAACACTGAAAGAATTTTTCAAATCGGACCAGTAGATCCTGAGATTAGCGCGTTCAAACAAACAAACAAACAAACAATCAAACAAAGTCTTCAGCTTTATTATATTAGTATAGATAACAAGAAGCAAGACTTTACTTTCAAATCTAAAATTAATGACAAACATATTTAAAAAAAAAATTTCATCATCATCATCATCATATCAGCCTGTTGCAGTCCACTGCTGGACATAGGCCTCCCCAAGCTCGCGCCAGACATCCCGGTTTTCCGCAATCCCCATCCAGCCTACACCAGCAATCTTACGTAGATCGTCGGTCCAGCGGGCCAGAGGGCGTCCTACACTGCGTTTGCCAATACGCGGTCTCCACTCCAGGACACGTCTGCTCCAACGGCCATCGGTCCTGCGAAACAGATGACCAGCCCACTGCCACTTCAACTTGCTGATTCTGTGGGCTATGTCGGTTACTTTCGTTCTCTCACGGATAGTCTCATTTCTTATTCTGTCCTTGAGAGAAACCCCAAGCATAGCCCGTTCCATAGCACGTTGAGCGACTTTAAACTTGTGGACCAGTCCCTTCGTCAGTGTCCACGTCTCGGCTCCATATGTCAACACAGGCAGGACGCATTGCTCGAAGACTTTTGTCTTCAAGCATTGCGGAATTTTCGAAGTGAAGACTCGACGAAGCCTGCCAAATGCCGCCCAGCCCAACCGAATCCTCCTATCAGCTTCCTTCTCGAAGTTGTTTCGGCCCAGCTGAATGGTGTGGCCAAGGTAGACATAATCCTGAACAACTTCAAGAAGGATACCGTCAACCGATACCGGTCTCGGTATGACTTGGTTGTTAAACATAACTTTCGTTTTGTCCAAGTTCATACCGAGACCGACTCGTCGGGAGGACTCGTTTAGGTCGGCCAGCATTTGACCTAGCTCATCCAACGTCTCCGCAAAGATGACGATATCGTCAGCAAAACGAAGGTGAGAGATGTATTCGCCGTTGACGTTGATGCCTCGTTCCCCCCAATCAAAGGTCTTAAAGACATCCTCCAGCGCAGTGGTAAACAGTTTCGGTGATATTACATCTCCCTGTCTTACCCCACGCCGGAGGAAAATAGGTCTCGTTCTCTGGTCTTGGATATGAACGGTCATCGTCGCCGCGTCGTACATACATCTCAGTACCTCGATATATCGCCAGTCGATATGACATCTCTGCAGAGAGTCCAGGACAGCCCAAGTCTCTACAGAGTCAAAGGCTTTCTCGTAGTCCACAAATGCCATACACAGCGGCTGATTATATTCTTCTGTTTTTTGAATAATCTGCCGAACAGTATGGATGTGGTCTACGGTGCTGTAGCCATTTCGAAACCCAGCCTGCTCTGGTGGTTGGAATTCGTCGAGTCTTCTGGTGAGACGATTCGTAAAAAAAAATTTACAATTACAATATACATAATATGAATAATTAATGCCACATGGAATTAATTATAAAAGTTTGACAATCTACATAGCGAACAATATTTTCTATTATGTAGATAGCGAGAGTCATGTTCTAACATTTATAAAAATGAAATTAACATGGAATATCACATCCATATTCATACTCCAACAATACATCCATTTTTTCTGATGTTTTAAAATAATATATTGAAAATATACTATCTGGACGTAAGGTACTTAGAAGGAGTCTTTACGGAATGACAATTTTACTTTCGCTTATAGTTAAAATATTAATGTTGTCTTATAATAAACGAAACAGGTAAAAATATCTTAACAAAAGTGAAACGGTTTTTTGTTTTGTGAATAAATTACAATCTTGAATTATTGACGAGACTTATTTTCAATCCATACGTGTAAAATCAACTAAAACATGTACCTACGTACAAAATTAAGAGTAAAAGTTAAACAATCTGTGTATTCGTTAATTTTATTTTCATTTAATTTGTTCAATAATGATATGTAATTATATATAGATAATGTCTGAAATAGATATATAATTAATATTATTATATATTCATATATTAAGTACTAATATAAAGCTGAAAAGTTTTTTGTTTGTTTAAACGCGCTAATCTCAGGAACTACTTAATCGGATTATTTTTGTGTTGGATAGCCCATTTACCGAGGAAAGCTACAAGCTTTTTTTCCCTCAAATTAATGAAACCGCGGGGCACAGCTTTTTATCTTAATAAAATAATCATGAATAAATTTTTAAGGGATACAAAAGAGCCTAAATTGTCTTGAAGTTTAACATCTCTATATCCGAATGTAGAGATTCATTTGGCTCTCATGTTATTAAATATTGTACACTTTAAAAAGGTCAACACTTTATTGAAGAATCATTAACAGCCCATTCAGTTGCTGAGCCATGATTACAAAGTAGTTTCGATAGTCATAAGTCATTGTGAATCATTTCATAGATTCGACCAATTCTAACATTTGGAATAAGCTGAACTCCAACATTTGAAGAATCGGCTTGTATGAAAATGATAATTATTATTTATATGTTGTTGTTCTGGACCAATTTACTGCTGAGTTGGAAGACATTTTTAAGTCTTGCATTTCATTTCATTTCAATAAGTTATTGAAATTCGTTTTGCTGATAACACAAGTATTTAGAATATTTAAGAGAATGCTTACTTTGTCTTTCAAAAACTGTAAAGATAGCTACGGCCGTCGGTTTTTACAATGAGTAAGAGAGAAGGTGAAGAAGTATACTTAACAAATGGAGGAGTACAAGCTATCGACGGCAATTTTTAATCTGTGCAGATTGAAACCGAAACAGCTAATATTATCTCAGCCAACCCCGAAAGTTCGTTTACAAAAGAAACAGAAATAAAACTCACCGGGACATTAAAGAATAGAAGAAGACATTATCACACACACACACACACACACACACACACACACACACACACACACACACACACACACACACACACACACACACACACACACACACACACACACACACTCACACACTCACACACTCACACACACACACAATTATTACAAATAATTAGTTAAATTAACGTATGTCGTAAATTTTATTACCTACTAAATTATGTTAATAAAATGAGAAAGTCTTCATTATTAATAGCAACGTTCTCAGTAAATGACAATAGAAATATCTACCTAATTGTCATTAGATGAAACATTCACAATTTCACATGTTATAGATTTTCTAAGTACGTCTGACAAATGAACAGACATCATAAAAATTATACAATAAGATTAAATTAAGTAAGTAAAGCGATATACAATATATTTATTTCTTTTATGTGTACCTATAAATGATATGATATTGCAGAAATCATCTTTTTTACTTTCTTTTATTAAAAAATAATGCGAACGATACTGCAATATTAATGAGTTTTTGCGAGAAGAACATGAATAGTGCGACTTGCGCAGGTATCTCGATAGTAACTCTAATTTTAATAATATTTTTTAAATACTGATTGGTTGCAAAATAAGCTCTTTAAAAATATAATAAAATTGCATGCATTAAAATAGACAGAAGTATCTGGAAAAAGTTTTAACCTTACTGTATATTAAATTGTGTCACACTCGGTTTACGCTAAGCTCTCTCTCTTAAATTTACTTTTTAATATTTTTAACGAATTAATAAAACAGTCACAGAGTTAGGATTTTGTTTCATTTAAAATAACAGATTATAAAAAAATAATAATGTAGTTTTTGCAATATATATAATATATACATAACTAAAATGTATAGGAACACTATTTGACGGATGGTGATACCCAACAGATAAATGTTTTTGATGTATTATGCTTTCGCAAAAATTAATGTAAAAGCTGTAGTTTACAAGGGCGGATCCAGGCAGGGCCGGATCTACCATATGGCTTTTTGGGCTTCAGCCCAGGGCCCCGTGGATTCAAGGGGCCCCCAGCTAAGTAAAGTCAAAGTTCAAAAATAGAAGATAATGCGAAAGAATCAATAATTTTATTAAGTTAAACAGATCGTATGGTTTGCAACCCTGCGAATCCTACGATTAATCAAACCCATTCAATTAATTTAATTCAAGTCTACGTTCAGGTATTGGTACTTCGAACTGACAGTTAAAGTGTTCGGCTGCCATTACATCCATCTCATTTGTGGTCAAATTAGGTGGGTCCCTAAGTAGGGCCCCCTAAGCTCACGGTCCGGCCCTGGATCCAGGGGTGGGGGTCATGGGGGTCATGATGGGGGGTCATGGGGAGTCATCTAAAATTGTTAAACAAGATTTTTGCCGCAATATAGATATTTTTAAGTACAGTACTTACATAAATTAATAAAATACCTACTTCTTACCTGTATCTATCATTATCAAAATTAAATTATAACTTCTTGTGACTTGACCACGACTATGTGACCTCCCCCCCTATGGCGCCAAAGCTGGATCCGCTCTTGCCCTCTTGGTAGTTTATTGATTGAGGTGAAACAGGTCCTAAAGGCCTATTCTAATCATTAGTTATTTGCAGGATAAACTTTATCTACAAGTGGTGACATAGGACCAATAGATTTATCTCTTGAAATACGTTTTAAATTGCCGAGTAATTCATGGTGATTTAGCTACTATTACGACACTCGTTTTGACATAATATATCCACCCATTTTCAATCTGTTAAGAATGCGGACACTCTACCTAGTAACATACTTACGAAACGTATTTTAAAACCAGAAAAACAACTAAAGACCGACATGATTTCAAACTTTTTTTTTAACAAATACAATAATAATTGTATACTTTTTGGTTTGAAAAAAGTCTCGCCACGGTCGTAATCCGTTGACAACTAAATCCGTTAGCGCTAATTGAAATACGAAAACTATACGTTACGCTCTTGTTACGCTTATTCGTTTTATGGAACATGTAGTAATTGATACATTGATGTCAATTATAACTGTAATGCTTTGACTTGAACCCTAAGCTGACACAACGTATCGAGTTATCGACACTTTTCAACATGTAACAAAGAATAATTAATATTTTGTATTAGGTATATGAATTTTAGTGTAATACTAGCTGCTGTACCCGCGACTTCGTCCACGTGGAATTTAACAAAAAAGTGGTTCAGTTCGCAGTTATAAAAAAAAAAAAGTAGCCTAAGTTACACCTTATTACATCAGCGAAAGTCCAGTCCAGTGAAAGTCCCGTCAAAATTGGTCCACCGTTTCAGAGATTAGCCGAAACAAACAGACAGACAGACAGTCAAAAATTGTAAAAAATGTTATTTTGGTATATGTACCGTATATACATCCATATGCATTTAGTAAAAAGCGGTTATTTTAATATTACAAACAGACACTCCAATTTTATTTATTTGTATATAGATATCTAGTGAAAAATGTCATGATAGACATGTCTTTTAGTTAATGACATGTTTATTGATTCATATTGTACTGTGTATGTATATCAATCGGCTGTTATCCAGAACACAGCCTGTTTTAGGAACAGACGATCGTATGAGTTGCTAAACTTACTTAGAATTTACACTTATAAGCTATACAAAGCATATAAAGGAAATCAATACTTACATTGTCTCGTTTCGTTCTTTTAGTTTAGATGAATGCGTCGTCGACAGGTCTTAAAAATATTCTAGTTTCTACCCCAACTTAATAAGACTACATAATTGTGTTTGCTAGCAAACGAAAAAAAACCGACTTTAATTGCATCGGCAAGTAATAAATAATAAATTAATTAACAAACGCACTAGTCGTCACTACGATTATCGAGGGTTTCCCTCGATTTCACTGGGATCCCATCATCAGATCCTAGTTTCCTTATCATGGTACCTAAGTTGGGATATCCCCTTTCCAACAAAAAAAGAATTATCAAAATCGATTCATAAACGACGAAGTTATCCCCGAACATACATTAAAAAAAACATATATACGGTCGAATTAAGTAACTTCCTCCTTTTTTGAAGTCGGTTAAAACAAAACACATTTATTTTCATTCCCAATAATTTTAAACGGATAAAAGTATTTTCAAACAGAGATATTTCCAAAAATCTAGAATGTTTGTATCTTGAGTTTTTTTTTACATGCCATTGCTTGCATAAGATTTCTGCTTATTATACATACATTCGTAGTTAACTATGATTTATGGAATAATGATTGTTAATTTATCTTCGTAGTAGTAACCTTAATCAGTTTGTAAATTCTACATGAATTTCCTCAAAACATTAGGTATAAAATGGTAAGTTAATATCACAGATTAGATTCAATAAACAAATCAAAATATACGTTAATTAAGTACCCAAGCACTTTTTTTTTAAATAATAAAAAGTAAAATTACAATGAGGTTAATCAAGCGGGTCAAGCCTCGCAAACAGTAGTCTACGTAGATATGCAAACTGTACGAAAGAAAGTTATATGTTTAGTTATGGTTACCAGATCTTAAAAGTGAATAATCGGACAGAAAAGCTCAGCCAGGTTTAGGTAAACGTATTTATTCATACGTTTGTTATACACTACAAATACATTATCTATACTAATATAACAAAGCTGAAGAGTTTGTTTGTTTGTTTGTTTGAACGCGGTAATCTCTGGAACTACTGGGCCGATTTGAAAAATTCTTTCAGTGTTAGATAGCCCATTTATCGAGGAAGGCTATAGGCTATGTATCATCACGCTAAGACCAATAGGAGCGGAGTCCACGCCGACGAAGTCGCGCGCAGAAGCTAGTAATCTATATTATGATATAAAAGCTTGTCGCGAGATTTGCTAGTTAAACATATTTACATATTGTACAATAGGTGAACTTTTGGCTAATTAGAAATTTCTTCCAAACATACCCACCACCACCACCACTTCAGCCTATCACAGTCCACTGTTGGACATAGGCCTCCACAAGTTCGCGCCCGACATTATGACGCGAACTCATGTGTTTTGCCCATAGTCACCACGCTGGGCAGGCGGGTTGGTGACCGCAGGGCTGGCTTTGTCGCACCGAAGACGCTGCTGCCCGTCTTTGGCCTGTGTATTTCAAAACCAGCATGGATGGTTATCCCGCCATCCGTCGGCTTTTTAAGTTCCAAGGTGGTAGTAGAACTGTGTTATCCCTTAGTCGCCTCTTACGACACCCACGGGAAGAGAGGGGGTGGCTACATTCTTTAGTGCCGTAACCACACAGCACAACATACCCAATTTAATTCATTTGATTGTTTTTTTTTATCATTAAGAACAGAAATAAATTTGCGAGCGTACAAAGTACACATGTCAGAAGTGAAACTTTTTTGGCAAACTAATTCAAAAAAATAATAATGAAAAAAACGAATTTAAAATACAAAAAAAATATATAATTGAAAAAAAAACAAAAAGCCAACGTCACGCGGTGTTCCCAGGCGGGCACCCATCCAAGTACTGATCGCGTTGCCGTGTTGTCGCGTTACCGGTCAAATTTTACCCCTCATGTGCCTAAAGAAGTTTCACTTCAAAATGTGTTTTCCGTAATAAATAATTAGCCAAAAACTGTACATTATATTAAAACTGCTTCCAATAAAATGAAATAGTTTCGTCATTTAGGTATAGCACCTATATCATACTAGCTGGTAACCGCGACTTTTTTTCACGATAATAGGTAGCTATAAGTTATATGCTTTTTCCCAAAGTCTATTCTATCTTTGCACTAAATTTCGTCAAAATCCATTTAGTGCTTTGGTCGTAAAAACGTAACAGACAAGAGTTACTTTCGCATTTATGATATTAGTATGGATTTAATGGTAAAATACTTGCTACTATGGCCACGTGCCAACATTCTTTTGTAGCATTATCAATCACGTCGTATCTTCAATTGTTTTTGATGCAATGAGTGCCAACAACAACTGGTAAAATGTATTATCTTATTTGTGGCTACACATCCAAAAAAACTTCACTATACTGAGTAATACCCCAAGAGCGGTTTTGTATGGATACTCTGCACAGTAGCTGCTAGACAAAGAAATTAATATTTCGAAAGTACGTACGTACTAAGAATTCTATTTTGATAACAAATAACAAAAACTAATTTTATACTAAGGCCTCGTTTACGGAGACACGGAGCGTAGTGCGTAGCGTGTGGCGTGGCGGAACGCACTAAATTCAAACGTAGGGCGGTCTATGAGTGCGTTTACGGAGAAGCGACTTTACACGCTTTCATTTTCATACATTTTGACACACGCGAGAAGGTACGCCACACGCTACGCACTACGCTCCGCGTCTCCGTAAACGAGGCCTAATTGAATACAAAATCTATTGAGACTAAAAATTCTTACACGGAGCTAACGAATCTGTTTTAAGCCGAGTTTTTGACACCTTTTGCTTTTCATATAAAGTAATTATCTTTATTTTTACGTTACAATTTTTGCGCTCTAATTGTTTTAAATAGATAACGTTCCATTATTTTATCTTAATATTTTTTAACACGTACAATATTCTAGATCATTTCTATTTCTAGTCTGATTTCACCAAAAAACGCAAACTGCATGAATTTTTGTTTTCTTGTGAGCCTTTGAAGGTACAATGCTTTTAGTAGACAATCTATAGATATTCATAATATAATACCGTAGTGAGGCCATTTATGTTAAATTATATTCGTTCTCATAACAAAAGATACTATAGGAATTTTATTGAAGCAGAATAATAATTATAGGTATATAATTCATCATTAATTAGGCTGCCATTGCTTGATGGCATGGCCAAGTAAGTACTCATATAGGTACTAAGATACAGATAAGGGGCCATCAATAAATTACGTAACACGAATTTTACGATTTTTGAACCCCTCCCCCGTTCTTGTAACAGTTGATCACACTTATGAGACTCCACCCTCATATCAACAATTCATTTTGCAATTTGACACCTAGAAATTATTAAATTGAATATAGATTATTGATTAAACTAAAAGGATTAGTATAATACTTATGTTAAATTTCAATTTAATGCGGGTAAAATCGCATGGGTGAGTTGGAATATAATTAACTGGCTGACCCCGCAAACGTTGCCATATATGATATTAACCCCCGCAACCCCCTAATTTCGCAAAACCCGTTCTTAGCTGACCTTTACTCGGCGAAAGGAATATTCCTACCAAATTTCAAGTCTCTACGCCTTATAGTTCCAGAGATTATAAACATTTTTAAAAACAATATCAAAATTTTTCGATCCAGCGAGATTTGAACCCGCGCCTTCTGACGTGCCATGACAGCGCTCTGCCAACTGAGCTATGTTGAGTGAGTATAAGAATGTGTTCCAGAGATATCGTGATGAGTCAATATATGGGTGGAAATCTCTTTTATATATGTAATATAGATTACATCAACGAACGTGCCTTTATATTTTACATTCAACTGTATTATATCGTTACATTCTTCAAACGCATTCAGGTGATTCAGAATTTACCTAACAACCTCTGCATTTAAGATTGGTGTCAATTCACGTTTCGTTTATTCTTTCCTTAATATACAATGTTATTGACTTTTAACTGAGGTAGGGCACAGCAGGAAAGTTCCTGCTCAAAATATATACGCAGCCCGACTGGGGTAGTACCACGACCTTACAGAAGATCATACCTAAATAACACTGTTTTCAAGAAATTTTGTGTTCCTGTTGGTGAGTATGGTGACCAGAGCTCCTGGGGGGGATTGGGGATAGGGTCGGCAACGCGCTTGCGATGCTTCTGGTGTTGCAAACGTCTATACATAAGCTACGGTAATCGCTTACCATCAGGTGAGCCGTACGCTTGTTTGCCGACCTAGTTATATATTAAAAAAAAAAAAACTAAAAGTAAAAAACTGACTGGCAGTTACTAATTCCGTTTCAGGATTGTAAGTTCGTTTACCGGCCCGCCGGTCGGCCGGCCGAGTCTGGGTGTAATAATTCAATATTGTATGTATTTGTAGACGCCACGTTGGCGCAGCGGTCACAGCACTGGTTCGTGGCTGTTGCCCGGGCGGTAGCGGGTTCGATCCCCGCACACGACAACATTTGTATTGGCCATACAGATGTTTGCCGTGGTCTGGGTGTTTGTGCAGTCCTTGTGGGTCTCTCCACCGTGCCTCGGAGAGCACATTAAGCCGTCGGTCCCGGTGATTATCATGTACACCTGATAGCGATCGTTACCTACTCATAGTGGGGAATATATCCGCCAAGCCGCATTGGATCAGCGTGGTGGATTATTAAGCTCTGATCCTTCTCCTACATGGAGAAAGAGGCCAATGCCCAACAGTTGGATATTACATGCTGAAGCGATGTATTTATGATATAAACTCGTCAGCCGGCTATTACCTAAGACACAAGCATTAAATCGCATGTCTTAGAAATAGACGACCTTGTATCTATGTCAACATGTTTACAATTTATATTTTCGCTATTACGGTTGTGTTACAACATATATTAAAACTCTTTTTAAAACTTATATAAAGCATATACCAATGCAGTAATTAAATTTAATTTCGTACTGTAATAACAAATTGTTACTTTGAAACAATGTCATATCAGTGTGCATCGGAGTGTTGAACGAAACAAAGCAGTACCCTTGACCTGTTCACAATTATTTTATACGTTCTAACATGCCTGCATGGTACATTTAAAAGAATATTGCAAAGAAATGACTTTTACACAAAGTAACTAAGCGTTTTGAAATCATTTTGAGAAACTACTTTTGTGATAAAACTTCAGTTATTATTGATTTTAGTTCGAATTATTACGTTCATTTATTACTAATTGTTATCGTAAATAGTTTCCTTACAATAAGTAAAATGTTATAAATAATCATAAAAATGTATATATATGTATATGTGATGTACCTTATTTTACCTTATTAAAATGAGGTACATTTTTATCAAAGCGTTAAATACTTAATTTTATTAATTAGTCATGGGTACTTTAATGTCTGCATATACCTACTAAAAATGCCTGAAACAATGATAGCCGTTGATAAACATAACTTAACCGTAACTTAAGATTCATTGACCGTTCTCGAACGACCGCTTCGAGTGGGACTTCTTGTTACAAAATTACTTAATCCACCAATAAGATCCTTATACCATTGTAATAAAGATGATAATTACTAGCAAG
This sequence comes from Melitaea athalia, assembly GCA_905220545.2. Classification (NCBI taxonomy): domain Eukaryota; kingdom Metazoa; phylum Arthropoda; class Insecta; order Lepidoptera; family Nymphalidae; genus Melitaea; species Melitaea athalia. Next base: position 12,933,731 of record HG992196.1, read on the forward strand.
ATTTCCTAGATAACTTGGTATTTTCTACAATAGAGGGTCGCACGTTGAATCACGTTTAAGTAAACTAGTGCACTGTAACTGTGGCCTGGGACTTGTGGCAAAAACTGCTATTGCCGACTAAGCTATAACCTCTATTTATTATTGTTACACGAAATCGACATCAGTGCGAAAAGTCCCAATATTTGAATATGGCAACACAACAAAATATTCTTAAACAAATTACCACTGTTTCCTACTGCCTTTTTTATTTAACAAAGGTGGTTCTAAACTCGATAGCATCAATCAATCTCCTTCGTATATTATACGTGACATTGGCTATATTATCTGTACTCTACCTCCTACAAAGTATCAGAAAATGTATAAGAAAGTTGTCCAGCCTCTTTTTCGAGTCTTGCGCTTAGCAACACATTTAGCGATTAATTTGTATTTATCACTACATATTATAAAACAAAGTCTCTTCCCGCTGTCTGTCTGTCTATATATATGCTTAAATCTTTAAAACTACGCAACGGATTTTGATGCGGTTTTCTTTAGTAAATAGAGTGATTCCAGAGGAAGATTTATATGTATAATACATGCATAATATAGTAGAGGAACACTGATCGTTTTAAAGTTTTCTAATGTGATGTCGTAAATAAACACATTTTTGCGCTTAGATTGCAAATATTTATTTTATATTTTATATTTAGTATCAGCATTGCACCCGTGCAAAGCCGGAGCGGGTCGCTAGTCTATTATAAATATAAAAATTTCGTGTCACGATGTATGTTAACGATAAACTTCGAAACTACAGAACCAATTTTTATCAAATGTTGTAAGCATCTGTAATTTGGTCCAACTTGGGAGATAGCGTAATTCTTATCTCAGCTGGACCCGGTAGGTGGCGCTGCTATCGGTATGTAAGCAATCAAATTTGGTAGCTGTTTTCCGGGCAAGACAATGTCTGCCGGGTCCGCTAGTATAGATATATATATATATTTTTTTTTTTTTGAGACATAATAACTGTGATAGACTGTATTATAGGACATATGCATAATAAACGTGTCTTTAAAATACTAAAAGAGTATTAAGTATATGATTCTATTCTATAATTGTTTGAAAAAGTATATTGTAATTATTATTTCTAATATTATATTCAATATGTACGAGAAAGAACATAATTTAACACTTAATTATACGAACAGAAAAATAAAAGAGACATGTCATTGAAACAGGCACAAAAGATGTAAATAAACTTATAAATAAACATAAGATTTTATCATGGTTTTATAAAATAATAACTAGGTACTTTTCCTTGTTTTTTACCTTTCCTCCAAATTTACCAAATATATTACGACATTAAAAATCATGTCATCAGAATTACGATGTAAAAGACATCAACGCGTTCTGAATTTTGGCAGTTTCTATAAATCAAGTATGTAAGTTTCTCGTGTCGAAAGCATACAAAAACATTTTATGTTTTAAATTTACATATTTATACTACTTAATTGTATAGTGAATTCATTGATAAATTGTTATCTTTTGTTCCATTAAATTACCGTTCATTTTGACGACGCGTTAGCGCAGCGGTCATAGCTCTGGATTGCGGCTGTTGCGATGGCGGTTACGGTTTCGATTCCCGTACATTTATACATTTGTATTGGCCATACAGATATTTGCCATGGTCTGGGCGTTTGTGCTTGTGTGTTGTGTGTGATTCCGGACCCCCGACACAGGAGTAATCCTAGTGGAGGCCGTTGAGTGTGAGGCGTTTATTTATTACTAGCCGACCCGTGCCCACTTCGTTACGCATTATTTATTTTTAATAATTACTTCAAACGACGATATCTCAAAAACTATTCATCTGATTGATATAGTGTAAAGGGCAATTTTAATCTGCATTAAATGCCTAAGCTAAATAACATATTAATTTGGATAAGGATTAATACTGAACTTAAGAAAATAGCTTTGAAAATAACGTAATGTTTTTAATTAAAAATTTGAACATAAAAGTGGTTATTGTAAGTCAACCCTAAGAGATAGAGATATGCTATCGCGGACTTTTTTGTAGCATTTTTATAGATTTTGAATTCGCTAGTACATTATACAACTATATCTTTGCTAGTTTACGCAGCGTTCGCGTGGAAAGCTCCCCGTTGGCGAGATTTTTTGCGACCTCTTCAACATTTATCGCCGTATTTCTGCTAATTTACATTAAAACATAATAGATTATATACCTAAACCTTCCTCAAGAATTACTCTTTCTATTGTTGAAAACCGTATAAAAATCCGTTGCGTAGTTTTCGAGTTTATCGCGTTCAGACAGACAGACAGGAGGACAGAAAGACGCGGCCGGGGGACTTATTTTTATAATAAGTATAGATTTGCTATTCATATTTAAATCGTTTTTAGAAAACAGTATTGCTAACTATAAATAATTTGTACTCCTATTATTACCTGTTAAATATTTTCATAGTACGTATTTGAAATAATTAAAAAACTTAAATTACGCCAAATATAATCAAAGGAGTCATATACCCTAGAGGCCTAGATATTACGTTACTAGCTTCTGCGCGCGACTTCGTCGGCGTGGACTCCGCTCCTATTGATCTTAGCGTGATGATACATAGCCTATAGCCTTCCTCGATAAATGGGCTATCTAACAGTGAAAGAATTTTTCAAATCGGCCCAGTAGTTCCAGAGATTACCGCGTTCAAACAAACAAACAAACAACCAAACAAACAAACTCTTCAGCTTTATATATTAAGTATAGATTAATCAGGTTCTATAATTATGTTAAATAATTTAGGCGTACTTGAAAAATGCCCTTGCAATTGAAATTTATTATTTCGAATACAAATTGATATTCTGATAGGCATAGTTTCAAATAGATATTTAAATTTTATGTCTATTACGATAAGTCGCTTTCCAAAACAAGAAAATGCGAGGTCAAATAAAAACCTGATAGCGGGCTTTAGCAATATTTTCCGTTTCCAGTTAATTGCATACATACGTGCACCAAGCCATGTAAAGTATGCATGTATTAGGAATGCGTTACCAAAGCAATGTGTTTATAAATATACATTGGTAACCATTGAGCTATTATTACTAACGTATAGAGAAGCTATACCAAACAAAAAACGTGTCACATCTTGACGGCAAGAGCGCGGGGGGTGGGCGTGGCGTGAGCTCCCGTCACCCGGTCGGTGCTGCAGCGCTACATAGCGACTGTTGTCTAAACAAATTATTAAAACATGCAGCGCTTAGCTGCTTAGAGATGCTATTTTTCTCAATGACAAATGACGGAACATGGCGTCCACTAAACATTTTGCTTAAATTAAGATTTAAAATTAATATATAGTTACTTACCGATGGAAAGTTACCCCTTTGCACTTCTACGTATTGGTTGAGTTATTACTACAATATCGCAGCACACACGAGGGCATATTTAAAGAGATTTTACACGATTTCGTTTTAAAATATTACGACCAAATTGCGACTGCATAGCTTTAAGATTCGCAAGCGACTGAGTGAGGTGCGGCCGGCCGACCGCAGTTGAACGGAACACAGTAATGTTCGGCGATGTCTTCTCTATACGTTAGTAATAATAGCTCAATGTTGGTAACATTTTTTTTTTGCTCAGCTTACGCAAGCGACGCGATGAGCTCATTCATTACAACTCACTGGATATTTTATACCGGTTTCCAAATCTTTACATTAAAACATTAAGATTTTTAAAGACTTATTCCACACGAAACTAATTGCAGAAGTATCAACGATTGCTTACGCAGTGTCAAAACTAGTCGAAAATTATGTTTTGAAATTTCAGTGTGCCATGGTCATTAGTGTTGAAATTACGAAATTAATCTATTTACCGAATAATTAAAGACATTTCATTAATTATTTTAGATTGTAAATGGTAAAATAATATTGCAAGAAATTATGGTTCTGATAAGTAATGAATTTGACTTTGTAGAAGTTATTAATGGGTTTTTAATGATAGATGTACGATTTTAAACGTAGAATCAAATCTGTGAACATCGTCGGAATCATTTCTAACTGGTTTGACCGCGTGTGACGGCAAGTTCCTATAAACGACGTAACCGCAATCGAGGCCCGGCTCGATGATCGGCGACTGTAATTTTGTAATCTTTCTTGAATTACTTGCATTCCGCACAAATATTATATCAAATATAAACCGTATATAAACACTAGTTTGCAAACGAGATTGTAAAATCAGAGAATAAATAAAATTTGACTAGGATTGATATGTAGGTAATGTAATGATTTCAGAACTTTTATAGGTTTATCATCTTCATTTGTAAAATATAAAACCTCTTAAGCCCCATCCACACGCTTGACGAACAATGGCGAACAGCGAACAGCAAACAGCAAAAACGGACGTGTGGATGGGTGTTTGTCGTTGTTTGCCTGTTCGTGTTTGTGTTCGGCAGTGTTCGGCATCGGTGTCGGTTTTTCTTCACAGATCAAAGGATGTTTGGCAAACAGTTCGCGGTGTATCCACACGTTTGGCCAGCGATCAGTATGCGCGCGAGCTTCACGGGTGTTGGACGTGTCGCAGCTTAGAGTACATACATTACTTGTCGCAGTTTTTGGCGCGTTATTTACAGCCTTTTAGGTACTCAAAATCATGTTTTAATATTGTTTGTGTGACGTCATGTAAAGGTTTTATTTCTTCATTTAAAAATATTTAAATGAATTATATTAAATTATTATTCGATAAATAATCGTAAAACAGTATATTTATTTTACTAGTACAGTAGTAGTTAGTTACAGTAGTAGTACAGTATATTTATTTTAGTAGTATTAAGTACATTATAGATTTTATCCGTCCGCCATGCCGCCGCGTTATTCGTCCGCCGTGTTTGCCGATCCACAAAATACTACACGTTCATCAAAGCGTGAGGACGGCTGTTTGTGTTTGATGATTGTGGTCGATGTTTGGAACTTTGTTCGTGTTCGTGGCGAACACCAAGCGTATGGACGGGGCATTATATGAATTTGCTCGTATGTTAAAAGTTATGGTAAACTTATTTTAAAGCGATTAACTAAACTTACCTCAGGTGGGGCAGCGAATTTTAGATTAGCGAGAGACCCGTGCGATCGACTTCTATGTTCTTGCCTTATGCTGTACGAAAATGCTCGTTCATTTAAATGGCCCTTTTTTCTGTAGATACCTCCAGAGTCTTCTACCGCTTCGAGGCCTGTCATACTTTGCGCGGCCTTCATCGCTGATGGAGGAGGCTTCGAGCGTCTCGGATCAACTGTTGCATACTGTATGCGACCTCGAACGGGAGGAGGGACTGGCGGAAAAGGGGCAGGTGCTAAGGCCGCCGGAAGACGACCTCTATGACCCATTGTTGCGGGTCTAGCGTGTGGAAGAGTAGCGGCCGGGTGTGCTACCAGTACCATCGGGTGTCCCGCAGCCGCCCAGGCCGGTGGCGCCCGCCCCAATGATCTCCCGTTCATTAGAGCTGCCGGACCAGGCATCGTGGCGTATAGTTCATCGACTGATGCAGACGATTTCTTTTTTGATTTCTTTGTTAATGTTTTCTTCTTAGGCTCTTCGGGCGGCGGAGGTGGAGGAGGGACGGAGGCCGGACGTGTGATCTGCCGAGGACGCGGCGCCCGGGTCTGATGAGGAATTTCGTCGCTTGCGTCATCGCGTTCAATTTCTCCAACCCAAACCTTATGGTTCTCGTCTCCATCGAATACTTCCACTTCTTCGTCGTGTTCCGGAGGTAACTGTGATGGAGACCGTTCGGCTTCCAAACGCTTAGCATATGAACTGTCAGCATAAGCATGGAAACAACACCTCACAAGGGCGTTTGCGGCGGCTTCGCGACGGCAAATAAAAGCGTGACATTCTAGAACCTTAATACCCTGCGTGCGACGCAAAACTGCCGCAAATAAAGGAGGGCGCCGCGGCGCTGGTGCTCTAGCGAACGGAGAATCCAATGGTAAAAATCTAGGCGCACCCTCGACACTCACACGTCTTACAGCGGCACAGTAATGTAAACTCGAAATCGGAAAAAACCTCGAAACCCTAGAGCCGCTCTCGTCGACATTCTCTAGCAAGATTCCATTCGACCAAACCGAAAGCCACGAGTCTATTCCGCCGGTGGTCGCTCCTTTTTCCGGATACAGCTCGCGCAAGGGCTCCTGGATGCCCTGTAAACCATCCTTGCTCTGCTGCGGCACCGCCGAGCCCAGGTACAAGACACGGCACCGACAGATCGGCGTCGACTCCATCTTTAACGATACACTATCACATGACACTCAATCACTGAAACACTGCAGTTGATAGTATTGCGTCGCGACACTATAGTACGTGCGGCCGCGAGACGGGCGCGGGTCTGAGTGAACGGAATTCAAGATGGCCGGCGAGAGGCGCGGGGAGGGGGTCTTACCTGCGCTTACGCACCTGTGAAGACGCCTCAAAGGGTATAGGAAGGTAGCGAGTGCCGATGAACCGGCATTGTGTCAAACCTATCGTCGCGAATTCGGCCGCGTTTCTCTCACTCGACGCGTCATCACATCACTGATCGACGTGATAGAATGTCAAACTTTTGTCTTGGGGCGTAGTGAAATCTGAAGGTCGGTTGACCGATAGGAAATAGTTATCATCGATCTACTTTTGATTTAATTATTTTATTCAAAAATATTTCTTTAACACAAAACGCTTCATTTAACCACTTACATTTCAAATAATTTATATGGTCAAAATTCCAGTAATGCAGATAATTTTCTATTGATACGTTTTCCCTATAGATATGTAATTGTAAAATACAAATGAAATAAGATTGAACGGTATCTTAAGAAATATATTTATCGTATGGTTTATTTGTTATACACTCGACAAAGAACGCACATAACTAACAGCGTATTTTAAAAATACCTCTCAACAACTAATTGTATATAGTAAAGAGTATTCATTTATTTCTGGTTAGGGTTTTTATAAATAATTACAAAAATTAAACTTAAATCTTGGAACTTTATTTCCGTCACACTATTTACATATAGCAACATATTAAGACAAAATTATAAACATTATAGACATATATACTAAACAGTAAAATATTTCATCGTTAAATATACACATTAATTAAAAAAAGCACTAATATCTGGGAGTTTTGCTGAATCCCGTTTCATCCCCAGTGTACTGTGGAGCTTTGCGTTTCTGTATTATATTTTGTATCTGAAACAAAATAAATTAATACATTATAATTATAAAACAAAAAAATTATAAATGTTAACGACACAGATAATGTTTGAGTGATTTTTATAATAAAACGGCGCCATTTGATGTATGTACATCAATTTTTTTTTTTAGTTTGTGATATTCTAAGTTTAATGTTAAAGGTGCGATAACGTGTATTTACTTGACTATTTTTTCGTCTACCTACGTTGTATTTTTACCTTGATAAAGTTAATAGTTTTTAAGATAAATCATAAATAATGATTCAGGACACAGAGAGGCTGGTGAAGCGAATACTTGTGAGCGCGCGAAATGACCAATTAAAAAACAGGTATAAACAATGACATTTTTTTAAATCTCCATTAGGAAACCATTAATTATTGTATTAAAGAATTAAAAAAATATATAATTTATATTTTATTTTTTTCTTTAATATATTTTTCATGTGTCAAAAGTACCTAAAGGAGATGGGGACTTTTAGGCTAAAATGTAATAAGTACACATATGGTTTAAAAAATTGGTCATATTTTTTTTATTTTTTTTTTATATAAAATATCAGCTCAATTCTGAATCTGGAAGCTGAGAAAAATGAAAAAGATAGTTTTCGTCAAATTAAGTGGGTATCGATTTAACTATAATCGATTATAGAATTAAAAAAAAAAAAAGTTTGCACTAGTTAATTAACTCAAAGTATTTAGATACACAATTGAAGTTGTAAACAATAAAGTGTATTTAAATAAAGTTACATTAATATCGAAAATAACAATTAATATCTGATAAACGAAAATGATTATCGATTTCGAATCGATTAAAAATAAATAATATTTAATAACAGTTTTGACAGCTGACTGATATTGAAACTGTGTGCCCCGTCATGGTCCCGTCACTCGTTTCATGTAATCATGTTTATAGTTGTTTAATGTTTTCAGTGTATTCAGATGCGTCCTGAGTCCATTCCTGATATTTATTTATGGTTTCAAGTGATTGATATTTGTAATGATATAATATAATAAAGATTAGTGCTTCAAGAACTTGGTGATTGGGTTTTTCATAGACATTGGTAACATAACATCAATTTTACAAAACGTCTAATAGCTCTGCTCTCAGATGATAAAAATAATTTTACGTCATGTCATTATTGTTTCTATAAATTTAATACAAAAAAGGAAATAAAAATAGTATCTATGACCCCAAGATTGATTACTTGCAAGGAATTAAGTCGAAATCTTGAAATTTAATAGCAAACCAAGAATAAAGAGCAATAACTCTGTTAATTCATTTATTTATTATTTATATATTTCATTTATAATTAAAAAAACTAATAAACGCATAAATAAATAATATTTTTAAACTAAATGTATTTAATTAAATCGATTGAAAGTTCTTCTTAAATAAAATCGATTACATTATTTCGAATCGAATAAATAACGTGTGAGGCAGTCACTAATGTCAAAATTTCTTGAAGTGTCAAAAAGATCATTAGTCACTGGACGGGGTATAATTGGTACCATTTTCATTACGTTACATTTTACGTTACATTTTGGCCCAAGAATGTATGGAATCGTATCCGTCTCCTGTGAGATTTTTCGTACCTTTAAAAATTCATATCTCTAAGAATATTAACTTTATCGTGAAAAGTCATAGGACCTTTTTTATTTGTAGTTTAATAGGTAAAGAATATAAAAAAAATTTGACCGGTTGAAAAATAACAATTCCTTGCAATTGAAAAAAAATTGGTTTATAAAATATGGTCCCGGATTTCCCCCTGGAAACATGCATTTATATCATCAGTAAGGCTATTTGAAGAGGATCGCATAAAAAAATTGAGGCGGAATAGTTTTCGGAACTCATGCGCCGACTCGTACTGTACTACAACCATTTCCCTCACTGCAGAACATCAAATAAATGTAGCAAACCCGGAATGAAAACCAGCTTTTCAGTTGCTGTTCAAATTATATACCGACAAGTCTACGACGGCTTTTATATCATATTACCCCCTTTTTACTTTCACATTACTCGCATATGTTATAAGCACATATGTACTATTTATTGCATATACATATACTTTAACTGCATTTTTTTTGCTAATTCTTCTATGCAGAATCTACAATCCCAATTAGTGGTTGCTTTACATAACTATATTTAATTTAGAACATCATTTTAATTAGTAAAATGACGATTCAAATATGTAAGATTTTAAATCAACAGTTATTTTCATTACTAAAATTATTTAAAACGGCATATTTACCATGTTTTTGATTTTTACTTCGTAGATAATGTCGAAATATCGAGATCCGCAAAATAAAAAACTTGGAACTATCCCATTTTAAATAATTTTAATAATAATTCAAATGTTCTTTTAAAGCGTACTCGAATATTTTGTTTTTATGTTTCAGGACGATTCGGAAGTGCGTTTAAAGCCTAACTGAATACAGTAATAAAATTGAAGGTATATCCTAAATTACCTGTTGCCATTCCCGGTCGAGTTCTGCTTTCTCGCTCTTATCCTTGGTCTTTCGCGTCTTACGTCCGTCTTGAGTCTTCACTCCGTACTGGAAGGCGGCCTTCGGAAGAGCCTCCTTGCTACTCATGTACGCCGAGTACTCTTCTTGTGTGTCGAAGTCCCAGCGACCTGTATTAAAATTACTGGTCCATTAGCATGTGTATAGTAAGAACGGAGAGCAAATAGGTACGGTAGTTTTCCGTTTTTTCTTTTTTTTAAAGGAATTTAGAACCTAATTGGAATGCAGATTTTTCCAACAAGACAAAAGAAAGTTACTTGTACACGTTGTTTTAAACTACATATACATAATTTTAAATATTACAAATTTCAATCATTCTGTAAGATTCCAAAGTGTTGCAAGCAAGTCTTATGAAGGAATTGAGTAGGAAGTTGGTGTTGTCTGGGGACTTCAAGCTTCGATGTGATGCAAGACCTCCTAGAACGTGTTGGGGTAGTGAGAAGATGGAAACGAGACCGAAGGTAGGAGGGCGAATATTGGTTATGAAGTATGTTATAGAGAAAGGAAAGGATGTGCATATCACATTAAAGGTGGAATGGGAGCCACTCAATTTAAGTACGAAATTGGGAGATGTGATACTTAAACCAAAGATAAAGCGTATCGTAAGATTTTGTAAACGTTCTAATTTATTAAGTAGCTCTTGTGTCACATTTAAATAGCTTATAGCACACATCTACATAGTCGAGAATAGGTCAAAGGGACTGCGCAAGCAGAATTTTGGTTTTAAATGGAAGAAAGTATTGAAAAATCTCAGAAACGGCAAAATTATTGTACAAGATTGTAAACATTGGTATGCGACGACAACCTCATTAATTTTCTTGTAAGTAGCACGTGTGATGTTCCTATGGAATGGCGTAGTTTTTATGGACTTAAACTCTTTAAATAAATAAAATAATAAGAAGTAGAGGTGTTCGTTATATTAGATAGCAATATAAAATAATATATTATTTACGCAACTTTAAAAGTAGCGTAACGTTATAACGTATTATTAAGATAGAGGCGTTGCGAACATTTCTAAAGAACAGTAGGCGGAGGCACAGACCGATGGGCCCCTTCTTGTTGCCGGCGTCCATCTTGGTGTAGTCGACCTCGTCGTCGGAGTCGTCGATGGCGTCGTCCATCTCCCGGAGGCCGGGGTAGCACTCCGCGTAGCCCTCGGGCTCCGCCGCCAGCCGCGACAGCAGCGCCGCCGACCGCGACTCGCGCTCCGCCCGCACGGCGCCCGGGCCTGACCAGTACAACGCATCACGTTTTATTTTATTGAAGTGAAACTTCTTTAGGCGCACGAGGGGTAAAATTTGAGCGACCGCTAACGCGGCAACGTCGGGAACGGTCACTACATAGATGGGTGACCGCCTGGGAAAACCGCGTGACGTTGGCTTTTTTTTCCAATTCATTTTATTGTATTTTAAATTCGTTTTTTATTAAATTAGTTTTTTTTTAATTACTTTGCCAAAGAAGTTTCACTTCTGACATGTGACACACGCAATTTAAACAACTGCTGTGCCCTAACTCAGTTAAATTATGCCCAGCAGTGGGATGTTACAGACTGAATTATTAATAAATACAGTTATTTCTCTATAAGAATGAGATTCTCGCATACCCTCTTCCTTTTCAACCTCGAGAGGTTTGTCGAAGTAAGTCCGCGGTCTCTCATCGCGTCGGTCGCCCCTCCTCTCAGCCACATAGTCACCGATTTCGCCGTATATTGAGTCATCGTTACGGCCCTTGTCTGTCGCTTTATCCTAATTAAAAATTTATAAAAACACATTATATTATGATATTTATTAATAAGCAGTGCATGTAATTTTAAAGATATTTGAAAGATACTATCTATAGTAATATTGTACGAGTAGAGGTTTTAATTTATTATTTTGTTCGTTTAAAAGTGCAGGACTCATAAATCTGATTTATTCTTATTGAAGTAAGACTTCTTTACGCATGCTGAACTTGGGGAGGAAGCCGGTGAATGTGTGACGAGAGCGTTAAGAAAAGTGTGATCGGGCGAGGTGAACGGAAGTTGAGAGGGAGATATAAGTTAGACGGCCTTATACAGTTCAAAGCACACTCGTTTTGTTTTTTGTGTTTTTAATCTTATTTATCACATATACCTGTGTATTGAACTATACTTGTCGATTTAAATTGAATTGTTTTTTTTGACAGCAAACACATTAATTGTAATTATTTTTAACCAACTTTTTACTTTTTACTGGGCGTACCGATTAAGATGTTTTTTTTGTTACAAAAGCTGGTGCTTGTCATGTGGTCCCATTCAAATATGATAGAGGTCTGACAAGTACTTTTTGAGTAATTACTAACAATGCGAATTTAATTGACTGGTCTCTCAAATATTTCAGTCGTATTACTAATCAATCATAATAGGGTATTCCACTATGTTTGAAAAAGTACTTCAAAATGTTGATTTTCTAATAAAAAGCTACAAAAAAAATATATTTCGGCAAAATAAACACGTTTTCATGCCATAAAATTAAATTAAATTTTAAACCTTTTTTATTACCGCGAAAACGCTACAGCCATTTTGGTGACGTAATATGGGCAATAACAAAAATGTATGACGTATTTAAGAGAGTAACATAACCTACAATTACTATGACAGCCATCAACAAATTAGTAATGAATGCATATTATTTCAGTTGGAACAAGATATGAAGAGTTATTATACGAAAGAACACAACTATTACTCCTTGAAGTTAAAATTGATAGATATTAGTATGTACACTAGCTGTTGACAGCACTGACAGAACTTTGTTATTGCCCGTATGACGTCACACCATGGTGGCTCGTGTTTTAGGTCACGTGATATACAGATTAAAATATACGACTTTTAATTTCAATATAATAAATCAATAATGTGCTTTTATGATTTTAAATGAGAATATTTAGGTGTGTTTCTATATAAATTTTAATTTTTATCAAAATTTATAATTTATTTTTCACTACGGAAAGTACCCCATTGAAGTCGGTTTTTTTGGCTTGCCAGCAACACAATTATTTCTCTTGTAATATTACTTATTTTATTTTACACAGTAATATTGCTCTTGTGTAGTTATGTGTGTAGGCGGCTAAACACTGGTGGTTTGCGGATTCGATTCCCTCTCGGAATGGATATTTGTCTGTCTGTCCTAGTGGGACTCCCCACCGCACCTCGGAAATCAAGTTAAGCAGTTGGTCCCAGTTGTTATCATAAGTTCCTAGTGAAGAACCCGCAGCGGAGCAGCGTGGTGGAGACACATGGCCAGCAGTGGGACGTCACAGGGCGGTACCTTGGTCTTCTTCATCCGGCGGTGGCGGCCGTGGCGCAGGTAGGAGAAGATCTGCTGCAGCTTGTCGAGCACGACGGCGGCGGCGGCGGCGGCGGAGCTGCGGGTGTCGGGCGCGGGCACGTCCGCCTTGCTGCGCGTCAGCGTGGTGGGGATGTCGCTGTCGCCGCCCTCCTCCTCCAGCTCCACCACGTACGCCGTGCGCCCCGGCAGGAACAGCTCGTTGCGGGTCACCTTCTTGCTCCTGCGATACAGGGGGGGGGACTTCGTTTACACGTCGTCCGTGATATACGTTCGCGAATATTATTTTTATTCTTGATGACGTATAACAATAGTTTATTAAACATTATACATACTTACAATTCACAACCTAAGAACTAAATATTTACAGATAGTTTTGGTACAAATCATGACCACGTGGAATTGTACCAAGAATGCTGGCAGCATTTTCCCATTGAATCGCTATGCCGATTCTCTGGGCAAAAAATGCACCAGCCCTCTTGTCACCAGTGGAGGCAAATAAGGCAAGGAGTTATCTCATTTAAAAAAAATTTAACACTGCTACTCCACGGTCTTGATGATTGACTTGTTGGCTGTTGAAGGTGTGATGAATCCTTTTTTAGATCAACTACATACGGTATTCAAAAGAACCAAGTAAAAAGACTTGTATGATTCTTGAAGTGCCTAAAAGTCAAACTTACTATTGTAATTAAACAACTTTTTTGGATTTTATCGCATTTTATTAACTTTTTTAAATGCCTTCCTGTGAACATAGTCTAGAAAGCTCGCCATTATATTAGATTTTATAAACCACAAGTCCTCGCAAAAGAATACCGATACCAACCAAGTATGATCCGTGAGGCTATTGAAATAAAAAATAGAGAAGATGGCAGATGGCTGGCCATTATCACCTACGTAAGATCCCATTATTAAAATAATTAAATCAAAAACCAAAAATAATATGCCACAGATTAAAGACTCATTTAGCACTTTCTACGAGGACTAATTAAAATATTGATGTAACATAGAGTAGTTTCGAGTAACTTTGTAACGTTAGGACGTCTGACACCTCAATCCTCCCGTGACCATGGTTGCTGTAAAGTACCTATATGAAACGTTGGGAATATAAAAAAAAAACGTAATAAGTCTCGATAAAATCCGAAAAAGTTATTTCATTATAATGAGTGAAATTCGCGTAAGCAGAAAACAATAAACAAACTTACTTTTGTTCCATGATGAGGTTACAAATATTTTTTGCCATGGGAGTTAGATACTGTATTTCTTCTTCCTGAAATAACAAAAAAATACACGTTTTAGCATTTAATCAATATATAGGTTCATTTTAATGATATTACGTTAAACGACGTTAACGAGGCGTTAAATTAATCCACGCATCACACATACCATTTAGAAGATTTGTACAATGGATTATCCAAGACTAAAAGAATTTCTCAATTCGAGCCAGTAGTTCCTGAGATTAGCGTGTTCAAACAAACAAACAAGCTCTTGAGCTTTATCATACTAGAATAGATATGTATAGACATTATCATACACTTACGATAGGTACAATTTCCTTTATAGCTTCTTGAATGGGCTCCAAGGGAGCTGACACAAGTCGCTCCATCTCTGCCTCCTGTTCTTGTTCACGAGTTTGAATTTCTGAACGGACCTGGAATAATCACAGATATTTCTTACTAATATAAACCAGGGTCGATAATTTTTGAGACCAAAAAAAAATTGAACAGAGATACCTACTTTTACTCCTACATCCTGTTCTAATTTTTTATAAAAATATAACAAAAATATATGGAAAAATAATTTACGGGCGATTTGTGATCGGGAAGTAGGTAGGGGGGGGAGATTTTAAGATTGACAACGGTTTATCACAATTTCCGGAAAAACTACGAAAAACTACTAAAAAAATTTATAGGTGAAGATTATCTCATTAACCGACTTACTTTTTGCAGTAAAGCATAATCGAGACCTTTCACCAAGTGAGTGTGTTCCATGTCACCACCGAGATATTTAGATTCCTGAAACAAGAAATAATATTATTAAACAAGTTTCATTCTCGCACAAATGGTTTTTGGGTACGGGAGAACGGGGGTAGTCTAAAACCTCACCACATATCACCAACGGGTGGTAGGGACTTATAATTTGCTAAAAAAAACCATACAATTAACGGACAACCTATTATTTTAATTTACAAAGTAGATTTTTAAAAGGTTTATAATTCTTGGGAGTTATTCTTATTAATAAACAAAATTCTTTATAACTTTTTTTTATACTTCAAGAATGGCAAATCAGCATAAGCCCACATGATGGTAACCTGTTTGGGAAGCCTATTGAAGCCTGCAATACCAGAAGCATAGCAAGTGTGTTGATGACCCTCCCCAGAAGCTATGGCAACTTCACTCATCACAGAGACACAATGCTATTTGAGAACAATATTGCTCTTAATTCTTATCTATTTGGCTGTGATCCTATGTAAGGTTGAAGTGCTTCTCCAGTAAGGCTGTTTCAAACTTTGAGCAGAATATTTCCTGCTATGATCAATGATGTAATTTATCATATCTATTTACATACTGGTATCAATACATATAAAGTACCTGAATCATTTGCCGTCTCCGTTCCTTCGCGTCCATACCAGATTTGAGGTCTGGTGCCACAGCTCTGAAATTGACAAATTCTATTTTATTTAGAGAATGTCCGAATTTCTTAAATGAAATATAAAATAGCTAATAAACACTACACACTTGTATCACTACAACTCGATCTGTGAATTAGGAATACACATCAGTTCTGTGATCTGTCTTCAAATTAAGTTGTATTTATTATGTTTTTTGATTTTGGACTACATTAAGAAACATTTTTAAAATCATATCCAAAATTTTTTTTTGATTCAGTGGGATTTTAAACCGCACCTTCTGACGTGCCGTGTCAGCGCTCTGCCAACTGAGATATGGATCCACATCAAGCTGGCTCGAAATTCTCGATATGATGATTTTGGTTTTTAAGCAAACCTTGGCGCCGTCTATAGCGAGTTCTTTACAGACCCCAACCAGTATTATGGTGTGGTATTAAAGTTCGTATTATTATGAATTTTTTGTATGGAAATATGGAAAAGTGTTGTTTTTAGACTTTTTCAGGCATTTTTTTAAATTTTTCTCTCCGTAACAACCATCCTCGTACTTCAAGGAATGTTTAAAAAAAAGAATTAGCGAAATCGGTTCAGGTATTCTCGAGATTTGCGCTTAGCAACACATTCAGCGATTCATTTTTATATTACAAGAGATATAAAGTTATCACCTAAATCATTAAGAATAAGATTACAAAAAATTAAAAAAATTATAGTTACAATACATATTATAACAATCTCTCTAGTGAAACAACCGATCTGGTGTAGTGATGCAAGTAGTCGCCTAAAACACTGATAGATTGTGGGTTTGACTCCCGCTCAGGATAGATATTTGTATTTGTACAATTTTTTCTTTCCGGTTGGATGTCTGTTCTTGTGGGTCTCCCCACTGTCCCTCAGAAAGCAACTTATGCTGTTGATCCCAGTTGTTATCATAATGTTTATGACAGCGATTGGTACTCATAGTAGGGAACATATCCACCAACCCGTAGTGGAACAGGGTGGTGGATTAAGCTCCAATCCTTATCGTATATGGAGAAAAAGGCCTATTCCCAGCTGTGGGATGCTACAAGCTTACTTACATGCATGTACATATTTTAAAATTACCTGTAAGCGCTGCTGGTATTACTCGCAGGATCAATGGTAGTTATATCATTGAGACCATCCCGTCTCTCTCGTGCCCGATCTCTATACTTCTCAGCAAGCTCGGCCAGCTTATTGTCTTCTTGTTTTTTGAGAGCAGCATAATATGATTTCTTTTTACGACGAAGCTCGCCTTTGTTTTCCGTGGGAGGTGGCATAGTCCTGCAACAATAATGAATATAATAATATTTCGAAAAAAATTGTCTGGTATTTATCGTATGTTTCAGGGATTTGTAATGTGAAAAATGGAAATCGAAATATATAAAAACCGAAAAATTTTAAATTGATATGTTTGTATCAATAGGATAAAAACATCAATTTTATGTTAGATCAAGGATAAAATTTAGACTATGGACCGTCGATTTAGAGGTTCATATTTTTTCTGTAATTTTTTGGTATCTATTTAATGAATCAATGGTGAATACAATATTATTTACCCTGCATTAGCCATAGCTTCTCTGACTGAACCAGGAGGGTGCGCACCTCCAGATGGTGTCGACCGCGGAGTCATAAGCAACTTCCTAAAGTCATCATTCGTCAGCCTTTGAGACGCCGGAGTATCTTCAACACTTCTGTGATCCTCCATGTCGCTTTTTAGAGAAACCTTACTTGGACAATGTATTAACTAGATTTAAGTTTTTTAATGGTATTTTAGGACAAATTATGTAAATATTTTGACCAAGGAGCGTAGCAAGGTTCAGTTTGTTTAACACCCAAAAGTAATCAATAATTTCTTAGCACAATTCATTAATTAAACGTAAATAAATTAACAAATGCCATTTTAACAAATCGTTTGGTTTCGATCAAGGAAGAGGAACTTTGATGAAGAATTGAAGCACTGTTGCCAACTGTTAGCTTTACCAAGTTGCTAGACATTCTTTAAATGTTGCTAGATTGCTAGTTTTTTTTACCCCAAAAAGTTGCTAAAAGTAGCTAAATGTTCTTCTTCTTCTTTTATAATTGGCATACGATCGCCATTATACCTTACATAAATAAAATTTCTGACAATAATTTTTATTTTTATAATTCTAGCAAGTGAGTTAAAAATGTATTGTATAGACATTGAATAAAAAAAAAATTAAAAATTAATCAATTAAAGAGGAAGATGTGGCTGGGGTTGAGAATCTTTCGATTTCGAATATTTTTCAGCGGTGACCATTTTATGCAATACATCTTTAGGCAAAACACAGTTATGGCAGCATTTACCACTATTCCTGAGGGATTCTCTAATGCAGAGGATTGAGTTTAGAATTATCAAACTCAATAGGTTTCTTTGCTTATTTTTAACCAAATTCATTTGAGAGAATAACTTCTCTATCTCTGCATTCGAATGTGGCAATGGAAGGCAAGTTAAAGCAAGAGTGCTTATAATCTTAGTATATGTTGTTACTAGAAAAATTTTCAATTTTTTGTATTTCCACCCAAAATTTAACTATTTCTTCTGTAGTTACTTTTTCAAAGGTAAATCCATTTTCAAATTAAATAAAAAAAAACCAGCAACAAATAAAATATGGATAAAACAAAATAAAATAAAATATGGATAAAACAAAATATGGATAATACAAAATAAAATATGGATAAAACAAAATAACACAATTATTTATTATACGTAATACTCGTATTACGTACCAGCGCGTACTATTTTGGTTTAGTAAGTACGTATTCTGTCGCAGCGTAGCAATAAACAAGAGATTCCCGTATTCCCGGCCTTACCAATCTCGATAGCCTCGTGTCTTATGATGAAATGAAAAGATGCTAAAAAAAAGTAGCTAAAAAATTTAGCTACAAGTTTTACCAAATTGTAGCTGTCTGTCACCAAATAATAGCTAGATCTAGCTATAAAGTAGCTAAGTTGGCAACACTGAATTGAAGATTTAATAACCACAGATAAAGAAATAAAGAAATTTCATTGACACAGACCATAGACACTACATGATTGACGGATAAAAAGAGTACTGCCATTTGAAAAATAAGATGAAACAAAGATATAAGTAGGGGAAGGTTTGGTATATTGGACCATTCGTTAAGTTGGACCACCATCAAATAACTGTTTAGTGGTTTATTTATTTTATAATTGGCAACACCAAAACGACAATCAACTAGCTTCACTACACATCGGCCATTTTGATTTCTCATAACACAGCGCGGCTAGTTGTCATGAACGAAAAACGAATTTCATTGTTTTTAATGTAAATTTTGGTGTTCTTTGCTAGTGGTGTAATTAAGGCAAAGGTAAGCTGTCTATATTTATATTTTCAATTGAGATTCTTTATAAATTAACAATGAACTGGCGATAAACATTAACCGGCTTAGATAGGTTATGGTCTTGTCAAATTCGTTTTTTTTAATGCGAGTAAACAGTTTGCTTAAATGGACCACATATTGTCGGTTAAAATGGACTGGTCTAATCCATTTTAACCGACTTTCCAACTTGTCCAATTTATCGAACTTTTTCCTGTTTGTTACAGATGACTGAAGAAAAATATTTTAAATGGAAAGCAGAAGATCTACAAAACGCTATACATGATTATAAGAATTTAGATATTGGTTTGAACGAGTGTTTTTGATGATTTTCTGAATTAATCTTTTTCAAACTTATTCAGAATTTTGACTGTTTTTTTTTTAAAGTATTTTTAGTCAAAATTAGATTTTCTATCGTTGTTGTTTGTAGTACGAGAGATATTTTTCTTAAAAGTGTTGTTTGTTTAGTTTTATCTAGGTATGTTTTCTCTAAGTCCAAATTACCAACCGCGTGGTCCAATTAATCCTACCGGTTGGTTAAATTGAAGCAAATATCTGATCTCATAAAATGATAATTATCTTAAGTGTTGCTAAAATTATGTTGATTTTTATTAATTATATGTGAAGCCAAATAAATATAGTTTCATTTAATACAGCTGTTGTCTGTGCTATTTGCAAAGAAGCATTTTAAAACCGCATTTTTGTAAAAATGGTCCAAAATAACAGACTCTCCCTTAAATAATAAAACTTTCATTCATTCAAAAACAACGAGAGAAATATTTTTGGATGAAATTTAAAAAAATATTTTAATGGTAAAAAATATCTTTAATATATCTTATAGTTTAAAAGTAGACAAAGTAAAATTAAAAATTGAAATGTGATGAAAATGTATTAAAATAAGTATTATTAAACAAATGTGTGGAAACAATACAAAACACCCTTAACTGGTATCGTGGGGGCCGCGCGGCCCCCACGCATGACATTTTCTTGGATTTCTAATAAACTAAGCACCGTGAGCAGCTGCGATTTTAAGTATTCTCATTACGTCACTATTCACGGCGGGTGCCGAAAGTTCAGCACTGTATCACTTACTGGAGTTACTGGGACCCAGAAAGGCACGTGTTGGGGGCCGCGCGGCCCCCACGATACCAGTTACGTAAGTTTTTTTACATATCAATTTTTATATGTTTCTTATTTTTTACTGTTATTAATTCAAGATTTCGCGGCCTTTGTGTGATAAAATAATAGGAGAACTCTTACACGACGATTCTGATTCCGAATCAGTGATTGGTAGCAGTCCAGAAGAACAATGATGTAGTGATAGTGTATTGTATTTGTTGAACGATAATCAGGACGTGGATTCTAATATGGAAGCTTTTTCCTCAGGAAGTGAAAATGAAAATGTTGCAGGTCCTAGTCTGTCCAGCAGTTACTATGGGAAAAATAAACACAAGTGGTATAAAAACCCACCAGCACCTTCACGTACTCGTCGACAGAGCCTTAAGATTAGAACTGATTTATTTCATATTGATTTTTGTGAAATTTTTATTAAAGATTATAAAGCAATAGGTATCTGTTTTTTAGTTTACGTATTAAAGATTAGGTAAGTAAAATAATGTTATTTTTTATTTGAACTTTTTAAACAAAAATTTTCATGGATATTTGTAACGTAGAAAAAAATATTACCAAAATTTTGATACTATTTTGTGATCTATTCTAGTATTGAAGTAAGAAGATTTATATTAATAAAAACTATTTGATTACATAAAACAAGCCTATTATCTATTATTTCTGACCATTATTTTATTCAAGAACATAGTTAAAACTTACTCGCTAGAAGCAAACATACTATGGAGGCCGCACGGCCCCCACGATACCAGTTACGTATGTCAAATTTACGATACCAGTTAAGGGTTAAATTATTTATTGGTGTGCTAGATAATGAAACTATGGGAACAGCTTTTTGGAACGGAAAGTTACACTGAGGGTCATACATAATATATGACATTTTATTTCTTTAATAATAAGTTTTCTGTAAGAAATAATTATGAATATATTTGTGTATATTGCGACGATTGCCCGCTTTCGTTGATATAATGGAAATTTTATAATTATATAAACTAGCTGTGCCCGCGACTTCGTCCGCGTGGAATAGTCACTTTGGATAGCATTTTTTTGGATATATTATTTTGGACATCAGAATAGCTCTAATATTTTGTCTCTTGTCGCAAACTTATAAAGCATTCTCATAAACCTTACATATTTCCATACAAACTTTCATCCTCTATTATATCCTAATGTTATTTTATACCCTTGAGGGTAAGTTTTACAAACTTTCCATGTTTATTTATATCGAATCAACAGCCTAAAAATAAGTTTCAAGCTTCTAGCTCTAAAAATGACGATACTTCCATACAACTTTTGATCTCCACCTTTCAACCCCTTACATCCCTATTCGCATTAAAAAGTAGCCCATGTCCTTTCTCAGGTTTAAGACTATCTGTGTACCAAATTTCATTTTAATCGGTCTAGTAGCTTTGGCGTGAAAGCGCGACAGACAGACAGACAGATGAGACAGAGTTACTTTCGCATTTATAATATTATATAGTCCGGGATCCCAAGGATCCCGGACTATTAGTAAGGATATAAGTTACAAAGTATTGTTACGTGTTGAGAGAGAAAGACCTTCTGACTCTTTTAGAGACTTTATTCACTAGCACTAGGTCCGACACAAGCACTAGGTACAACACTACGCACTAAGTACAAACACTAATCACACAGTAAGCACTAACAATGTCCGAGGTCGTAGCCAATGTCGTAGGTTTCCGCTGGTATCACTTCTTGATCACTAGTATTCACTTCGAAGTCGCTTCGTCGTTAGCTCAAACTGAACTGACTCCGCTCGGCCTCAATCGGCCTTTTTATACCGGGCCGAGCCTACACCCAGACAGTTCTAGAACCTTCGTGCGTGTACTCGATCCTGAGTTCATTCACCTATATGTCCTCTAGCGCCATCTAGTAATGAGTGGATGTTTCACGTTGTCTTTGTAACAAAGTGGTTTGTACAGCACACAACGTGGTTCCTTCGCTCCCCGCTAGATGGCGCAAGCTCCTTTTTTGTGTACTCGTAACACTACTCCCCTCTTAGAGATGCTCGTCCCGAGCATCGTTGTTACTGCCATGGTAGCGCGCCAGACGGTCTATGTGTACCACTTTGAATGTCCCTCTTGGTTGCTTTTGAATTCTATAAGTCACATCATTCATTCGGGTAACCACTTTGTATGGACCGTCCCACTTGGTCTGCAACTTTGGAGATTTCCCTTTCCGGCGGGTTGGGTTATGCAGCCACACTAGTGACCCTTCCTCGAAGCCTCTTGTGTTCGATTTCCGGTCATATCTGGTTTTCTGTGTCGTAAGACTATTCCCGCTGCATGCCTGGAGGATAACAGTTTTCAGGGTTTCCACCGCGTCAGCCAGAACTCGTCTCTTAGTTCTAGCTTTTGTTGGTTTCCCTTGATCCCGGGCAGGGAACGAAGCCCTTTACTTTTTCAGCTCCTCTATTTGTTCCTCGATCCTTTTCATCCTTGCCCTCTGGGTCTCCTTCTGCAGGCAATTGAGCTGAAGATGACCCCTCTCGCCGCACTTGTAGCACATGACTCCAGAACGTTTCTTCGTAGGAGCCTTAACCTCCTTCTGCGGGCAGTTGAGCTGAAGATGGCCCCTCTCGCCGCACTTGTAGCACATGGCTCCAGAACATTTCTTCATAGGAGCCTTAACCTCCTTCTGCGGGCAGTTGAGCTGAAGATGGCCCCTCTCGCCACACTTGTAGCACATGACTCCATAACTTCTCTTCGTAGGAGCCTTAACCACCTTGACTACCTCAGAGACCTCACGGATCTTATGGGTCTGCCGTACGTCATGGCGAACAGCCTCGACCTCCAAAGCATGCGCCAATGCTTCCTTTAGCGAGGTATGGTGACGAAGCCTCACTGCAGCTCTGACCTCCAGGTCTTTGATTCCGTCCACAAATGCTTGAACAATATTCGTATCCACCATCTTGGTGTCGGCTCCTGGGTGTGCCTTCCTGACGAGTTTTTCAATTTCCAACGCCCATTGTTGTAGTCCTTCTCCTGAGCGTTGGACTCTGTCACGCAGTTGGGCACGGAACACGTGCTCCAGGTGTCGCTCCCCGTATCTGGACTCAAGTGCCTCCATCAGGTCTTGGAACCCATGTTCTGTATGTGGCAGTGCCTCCAAGACAGACAAAGCTTGCCCTCTGAGCGCAACAGTGAGCGCGGTCAGGCATTGTTCTTCCGTCCATCCGTTGGCAGTAGCAACAGTCTGGAATTGCAGACGATAGGCGTTCCACGAAGTAGTGCCGTCGTATGGCGGCACTTTCACTCTTGGTCCTTGCGCAACTCCGGTAGTTCCACTAGACATCGCAACTCCCGTGGTTTCAAGGCGCAGTACTCTCTTCTGTAGTACAGCGAGGACGGTTTTCACATTTTCGACATCCAATCCTAACCCGGTAACTCGTTCTTGCACTTCGTCGAAATCTTTTCGAAGCTTACACACCGAGTCACTAACATCTTTTATAGCCCAAAGCGCTTTTTCCTGTGATTCTTGCAAAGTGCTGAACTTGCGTTCTTGTGATTCTTGCAAAGCGCCGAGCTTGCGTTCTTGTGACTCTTGCATTGCCTTTTGTGATTCTTGCAAAGCGCTGAGCTTGCGTTCTTGTGATTCGAACTTGCGTTCTTGTGATTTCTTCATTGCCTGAATTATTTCAATTAAACTTCCTAATTGAAGTGCCACTTGAGGGTCGTTAGAAGCTACGGTACCACTGGTGGGCGTGGTCTGTCCAGTGGGCGTGGCAAGGTGGGTGGAGCCAGTGGGCGGGGCTTGAGCCAAAGTGGGCGGGTCCTGAGGGGCGTGGTCAGTGGGCGGGGCCTGGTGGGCGGGGCCAGTGGGCGGGGCTTGGCCCACGGTGGGCGGAGCTTGGCCCCCAGTGGCATCCGCAGCTCGTTGTGTCCTCGTCCTGACCCCCTCCTTGGGGTTCTCTCTCGGAGTCAATGGCATCTCCAAATCTCACTTCCGACACCAGTTGTTACGTGTTAGGGTTCGAACGATTTGGAGAGAAAGACCTTCTGACTCTTTTAGAGACTTTATTCACTAGCACTAGGTCCGACACAAGCACTAGGTACAACACTACGCACTAAGTACAAACACTAATCACACAGTAAGCACTAACAATGTCCGAGGTCGTAGCCAATGTCGTAGGTTTCCGCTGGTATCACTTCTTGATCACTAGTATTCACTTCGAAGTCGCTTCGTCGTTAGCTCAAACTGAACTGACTCCGCTCGGCCTCAATCGGCCTTTTTATACCGGGCCGAGCCTACACCCAGACAGTTCTAGAACCTTCGTGCGTGTACTCGATCCTGAGTTCATTCACCTATATGTCCTCTAGCGCCATCTAGTAATGAGTGGATGTTTCACGTTGTCTTTGTAACAAAGTGGTTTGTACAGCACACAACGTGGTTCCTTCGCTCCCCGCTAGATGGCGCAAGCTCCTTTTTTGTGTACTCGTAACAGTATATTACGCTTCAACTTGTATATAATATCCCACTGCTAGGCATAGGCGTCTTTCCCCATGTAGTAGAAGGATCAGAGCTTAATCCACCACGCTGTTCCAATGCGGGTTGGCGGAAATATTACCTACTATGAGTAACGATCGCTATCAGGTGTACATGATTATATTATGAACCGGGACCGACGGCTTAATGTGCTCTCCGAGGCACGGTGGGGAGACCCACAAGGACTGCATAAACATCCAGACCACGGTTAACATCTGTATGGCCAATACAAATGTTTGTCATGTGCGGGATCGAATCCGCAACCGCCAGCACAACCCACAAACCAGTGCTGTGACCGTTGCGCCAACGCGTCACAAAGCATATAAAAGTTGTTAATAAAGGCACTTCCTGAAGTATTGCGGGCAGCGGGGCGGCAGGGCGGCGGCGCGGGCGCGGAGCGGGCAACGCAGGCCCGTTCTTGAAACCAGCGGGCAGATCGAGTGGCTAGCTATAGTCCAGCCGCTTAAGACGAAGAATTTCGTACACCGGGTCCTCATCTTTTGTCTTTGTCGCTCGCGTATAAACATATTGCCGTTGCGTTAACATTTACTTCATAGTCAAAACCACAAAGGTCAAAACTATTGTAACTACTAAAATAAATTTTGTCCTCGATAGTATTATGTTTGGATAGTCGGAATCTAAGGGGCCATCCATAAATTACGTCACACGTTAAGAGGGGGGTAGGGGGTCGACGAAGTGTGACAATGTGTGACAAGGGGGGGGGGTCAAAATTTTGTGACGTCACATTTCCAAATATAATAATATCAAAACCAATTAATCTTTCATAATATTTTATTTTTACTAAACATTTTTGTCTTAACAATACTATCATAATATAATTATGAAACACCTATAAAATTACATAATAATCATTTCTATATAATGAGCCTTGGTTTACAGGGATAAACAAAAAATAAGAGAAAAGTTTAGCCGAATATCGCATGGAAAGTCGTTCCCTTGAAGCCAACGTTTCCAGTAGGTTCATCTTGAAATGATATGTACATTCTGTAACAGATTAAATTCATATAATTAGTTGTTTTATTCACAGAAATTACATTAATTATCGTCTCATATTTATTTTTTCATTTTTACTAAGTAAGAGTTGTATCTATACTAATATATAAAGCTGAAGAGTTTGTTTGTTTGTTTGGTTGTTTGTTTGTTTGTTTGTTTGTTTGTTTGTTTGAACGCGGTAATCTCTGGAACTACTGGACCGATTTGAAAAATTCTTTCAGTGTTAGATAGCCCATTTATCGAGGAAGGCTATAGGCTATGTAATCATCACGCTAAGACCAATAGGAGCGGAGTCCACGCCGAAAAAGTCGCGCGCAGAAGCTAGTATGTAATAATAATACATTAGATGACCTACGTGGTTTCAGCTTCCGCTGCGTTCGTTGCGTAAACAGTTAAAGTTTCGCAAAAATCATGTATGACAGAATTGTTCCCTTTTAAAAGTTTTATCATATAGTTTATATCTTTTAAGTCCGACAATGTTTGAGGCGACTATTCGCAACACTACACCACAGCAGTTGTTATTTTTACTTTTTTATTATTAGGGTTCCGTACCCAAAGGGTAAAAACGGGACCCTATTACTAAGACTTCGCTGTCCGTCCGTCCGTCCGTCTGTCACCAGGCTGTATCTCAAAAACGGCTATAGCTAGAGAGTTGAAATTTTCTCAAATTATGTATTTCTGTTGCCGCTATAACAACAAATACTAAAAACAAAATAAAATAAATATTTAAGGGGGCTCCCATACAACAAACGTGATTTTCTTGCCCTTTTTTGCTCGATATCAATAATGGCAACAGGTAGGCACTTGAAATATTCACAAAATACTCAGTTGTATTTTTACTTTAATAATAAATAATAAAATAAAAATAAAATTAATATTTAAGGGGGGCTCCCATACAAAAAACGTCATTTTTGAGTATTTTTGCTCTCATACAATAAAAGTGATTTTAGCCGCTTTTTGCCCATTATTACAATCAATGTACCTAGTCAATGGTACGGAACCCTTCGTGCGCGAGTCCGACTCGCACTTGGCCGATTTATATAGAATAACTTAACTCCTAATTCCCATTTCTTCTAATTCCAATTACTTCTTGCAGCAGATCTTGTGTGATGCTAGAAACAACATACAGCAAGACTGACAGGCAAAAATTCTAAAAATAATTATTTTGACTTTGCTCATATAAAATTTTCTTTAAGTATATAATATTTCCTAAACATTTTTCATGATATGGGTACATATCATTTGGTTACAATTTTATTTTAAGCACTAGCAGCTTGCCCCGTCTTCGCTCGGGTAAAAGAATTATAAATTTAACACAAACACCCATTTATTAAATTTTAAAATATTAAAACGCTTTTTTAGCTAAGCTATACACCCTCGCGAAATTTTTCGTAGATCTTTTTTAGTCCTATAATTCAGTCGTAGATCATTTTGTCTTATCTTTAGCAATTTAAGTAGTGCTTGCGAAGGAAAGAAATATTTGAGACGATTTTAAAAACCTTGGTGAACATATCCCGTTTTTTTTTTGCACATGTCTAAGTTTTTAAGAAATAAAATATAGCCTGTGTTACTTCCTAATAATGTAGCTTTCTATTAGTGAAAAAATTATTAAAATCGGTCCAGTACTTTAGGAGCCTATTCAATACAAACAAACAAAAAAACAAAAAAATCTTAATGTAATTTAAGACTTTATTGAAATTGGAATTTTAAATTTCGCGCCATTACTACACATGCTGCAATTGCTCGCAGCGCCTTATGTAAATGGAACCCAAATAATCGTTGTTCTGAATGAAGTTCAAATATTCGACAAGAGATGGCGCCACTACACTTTGAAGGGTTGGAAAAGCCCTTATATCTTTAAGAACACGCCTTTTAGGTTAAAACGGGAACTTTCTTGTTCGACGGGGGATAAAGGGCTATCACAATATATAAGTTCCTTTATCGTGCCAGGACTCCTTTTTAAGTTTTATCGGCATGCACATTTTATCAACTTAGTTTTATTATATATAATCATAATGATAATGATAAGTGATTATCTGTTTCACTTTAGGCTTTGGCTTTTCATATTAGCCAATGTTGTTGTACATGATTTTCATTTATCACGTCATTTGTATAGGTACAGAGTATTTAATCTGGCTGTTACATCATCCACCATATTATTACCTAAAGCCTTCAATAATTCTTTACAACATTAAATCATAATAATCTTTCTTGTGTAATTAACACATTAAAGTTGTATCACGTTATGTTATAAAGTTACTTGATAAGCTAATGTAATGTGTTACGATCATTACCTTCACTGATAACATAGAAATTGTCAATATTAAGTTTTTGTTTAATGTATGTTAATATTATAAACATATGTTGCTGAAGATTATGTGCATAGTTTATTAAATAAATAATAAGCTAAAGAACATGTTTGTTAGAGTGTGGAACTTACCAACATGATATTACTAGAGATTAAAGCCTCGTTTCCACTAGGGGACATTTTGTCCCGCGACATGTCGCGGGACAAAATGTCCCCTAGTGAAGACGAGGCATTACCGCAACATGGGACAATTGTTCCGCGTCAGCCCCGTCTACACTAGGGAACATTTTGTCCCGCGACATGTTGGGGGACACGTCCACACACATGTTGCACAGTGTCCCGCAACATGTCCCACAGTGTGTACGTGTTTAGGGACATGTTGCTTGTTCCCGCTTCGAGATCGAAAACATTTGTTTCGCGTCAATGTCGCATGGTAGGGCTTTTGATATTTTTTAAAATATCGGATTCTCGATGTATCGATATTTTTAAATACATAATCAATATCGGAGTTAGAGATATCGAAAAAAAAATCTATATATCGATATTTTTTAACCGACTTCAAAAAAGGAGGAGATTACTCAATTCGATTTTAATGTATATTCGGGGATAACTTCGTCGTTTACGAACCGATTTTGATCATTCTTTTTTTTTTGTTGGAAAGGAGATATCCCAAGGGTGGTACCATGATAAGGAAACCAGGATCTGATGATGGAATCCCAGAAAAATCGAGGGGAACCTTCGAAAGTCGTAGTGACGACAAGTGCGTTACTAAATTTTTTTCGTCTACTTACGTTGTATTATTTGTCGATGTAATTGAAGTCGGTTTTTTTCGTTTGCTAGCAAACACAATTTATCAATTTTATTTCATCGCCTTTTTTTCAACCGATGTACAAACGGAGGAGGTTATGTATTCGACGCGTATATTTTTTATGTATGACCACGCATAACTTTTTACAGAGTGGTCCGATTTTGATAATTAAAAAAACAATCGTGTCGATTTAAAAAATAATTTACACAGTTTATAATTCAGTATAATATTTGTTAAACAAATTAAATTATCAGTGATTTATTAAAATGTAAGGTTCTCAGTAATTATTGTTCAATTTTAATAAAACAACAATACGTACCAATATTCAGTAAGATTTTAAAAATATTCGTTGTTTTATATGTTCAGTTGTCAAACAACTATTACTATTATTAGGCACTAAAAGATTGATTACAGAAGCAATTCGTTAAGATGCTACAGAAGAAATCAAATATTTAACAGCTATTTCTGAGAGCACCTGAGTGATAATATTTCAATATTTACTATCAATCCAAAATTTTAGTGCGTTTAATGACCTTGAAATATTTGGTTGATCTAAATACTGTTTAATTCAGCAGGTATTGCAACAAAAATTGTGCCAACAAGTTCATTGGCATTTGACGTATTTTTCATGAGCATATTATTAATTTAATTAAATAAATAAATAAATAAAAATAACTTCACAAATGATGGAGGTGTTTCTTTATCTCTATGAGGAACATGTTGCTGCATTTGTCCCCTAGTGTGGCCTACACAATGTTCGAAACATCTGTCCCGCAACATTGTTGAGGGACAAATGTTCCTCATTTGTCCCCTAGTGGAAACGAGGCATAAAGCCTCGTTTCCACTAGGGGACATTTTGTCCCGCGACATGTCGCGGGACAAAATGTCCCCTAGTGAAGACGAGGCATTACCGCAACATGGGACAATTGTTCCGCGTCAGCCCCGTCTACACTAGGGAACATTTTGTCCCGCGACATGTTGGGGGACACGTCCACACACATGTTGCACAGTGTCCCGCAACATGTCCCGCAACATGTCCCACAGTGTGTACGTGTTTAGGGACATGTTGCTTGTTCCCGCTTCGAGATCGAAAACATTTGTTTCGCGTCAATGTCGCATGGTAGGGCTTTTGATATTTTTTAAAATATCGGATTCTCGATGTATCGATATTTTTAAATACATAATCAATATCGGAGTTAGAGATATCGAAAAAAAAATCTATATATCGATATTTTTTAACCGACTTCAAAAAAGGAGGAGATTACTCAATTCGATTTTAATGTATATTCAGGGATAACTTCGTCGTTTACGAACCGATTTTGATCATTCTTTTTTTTTTGTTGGAAAGGAGATATCCCAAGTGTGGTACCATGATAAGGAAACCAGGATCTGATGATGGAATCCCAGAAAAATCGAGGGGAACCTTCGAAAGTCGTAGTGACGACAAGTGCGTTACTAAATTTTTTTCGTCTACTTACGTTGTATTATTTGTCGATGTAATTGAAGTCGGTTTTTTTCGTTTGCTAGCAAACACAATTTATCAATTTTATTTCATCGCCTTTTTTTCAACCGATGTACAAACGGAGGAGGTTATGTATTCGACGCGTATATTTTTTATGTATGACCACGCATAACTTTTTACAGAGTGGTCCGATTTTGATAATTAAAAAAACAATCGTGTCGATTTAAAAAATAATTTACACAGTTTATAATTCAGTATAATATTTGTTAAACAAATTAAATTATCAGTGATTTATTAAAATGTAAGGTTCTCAGTAATTATTGTTCAATTTTAATAAAACAATAATACGTACCAATATTCAGTAAGATTTTAAAAATATTCGTTGTTTTATATGTTCAGTTGTCAAACAACTATTACTATTATTAGGCACTAAAAGATTGATTACAGAAGCAATTCGTTAAGATGCTACAGAAGAAATCAAATATTTAACAGCTATTTCTGAGAGCACCTGAGTGATAATATTTCAATATTTACTATCAATCCAATTTTAGTGCGTTTAATGACCTTGAAATATTTGGTTGATCTAAATACTGTTTAATTCAGCAGGTATTGCAACAAAAATTGTGCCAACAAGTTCATTGGCATTTGACGTATTTTTCATGAGCATATTATTAATTTAATTAAATAAATAAATAAATAAAAATAACTTCACAAATGATGGAGGTGTTTCTTTATCTCTATGAGGAACATGTTGCTGCATTTGTCCCCTAGTGTGGCCTACACAATGTTCGAAACATCTGTCCCGCAACATTGTTGAGGGACAAATGTTCCTCATTTGTCCCCTAGTGGAAACGAGGCATAATAGAGAAATAATTAAAATGTTAATTAATATAACAAAAATCTAAAACCAACAAAGACAAAACCACATAGATCACCTAAAATATACTTTTATACAACTAGCAGACTCGGCAGGCATTGTCCTGCCTGGAAAAAAGCTACCAAATTTGACCTTACATACCGATAGCAGCGCCACCTACCGGGTCCAATCGAGATAATGTATTTCTTTATTTTATTTATTTAATGCATTAAAAAAACTTAAATCTAACATTACAGTAATTAAAACAATTCGTTCGATAAGTTGATGACAAAATCACATTAATTCATCTACATTAAATTTAAAAATCGTCTAAATACAACTCAATTAGCAATAAATAATAATAATAATAATTCTAATTTCAACAAGCATAATAAATAATTGAATTAACTTTAATAATCAACAAAATAGAAATCAATTTAAATAATTCCATAAAATCAATCTACGCCGCAGAAGCTAGTAAATAATAATAATAATAATTCTAATTTTAATTCTAATTTTAATTAATTAAATAATCAAATTTTAAAAATATATAAATCAATCATTCAATAATAGTCACCAAATAACACATTAATATTACATTTAAAATCAATATAATTGTGTCAGATTGAATAATAATAAACTACCCCTATCTCTCAAGTTGGACGAAATTACAGATGCTTACAAATTTGATAAAAATTGGTTCAATAGTTTCAGAGTTTATCATTAACATACATCGTGACACGAAATTTTTATATATGTAGATAGACAATCTATATGTATAATATATAAAAGAGATTTCCACCCATATATTGACTCATCACGATCTCTCTGGAACCATAAGGCGTAGAGACTTGAAATTTGGTAGGAATATTCCTTTCGCCGAGTAGAGATTAGCTAAGAACGGATTTTACGAAATTCCATTCACAAGAGGGGGTTGCGGGGGTTAACATCATATATTATGGCAAAACAACGTTTGCAGGGTCAGCTAGTTGGTAATAAAGAACAATTTAACAATGAGATCAGCACTATCTGCTCTGCTAGAGTCAATGGATTGTTCTGAATTCTTGACAAATTTTATTTGTACATTGGGATATAAATAGGCCACACAACTATTTGTTATAAGCCGATTTTTTTACATGTCTTGTGTAACTCTAGACTCCAGCACAAGATTCTCATCATATAAATTAAAAAGTTTACCTGTCTTGAGGTACACCCAATTCCTTTTCTACCAATTCAAAAAGTACTTTAGCATGCTTCTTGTTTTGTTCAACACCAAGTGCTCCAATAGACATCAAATTAGCAATGGCGCAGGGTGCTGTTGTACCTCCAAAACTCATCAGTACATCAGGAATAACAGATACAACACAGTACTGTAAATAAAAATACATTTTTTATTATAAATCACATCTTTTTGTAGAATAAGAAAAAGCAATTGAATATCAGTTAGTTACAAAAATTATAATGTTATATTCATGTAAAATACCATATAAAGCCAGGCAAGATGATGGTGAATTCTTAAACAATGCATTATACAATCAGACTTGTAAAGAAGTTGAAGTAAACAAACTGCATATTTTAAAATTTTGAGATAACACTAACAGTACCTAAGTTTTCTTTTCATTAAAAATAAAACCATTCTAGGTATATTTGATTTTACTATATAAGTATATACAAAAGCTATTAATTTACCTGTTCAGGTTTTCCAAGCGATTTTGCGAGTATCGGCACGGCTTTAGTAACGAAATCTTCAGGAATTTTTGATTTTGGTACATTCGTTTCAATTCTAAAATGAGGCATTTTTTTTGTTTTTACGGAGTTTAAATACCGAGTATAATTGTAATTAATGAGATTTTCAAAAATATAATTCGGCAAGGATTTCTTTTTAGTCTGACTTGTGGTCTGACTTAATGACTTTTAGTTTTAGTCACAGTCATAGGTCACAGTCACCCCGGCTCCACACGTTGGCCCCAACATAGGTCCCAACGTTACTCGTCCAACGTGTGGAGCTAGAAAATGGCATCCGTCCCAACGTTGGGGCGAGCGTTGGTAGTTCGCCGGCTCGTGTCGGTTTTATCAAAGGAATCTGCGCCAACGCTCGCGATCCGTCCACACGTTGGCGCGTTGCTCAGTTCTGTTGCAACACGCAGCGAGTGCGTACGTCGAGCGAGAATGGCTTCCTCATCCACAAAATCGCCACCGGCATGGACAAATGAAAAAATCATAGAATTTATTGAACTTTTGATAAAGTTCAATAAATTCCATGACTTTTTCACATCTAATAATATGGGACGCTACTCGAAAGGATCATAAAAATAAAAATTTATTAGCTGATGCATGGTGCACCATTCAACAGAATATGGGAATGAATTTCTCAATTGAAGATTTAAAAAAAAAGCGAGAATCATTAATGAGCACATATCGCCTTTACAGAAAAAAAATTAGTGACTCTACTCGATCTTTGACGTGGATTTTTATTTTTTCTCAATAACAAATATAAATGTGCAATCAGTACTATAAAAGCGCTCAGAGCGATTTCGATTTCTATATCGGACGTCTTCACATTGGCCCTGACGGGACAGAACTAGTTTGATAGCCAACGTGTGTACGGCTCTCCGAATATGCAGTCCAACGTTGGTACGAGCGTTGGGGCCAACGTGTGGAGCCGGCCTCAAAGAGTATAATAATAAAATACGGGCCTACGGGGTACGGTACGGTCACAACTAGGGTTGCCAACCATACTTTATAATAACGTATCCTACTTTATTTTTGGCAATTATACTTTATACTTTTACATACAAATAAAGTATGTGAAAATACTTTATTTTCAATCTTTACTGTGACGCGTTAAACAAAATACTCATTACCTATGCGTACTTAACTAAGTATTTAACGGTACACATAAGTTAAAACGGATGATAGAAACGATTTATAATGTCTAAAAATTAGGTTAAATTTGAACATTTTGAAATGGTAATTACAAATGCCAAATTACAAGACAGATTAAATATTAAGCTGGACGATATGTATTCTGAATCTATAAGACTTAAAGCGATCCAAAGAAAATTCACTAAGTAATGATAAATAATTTTCAGTGAAAAGTACAGTTGAAAAATGATAACATATACCTACTTAAAAATGCATCTGATCTTACCAAATAAAAAAATACATAATTATATTTCTTATTTACTCTCCGTTCCCGCCACTTCAGATTTCACTGAAAGAGTTTTTTTAGTAATGAATCTAAAGTGGCGACAAGAGAAAAAAAGAGCGTTAATAAATTTAATTAAAAAAGAATTGTTTATTTATTTAAATTTAAATTTTGATTGCCAAACAAGCTTTGAAACATTTAAAGATAACAAAAAATTGTTAGCATGTGTTAATGCACATAAAAATACGTTTTACAGCAATAAAATCATAAAATTTGAAAAATACTTTTTTTTTCTTCCAAATACTTTATTTTTGCCAATCCAAACCATTTTATACGTTTTTTTGGTCAAAAAAAGTTGGCAACCCTAGTCACAACTCACAGTCTTTGGTCACAGTGCAGGGTTGCCATCACAAAATTTTAAGTTGCCGTGTTTTGGGTATCTGGATTGCCGTGTTTTGGAATAAAAACTACAAAATTGCCGTGTATTTACTTTACATTAACACGTAAGATTAAACATGACAATAAATAATTGTGTTTGCTAGCAGCAAACGAAAAAAACCGACTTCAATTATAATTATCAACAAGTAATACAACGTAAGTAGACGAGAAAAAATTAACAAACGCACTAGTCGTCACTACGATTTTCGAGGGTTCCCCTCGATTTATCTGAGATTCCATTATCATATCCTGGTTTCTTTATCACGGTACCAGCGTAGTTCAGAAAGGCCGTCCAAGAAGGACTTTCGAGGACCAAATCCGAGAAGTCTTGGAAATCGGCCAAGTAAGAAGTACGCACAATCGCCGACAGTGTATGAGAAGATGTATGACTGTAGATGAGGCACGAGAGGTTTGTCAGGATCGTGGCAGGTGGAGGGGCGTAATCTCTGCCTACCCCTGTGGGATACAGGCGTGAATATATGTATGTATGTATGAAATTATTAGGAAAAACAAGTACACATTGGATTGCCGTGTTTTTGAACACGGCAATGAACGTACTGCCGTGTACCGTGTTTTATCACCGAATATACCCAAATTGCCGTGTAACACGGCAATTGCCTTGTAAATGGCAACGCTGTGACACAGTGTCACTGACAGTCAGTGACACTTTGACAGGTTGACATGACCAATAACCTTTTTTTTTTGGGATTTTTTGACCTGGTAATTACAACCTTCAGGTCAAACCAATAACCTCTCAAACGAAACTTCGTAACATGAATAAAGGGATTTTTTTATGAATTTTCGTCTTTGTCAGCTGCCACTCCGTGGGTGCCTTCAGTGAGATTTACGTGAGATTCTCGCAAAAAAAAATTTGAACTAATTTTTTTTTTATTATTCGGGAAAAAAACCGTGATTTGGCTTGTTACTAAAGATTCAAAATATGTATTCTATGAAAAAGAAATTACATAAAATAAAATAAGGAAAACGCTTGTTACCTCTTATATAGTATTTGGTACTTAATTTTGAACTTTTTACTTGTAACAATTTTATTTAATTTCTCTTTCTACATACAGACTGTCCGCCGTAACAACGGGTTATGGTGTGTGACTTATTATCTAATAAAAATATTAAAATTTATAGTGCTAGGCCTTGTAGTTATTGAGTTATGCTTTGTTTTCAAAATGTGGTGAAAATAACATCCACGTAAGCTAAATATTACCAAATCTGTTTTTTATTTTATTGTTATTTTTTGTTCAAGTAGTTAAGAATACATAACGTCTTCCTAAATAAAATGATATTCAAGCATAATTAACAACAACAACAAAAAAATTAGACCAAAAATAGGTACAAATACGTTGAAAATTTTACGAACTGAAGTTTGAAGTTTTGAACAAAGCTGGTGTAAAATAAATTGTATGGTAACCCTGTGAAACTTTATTTCAAAAACATCTACATCTCATAAAAATTACAAAAAGGTAAAATTATGTGGAATAAATTAAAAAAATTCTTATTATATTCAATATCATGGGATATTTTCGGAAGAAAATAAAAATACGATTTTTTCAAAAACCTTTTTACTAAATTTTTTGTTACAGTAAATGCTCAAAATGCCTCTCTCTTACTCTTATGCATAACCAACACAATTTTTAAACGAAACATACCCAAATCGATGGTTTGGACGTGGAGGTACTAGTGTGTGGCGTGTGTGTGGCCTCCACGATCTCCGGATTAGAATCAGAGAATTATTTTTTAACGGGGTTACTTCAAAGAAGCAGTTTACGAGAAAAATATTTCCAATAAAAGAGAGTTACGAGAAAAATTCAATAATGTAGCTGAAATAGTAAAAAAAAACAATGAAAGGGCTCGTAGAAGTTTACGAAGAAACTTTATAAGAAGGTGTTGGTTATGCATAAGAGCAAGAGGAAGGCATTTTGAGCATTTACTGTAGCAAAAAAAGTTTAATAAAAGGGTTTTTCTAATCTCTAAATCGTATTTTTATTTTCTCCCGAAAATATCCTATGATATCAATATGATATTGAATAATATAAGAATTTTTTTTATTTATTCCACATAATTATACCTTTTTGTAATTTGTATGAGATGTAGATGTTTTTAAAATAAAGTTTTACAGGGTTACCATACAATTTTTTTACACCAGCTTTGTTCATACTTCAGTTCGTAAAATTTTCAACGTAAAATTTGTACCTATTTTTTGGTCTATTTTTTTTTTTGTTGTTGTTAATTATGCTTGAATATCATTTTACTTAGGAAGACATAAGTATTCTTAACTACCTTGAACAAAAAATAAAAATAAAAAACAGATTTGGTAAAATTTAATATTTAGCTTACGTGGATGATATTTTCACCACATTTTGAAAACAAAGAATAACTACAAGGCCTAGCACTATAAATTTTAGTATTTTTGTTAGATAAGTCTCACTATCCCCCATAACCACCCATAACCCGTTGGTCCACTACTTACCCCGGCTCCACACGTTGGCCCCAACATAGGCCCCAACGCTACTCGTCCAACGTGTGGATCTAGAAAATGGCATTCGTCCCAACGTTGGGGCGAGCGTTGGTAGTTCGCCGGCTCGTGTCGGTTTTATCAAAGGAATCTGCGCCAACGCTCGCGATCCGTCCACACGTTGGCGCGTTGCTCAGTTCTGTTGCAACACGCAGCGAGTGCGTACGTCGAGCGAGAATGGCTTCCTCATCCACAAAATCGCCACCGGCATGGACAAATGAAAAAATCATAGAATTTGTTGAACTTTTGATAAAGTTCAATAAATTCCATGACTTTTTCACATCCAATACTAAGGGACGCTACTCGAAAGGATCATAAAAATAAAAATTTATTAGCTGATGCATGGCGCACCATTCAACAGAATATGGGAATGAATTTCTCAATTGAAGATTAAAAAAAAAAGCGAGAATCATTAATGAGCACATATCGCCTTTACAGAAAAAAAAATTAGTGACTCTACTAGATCTTTGACGTGGATTTTTATTTTTTCTCAGTAACAAATATAAATGAGCACTCAGTACTATAAAAGCGCTCAGAGCAATTTCGATTTCTATATCGGACATCTTCACATTGGCCCTGACGGGGCAGAACTAGTTTGATAGCCAACGTGTGTAAGCCTCTCCGAATTTGCAGTCCAACGTTGGTACGAGCGTTGTGGCCAACGTGTGGAGCCGGCCTTACGGGACAATCTGTATAATTTATACTTTCTTGCCAGCTTAAAAAAATTACTATAAAAAGTAATTGTTGTCTTTGCTTAGTGATTCCCACATTTTTCATATACGTAAACGTAAAGTACACAACTGTCAACTACACAATACAAAATAAAACATATATTTAAAATAAAACATTTTTCGTGGCAGGGCAGCTCATTTTAGTCACAGATTTTAGTCAATTTTAGTATAACTGTGCGACAGTGCGACTTCTCGCTGAATGCAAATAAATGAAATAGTAAATGGTGAAATAGTTTTACTAAAGTACTAGTTATTAAAATTTTTAAATAAACTTTTACACACGACGTAGGCGAGAAAAAGACTTCTTTGTCTTTATCAGAAAGATCACAGAGGCACGCATCGAACAAAGTTATTACCTAATAATAAAGTACATACTCAAAACTTCAGTAAAATGGGATCAGAGAATTCAAAGCCTTCCACGAGTAATAAGTATGTTCAATTGTTCATCTTACTTTATTATGTTTGATTGGTATTTATATTTAGGTATTTATTTTGTCATATTTTTTAATTGACTTTGTTAAACGTGTGTTATGTGAAATTGTAGTGATTATCAAAATCGATTGGCGATGCAACGAGCATTGGAACAACAGAGAAGAATATATGAAGCCAAGTATGAAGAATTTATACAGTCCCAAAAAGCAATTCAAGAATCTATAAATCGTCAGAATAGGTTTGGACATAGTTTATTAAATTTTTTATAAACAAAGAACCATGACGCCAATTGTTTATTATTATTTTTTAGCTCAAATAGAAATAATACCCATCAACCAACTGCTTCTACATCAAATTATGGATCTTCAACAAGTACCACACTGTATCCAAATCTACATAATCGTAATAGTGTTCAAGTTACAACGAACTCAAACAATAACCTACCAAGTACTTCAAACAATGTTTATCAGTAAGTATAATTAGAACCCTACACATTAACTTTGAGAGCCAGACCGATGATGTAATTTTATTATAATCTTACTAACAATAACTCACATAGTTTATAAGTAAATATTGTTACTAACACACTAATACACTATGGATGTACAGCCTGAAATAAAGTACTTTTATTATTATTATATTATTATTGCATATGACGTCATCGGTTCGGGTCTCAAGTTAATTCCTATGGACTATATGATAAAATTTATATGTAAATGTATATAGATGTTACATGTTTAAACATTTTGTATTATGGATGGGTACTGTGAGATAGACCTTAAACAAGTTGTGCAATAAATAGTCTATTGGTTCTAAAAGTAAGATTTTTTATTTAAACAAAATTAATGAAAGTTGCAAAAACAAAATGCCTGCTAAAATATACATAGTGGTAAAATAATTTTAATAGGAAAGAATTTATTTGAAAGCAGAGAAGACTCACAGATAAAGCCTAAACATTTTGAAAATAATAATTTCAAGTAAATAAAAATCCCTTACAATAAAAAAGCTAAGTATTTTTATCACTACTAAATATGTACTTAAGTACACAGTACAGTACAGTTATGACTTAATTGGGTACAGTAATATATAACATCAATAAAATAAATAGTTTATTAATGAGGGATATGTGTCTACTTAATTAATCATTATTGTAACGAGTTTATAATCATTATATAATTATTGTCACAAAAAAGAAACAAACAGTCAGTTCTATATTCTCAGGTCAACTACTCCCAAAACTTCCACAATACCAGCTGCAACGGTCTCATCTATTCGAAAAATTCCTTCTGCACCTCCAACTTTGTCTAATGTTAGTGCCCCACCCACAAATGTTGGTGTCCCACGCCCCACCACAAATGTTGGTGTCCCACCTAATAATAATAATGATGGAAATAATACAATTAACGGAGCTATTCTTAAAAACAGGTAAGACCATACTCTATAATTATTCCATAATTTATTGACTAAGCAAATTTCATATAAAAAAGTGCGTGCATACAAAGTACACATGTCAGAAGTGAAACTTCTTTGGCAAACTAATTGAAAAAATTAATAAATGATTATAAACGAATGTAAAACTAAAGTGAAGCGGACACGAGGCGAGCGACGCCTGTACTAGACGAAGTAGGTGTTATCATAATTGAAAACAAAAACGTTGCCGTTTCATCAAAACGCGTTGCCGTTTCATCTGTAAAAATTTTACCCTCATGTGCCTAAAGAAGTTTCACTTTAAAAATAATTTCGCTAAAATAAGACAAATTTATGTTCATTAAATATTTTATTGTTTAAATAAAAATGAAGTACTATTAATATTAGTAATCACTAACTTTAAAATATAAATAGATTTTATAATTTTTTAAATTAGAATCTTTGTTATTGAGGGGAATATGTATCTACTTAATTAATCATTATTGTAACGAGTTTATAATCATTATATAATTATTGTCACAAAAAAGAAACAAACAGTCAGTTCTATATTCTCAGGTCAACTACTCCCAAAACTTCTACAATACCAGCTGCAACGGTCTCATCTATTCCAATAATTCCTTCTGCACCTCCAACTTTGTCTAATGTTAGTGCCCCACCCACAAATGTTGGTGTCCCACCTAATAATAATAATGAAGGAAATAATACAAATAAAGGAGCTATTCCTAAAAACAGGTAAAACCATACTCTATAATTATTTCTTAATTTATTGACTAAGCAAATTTTATATTAAAAAAAAATTGCGTGCTTACAAAGTACACATGTCAGAAGTAAAACTTCTTTGGCAAACTAATTGAAAAAAAAGCCATCGTCACGCGGTGTTCCCAGGCGGTCACCCATCCAAGTACTGACCGCGCCCGACGTTGCTTAACTTCGGTGATTGGACGAGAACCGGTGTATTCAACATGCTATAAACCAGGCCGCCGTTGCCGCGTCGACTTTCTTTAAAATTTTACCCCTCATGCGCCTAAAGAAGTTTCACTTCAAAAAATATAGGTGCTAAAATAAAACAAATTTAATGTTCATTGCATATTTTATTATATTTAAATAAAAATTAAATACTATTAATATTAGTAGTCACTAAGTTTAAAATATAAACAGATTTTATAATTTTTTACATGTATTTAAATTTTTTTATTCAGGAGAAAACGGAATGCCCAAAAGAAAACAGCATTAATGGGAGTTGAATGTGTGACATGTAAAGGTGAATTTGGTTTACAAATATTCCAATGTGAAAATGGGCATAGTTCATGCAATGGATGCAGATTTACATGTAAAGTGTGCGGTTTGTGTTCTAAAATGATTACGGACATAAGGAATATCACATTAGAAGCAACTTTAGCTGATATAATTGTCAAACAAGGCAACAATACTGTAAGTTAATAATTATTTTACTCTCACAACCATATTATTTATTTACTAATATTGATAGAAATATATAACTATCATCGGTACTAATCAATACACTTCTCAATACTAAGGATACTTCAAACAATCTACATAATAATAAATATTTGCCTATAATATCATCTTCTTAATATATATATAAATTACGTGTCACATTGTTTGTCTGTGACGGACTCCCTAAACTACTTAACTGATTTTAATCAAATTTGCACATTGTGTGCAGTTTTGATCCAACTCGAAAGATAGGCTAGGTATATTTTATTTCGATATACCTATATGATTATTATTTTCAAGAAAAATATAAGGTCGGCTAATATACAATAAGTCCAACTTCATTATTCATAACAAGTATTCAGTGCTATAACTGTTATAGCTATATGTAGTAGGTTTTCACATCATGCACCAGCTTAATTTAAATCAGGGATTCTTAAGTTTTTGTCCAAGTGTGTTATTTTCAAAAATAAGTGATACTTGAAACCTCCATAGCCAAACTACTTTAAAATCCCATTGCTAATTCCTTTCATTATATACAAAGTACTTACCAATTTAAAAACAGGATTTGTCTATGTCACCCCTCAAATCTTGATCTATTTGGTGTTTCTCTGAGAACCGATTTTGACCACTTTGGGTATCCTTGATTTGAAGTTAAATTCAGTAAACTTATCTTGATTCATGCCAAAGATATAGACAGACACAAAAAATATAGATATACTTTTGATTTCAGTATAGATTGCAGTGTCCACCAAATAAACTTCAATAATAATATTTTAAAGCAAATAATATATTTTTCATTCATTAATATTTTGGTTTGGACTTATTCTAGTTTTATTATTCATTCAGTCAAAATAATTAAATTCCCTCTGGATGGAAAGTAAAAAGTATTTATATTTAACTAGCGACCCGCCCCGGCTTCGCACGGTTGCAATGCTGAAACTAATATATAATACTATCTACAATAAAAGATGCGTTACAAACCTCTAAAATTACCAGTGTTCCTCTACTATAATATGCATGTATTCTACATAAAAACCTTCCTCTTGAATCACTCTATCTACTAAAGAAAACCGCATCAAAATCTGTTGCGTAGTTTTAAAAATTTAAGCATACATACAGACAGACAGACAGCGGGAAGCGACTTTGTTTTATAATATGTAGTGATGTATATTTAGGTAAATCTATGTTGCACCAAATAATTGATTCATAAAAGAATATTTTAAAACTTATGGGCCAGATTATAAAATGCGCTCTTGTAAATCCGAGGGTCTCACCACTGAATTTTAAAAAACGTAAAATCGTAACATAAAATTGTACATAGCCCATATCTATAACATTCACTGGTCTGTTTTATTTATTTACTAGCTGACCCGGCGAACTTCGTACCGCCTAACAGTCGATTGGTATTAAATAGAGATGCGCCGAATGTAGGTTTAACCGAATACGAATATTCGGCCGAATATTCGGTCCAAAATGTACCGAACCGAATGTTCGGCCGAATCATTCGGTTCAATTTTGCGCGGCAAACAGGTTTGTATATGTCGGTACGACTCTCTGCAAGAGCCTCAGATGGCATCGATTCGCGAGATAATTATGAGTACTCGTGTTTCCTTAGTTTGAAAATTTTAATAGTTAAAATCAATCACATCAAGTTATTTAATTTACTTGTTTACAAGCAAATCTTGCGACAAGCTTTTATATCATAATTATAAATTATGTAATGACTTTATAAGTAGATACTAAAAGTTTTAAAGTAAAAATTTATTTTTTTCGTTTTAGTGCATTCAAATAAAAGCTGGTTTTTTAAAAAGGTTTTTTACTGTTAATTTATTTTTGACTTTTTAGTTATCACGTCACTTTATTCGAATTATTCTTAGCAAGTCCTTTCATTTGATACCCGTATTGTAGAAGTGCACTAAAAATAACTAGTCCGCACTCTTGGGCATGCCGCCATGTTTGATTTAGAATGACATCACAAAGTTAACAATGCATTGTAATCCATATTGAAATTGTATACAAAATTTCAGCTCAATTGGTTCAAAATATCTGCTTCAAAATTGAGTTGCAAGATTTCACCCAAACATACATACATTGCAAGTTAAATAAAAGCTTGTAATGAAAAGGAATGTTTCTTTCATTTACCAAAAAACTATGTACAACTTTCGCAATAAACCACACTTAGGTATTTAGTAACCTTACTATTTAATCATTCGGTAATTATTCGGCAAATCAACCGAATATTCGGCCGAATACGAATGTGAGAAAATATGCCGAATGTACCGAATACGAATATTCGGCCGAACTTTCGGCGCATCTCTAGTATTAAAGTTCAAATTGACTTTTAAGTATTATTACGAATCTTTTGTATAGGAATATAGAAAAGTGTTGTTTTTAGACTTGTTCAGGCAATTTCTTAAATTTTTCTCTCCGTAATAACAATCCTCGTACTTCAAGGAATATTATAAAAAAAGAATTAAGAAAATCGGTTCAGCCACTCTCGAGATTTGCGCTTAGCAACACATTCTGCGATTCATTTGTATATATATAGAGATAATAAATTTTATTGCGGTAGGGCACAGCAAGAAATATCTTATTCAAAATTTGGAGTCCGGCTGGATGTATCTCAATCTTCCAGAAGATTAAAGCTAATTAACACCTTCTTTCAGGAGCGTACCAAGTGTTATAATGCAAAAGATGGTTGCAGTCTCTCTTTCCCTATAAACGAAATGGAAAACCACCTAAAAGAATGTCCA
Organism: Melitaea athalia; assembly: GCA_905220545.2. Taxonomy (NCBI): domain Eukaryota; kingdom Metazoa; phylum Arthropoda; class Insecta; order Lepidoptera; family Nymphalidae; genus Melitaea; species Melitaea athalia. Next base: position 12,977,748 of record HG992196.1, read on the forward strand.
TTTAACGACATAAAATGCCCTCTTTCGGCTTTGTATCAAAACTGCACCTGGAAAGGTAAGTTAATGCTTAAACTTAATAAATACTAATAATAATAATAATTTGGTAAATTACAGTAATAAATTTAATGACCATCCCAACATTGGAAAAAGTTTTGCTATTAATACCGTTAACGGTGATAGGCTAAACTCCATTTTGAGCATTTATTGGTGTTTATAAATTTTTTGTCCCCAAGTACATAAAGCTGTGTTGACCTTTTCGCTTGTTTAACCGAAAGCCGAATGGTCGACCATTCACTTGTTACCTTAGCGAATATCCAACTAGTTTAATAAATCCTACTGTTGAAAGAAATTAATATAATACAATTTGCTAGAAGAGTAAAATTCTTGAGATAGAAATTTTGTTCTTTAATCAGATCTAAGTCGATGAAAACACTTAATGTTTCTTCTCCTGTTAGCTTTTTTATTATATTTTAATTATGGAACTGTTTCATTAAAACAGTTTTGTTTTCGACATCAGCCAACCTTAATTCTTCGACAAGTTTTGCCTCTCCTATCGAATGCAATCCTTGCAGATATGCATCCAGAATATGATCTACGCCATATTAATTTAGCAAAGTAGTATTTTTCCTTTTTTTGCTTGAGTCCTCATATAATTCCAGTAGAAGAAGACGGTGTAGAGTCAGTTGGCACGTTTTATGATGTCGGTATGGTCACGGAATATTCGGAATCCAACCAATTGGCATTATTTCATAAAAATAATTTATTTGATGCACGCTGCTTCTTTCCAGCGTTATTTTAAGGAAGATATTAAATATCTTATATCTTATCTGGAAATATTCAAAGAAATTTTCTTTGAATATTTCCAATGATAAAACATAATATGTTATCTTCAGAAACTTGTCTCTTTTAAAAATTTTGCTAGTGCCGCAGTTGTTTTTCCACCTTCTATGTATGACACTATTAACTCACGTTTAGGGCAATTGAAAGTAGACATTTTAAAGGACAATATTGTCGTTACTTACTTGACGAAACTACAACTGAATTTGTATTGGAGAAATATGTTTTTTTTTTTTTTTCGAAATGATAGTTGCTGTTGGCCCTACTGGCCTTTACAGCGTCACCGGTGAGAGGGGCCGGGTACATAGACACCAGCCGCGAAGGAAGATGTGGGCCCTTTTGGAGGGCACGGGGGTGACGTTCGTCCTAAGGGTGTCTCCTAGCGAGATCGCACCTCGGCTTAGAACGTCGTCGGAATGGAGAAATATGTTTTTACAGCGCTTTTTATACTGTTCCCACAGAAAATGACAAGAATAATTAAAAAAAGTTTTATGAGTAAAGTTATAAAAGTAAAAAACAATTAGTTGATAAGTACACCACAACGTAGTTACTGATCAAAATAAAAAAAGGAAACCGCAATTGATATCGATTTCCGTTCCCAGACTCGTAATACATTTTTTCATATATCTTTGTTATTAGCAAATATTAGTAGCTAATTTTTAGGGTTCCGTACCCAAAGGGTAAAAACGGGACCCTATTACTAAGACTTCGCTGTCCGTCCGTCCGTCCGTCCGTCCGTGTGTCTGTCACCAGGCTGTATCTCAAGAACGGCTATAGCTAGAGAGTTGAAATTTTCACAAATTATGTATTTCTGTTGCCGCTATAACAACAAATACTAAAAACAAAATAAAATAAATATTTAAGGGGGGCTCCCATACAACAAACGCGATTTTCTTGCCCTTTTTTGCTCGATATCAATATTGGCAACAGGTAGGCACTTGAAATATTCACAAAATACTCAGTTGTATTTTTACTTTAATAATAAATAATAAAATTAAAATAAAATTAATATTTAAGGGGGCTCCCATACAAAAAAACGTCATTTTTGCCTATTTTTGCTCTCATACAATAAAAGTGATTTTTAGCCGCTTTTTGCCCGTTATTACAATCAATGTACCTAGTCAATGGTACGGAACCCTTCGTGCGCGAGTCCGACTCGCACTTGGCCGATTTTTTTGATAATGTTTTTCAAGAGTAGGTATCTAAGCTATAAATAAACATTAATTTCAAAGCATCGGGAAACGTCGGTAAGTGTTAAAAGCTTCGACGAAGTTCAGATATTTCTGTTTTTCCTCCACGTGTTCTTTCATCGTAAACACATACATAATCCATCAAAAAAATATATATATGTCGCAGATCAGAAGTAGGTAGGAGAAGAAAGGACGGATGACCGAACTAATTTAATTAACAATGTAAGTTTAACACAAGATAGTTCTAACTATTTAGTAATTCAATGGACTCACCGAGCGGGTACCGGATCTATCGCGTGGCGGAGAGACAACTCAGAGGCAGTGCCCGGGAGTTGCGACCCGAGTCTAGGTTTAAGACGGCCGTCTTTAAAATGCGCATTAACGCTCGCCTCCACTGCCCGAGTTGCCCACAATATAAAGTAACAATTAATTCGTGTACACAAACTAACCCTTACAAGAGTTGAGGTTAAGCTACTAGCAGGATACACAAGTGCACCGCGCCACGCCAGAGCCAAGACTGTCCTAGCTGCGGCCACATCGGTCTTTTATGCACAAAGGAATGATTCGAATAATAGAATGAGGGTAGCCGAATATCGACAACAGCGCAGGTACCGACCTACAAGTCAGAATAACTCAAATAATAGAATAAGTGAGGGTAGACGAATAACGTATGTACCGACATTAATAACTATCTACATTGACTCTCCGACACGGCCATCCTGACAAGTCACACGTCCCCGTGTGATGCCGTAAAAAGCAAAAAGGTACTGCGATATCAAAGTCTCGTCTCGGCCTATCCTGACTCACACTTAACCAAGGATAAAGCGATAGTACAACCACTTTTTGTGACACACCATACAACCATACGCGAATCTACCATTAAATCAAAATTGACCAATCGTTTCGGTATAAACATTACTTCATTATTGCTTTCCACATATGAGTCGCTACTGTCACCTAAATCGAGCGATAGTAGCTCATGCCACCTCCATCGAGTGACGATAACCAACCAAAAGAGTCGCTACTGTCACCTAAATCGAGCGACAGTTGCTCATGCCACCTCCATCGAGTGACGATAACCACTAAAGTCGCCACTGTCACCTAAATCGAGCGACAGCAGCTCATGCCACCTCCATCGAGTGACGATAACCACATGAATTGCATCCATCAAGCAATATAACTAAAACATGTTTCTCATGCCACCTCCATCGAGTGACGATATTGCCTCCATCGAGCAATACAACCAAAACATGTTTCTCATGCCACCTCCATCGAGTGACGATATTGCCTCCATTGAGCAATGCAATCGAAACATGTTTCCATGCCACCTCCATCGAGTGACGATATTGCCTCCATCGAGCAATACAACCAAAACATGTTTCTCATGCCACCTCCATCGAGTGACGATATTGCCTCCATTGAGCAATACAATCGAAACATGTTTCCATGCCACCTCCATCGAGTGACGATACTGCCTCCATCGAGCAATACAACCAAAACATGTTTCTCATGCCACCTCCATCGAGTGACGATATTGCCTCCATTGAGCAATACAATCGAAACATGTTTCCATGCCACCTCCATCGAGTGACGATATTGCCTCCATCGAGCAATACAACCAAACCATGTTTCTCATGCCACCTCCATCGAGTGACGATATTGCCTCCATTGAGCAATACAATCGAAACATGTTTCCATGCCACCTCCATCGAGTGACGATATTGCCTCCATCGAGCAATACAACCAAAACATGTTTCTCATGCCACCTCCATCGAGTGACGATATTGCTTCCATCGAGCAATACAATCGAAACATGTTTCCATGCCACCTCCATCGAGTGACGATATTGCCTCCATCGAGCAATACAATCAAAACATGTTTCTCATGCCACCTCCATCGAGTGACGATAACCACTAAAGTCGCCACTGTCACCTAAATCGAGCGACAGCAGCTCATGCCACCTCCATCGAGTGACGATAACCAACTAAAAGAGTCGCTACTGTCACCTAAATCGAGCGACAGTAGCTCATGCCACCTCCATCGAGTGACGATAACCACTAAAGTCGCCACTGTCACCGAAATCGAGTGACAGCAGCTCATGCCACCTCCATCGAGTGACGATAACCAATCAAAAGAGTCGCTACTGTCACCTAAATCGAGCGACAGTAGCTCACGGCCCGACTGCCTCAGCAGCTAGTGACAACTACTATTGCCACACATATCGTCATCACCTCATGTGATACGACCAACATATATCGTCATCACCTCATGTGATACGACCAAATTAGCATCAACAACATTAAACAAATCTAATTCAGCAGCTACATCAGTAAGAGGAATCCTTCGTAAACGATCGTGAACATACCTATAGGTTCTATTATTATTTCAAGAACTTTACAATAATCTGAATCATAAATGTCGTTAAACCAATTATAACTAATCAATTCACACAATTACCACAGCCATGTACCATCGACGTCATCACAACCAAAACTATAATCCGTACGTCTACTTCTACAACAAGCTACAACCAAAAATCCTCGAGTAAATACCTCTAACACCACGGCTCTTTAGACGAAGAGCAATCACAGTACATGTGTCAGTCACATACATCTCAGTACACATATCCACCGAATGAATCGCCTGTGTCAGTCATCCCTGTGACTATACGCTACGCTCTCAATAGACCACGACCACGACCTCCGCCAGAGTTAAACGCACGCCGCGCACCCTGGACTCCTGGGTTGCCCCAAGAGACAATTCTACCGGGCTACGACTACGAATAACTACACTGGTACGGTTGAACACATTACGGTCGATAGAGTCATTCACTCGAGTCTTTCCATCTACTTAAACTTGAACATCATCATTATCAACAAGATCATAAATTACATCAATATCGTCTGGTACATGACGTGTAAGCATTTTCTTTAACCTTTCGTGAGCAAATTTGTAGGTACGTTTACAATTTAAAGCTTGAAGGGTATCATACCGATTACCTTCGAGAACTTCTATTACGCGAAAGGGGCCTCGATATTTCGGATCAAGTTTTATTTGATTACGCTCCTCATTTTGTAACAAAACAAAACTTTAACAGTTACCTACAACGACTACCACAATGGGCCCATGATTGTACCAAGGTGTTATAAATTAACCTTCTGTAATTTAAACTTTTTTTAAACAGATCAACTAAATAACTTTTAAACAGTTTAAACAAATCAATCAAAGGTAGAGAAAGACTGAAAACCCTCGATACTACACAAAAATACTCGTTACAGAGGGTAATCGGAAATACTCAAGCTAAGACGATATTAATACTTTATCACAAATAAGTGGGTAATCACAAAAACTTAAAACTTTCAATAACCAAACTCTTTTTCTACAACACTAATAACTACGTAAGCCACCCTTATCCAACGAGCAATTACAATTGCTCCACAATGACTGAATCGAAACAAAAACTGAATCTCCAAATCTGTCACTACTCAACTACCTACGTATCACAATAAAACTAAATTCAACAAATAAACCGGTAAATCGAATTACGTAATCGAACACTGAACAAAAACCACTTGTACACCGATAAGAATAAAACAGAACGACCGAAAAGAACTAAATTATCGATGTACCCACTAATCGCCACCAAATATTGCAATTCACTTGCACACTCGCTAAAATAGAACTTAAAGTTCAAAGAAACAAAAAACTCTGAACTAAAAAAACGATTAACAACAGCAAACAACAAATGAAGTGGGCGTAATGAGATCTTATCCCACTTCTGATGTCGCAGATCAGAAGTAGGTAGGAGAAGAAAGGACGGATGACCGAACTAATTTAATTAACAATGTAAGTTTAACACAAGATAGTTCTAACTATTTAGTAATTCAATGGACTCACCGAGCGGGTACCGGATCTATCGCGTGGCGGAGAGACAACTCAGAGGCAGTGCCCGGGAGTTGCGACCCGAGTCTAGGTTTAAGACGGCCGTCTTTAAAATGCGCATTAACGCTCGCCTCCACTGCCCGAGTTGCCCACAATATAAAGTAACAATTAATTCGTGTACACAAACTAACCCTTACAAGAGTTGAGGTTAAGCTACTAGCAGGATACACAAGTGCACCGCGCCACGCCAGAGCCAAGACTGTCCTAGCTGCGGCCACATCGGTCTTTTATGCACAAAGGAATGACTCGAATAATAGAATGAGGGTAGCCGAATATCGACAACAGCGCAGGTACCGACCTACAAGTCAGAATAACTCAAATAATAGAATAAGTGAGGGTAGACGAATAACGTATGTACCGACATTAATAACTATCTACATTGACTCTCCGACATATATTAAAATATTTTTTACAAATCTTTTAAAATTGAGCTTTTCAAAAATACGTATGTAATACTCAATAATTTACTGTTCAAGATTTTTAACTTCTTTTTGAAAATCGTAAACAAAGAGGTTGAACTTTCTCATTACAAAAACGGTTAACATCACTTCATGTAAAACAATTTATTTATAACATAACTAATTCTTACATAATATTAAAGTCTGACTATCGAACTAGTAAATAAAATTAATAAAGTAGCCTATTTCTGTCATTGACATTTTTAGCCATATTCCACAGTGCGACGGCTTAACGTCTTAACGGCTTAACGGGGGAAACCCACAAGGACTGCACAAACACCCAGACCACGGCAAACATCTGTGTGGCCAATACTAATGTGTTTCATGTGCTGGGATCGAACCCGCAACCACCCGCGCAACAGCAACAAACCAGTGCTTTGACCGTGGCGCAACGTGCCAAGAGTCTTTTAGTTAGGTATATACAATAGATAAATAATAAACGCCTTATATTCATTGGTGTCTAAAATATTTGTCACGTGAAAGGATCGAACCCGGGATCGTTAAAATGCATAATATGCCAGTTACTATACTGTTTACTTTATATTTATTTTCGGTAGGAACAATGTGTATAGATAGACAAATAATATTAATATCGATCGTTTTCGAAATTAGATATTATGTGACATACTAGCTGACCCCGCAAACGTTTTGCCATATACAAGGTGTGGATGACAATAGAACGATAATTGAAAACACCGTTAGTACTAGTATAAAGAAGTATTTCAAAACCATCAGATAAGTCCTAACATCAAAATAAAAAAAAAGATTTTTTCATACAAACTAATTCAATATAATTTAATAAAATTTTATAACATCATTTTTGTAACTACAGGATCACTGACCTGTTACACGCGTCATCGCGCCGCCTTCGCGCGTGGCCTTCTTTCTACGCGGCATAATCGCGTGGAAGTGCTATGTGCTTGTACCTACAAAACTTCATTGTTTTGATTGAATAAAAAATAGTAAGTTAGAAAAGTAAATTAAAATAAATTGTTACGCATTTAAAATTAAATTGAATAAAAAACTATTTGATTTAAATTTTCTCAAACCATCAATTTTTTTTTAAATATGCAGAACTGATCAGTAGCCGATACTGAATAAGTTATTTTTTTTAAACATTAGTTATTATAATATTATTTGGTCTGCGAACTGTCACTAAATGGCAATGATTAAAAATTGTGCCTTTTTGTGGCAGTCGATGCCATATCCATTATTTCTTAATCTATGATTTTAAAAATAATAATAGCTGTCCTTGAGTCGTTAACCGCCGGTTTTAGGGTAGGTCAGGTCTTTAGTCTGATACATACGTAGAAATTTTAAAAAATGAAAAATCATAATTTGTGGCTAAACTACTGGATGTATTTTATTGATTTTTTGTATGTGGGCTTGGAATGTCATTACATATACGCTGTCCAAGTTATCGTTGTATTATCATCCCCACCCTGTATGTTATACCCCCGCAACCCTCTCTTGTGGATGGAATTTCGTAAAATCCGTTCTTAGCTGACCTCGCAAACGTTGTTTTGCCATATATGTTATACCCCCGCAACCCTCTCTTGTGGGTGGAATTTCGTAAAATCCGTTCTTAGCTGACCTCGCAAACGTTGTTTTGCCATATATGTTATACCCCCGCAACCCTCTCTTGTGGGTGGAATTTCGTAAAATCCGTTCTTAGCTGACCTCGCAAACGTTGTTTTGCCATATATGTTATTAGCCCCCGCAACCCCCTCTTGTGGGTGGAATTTCGTAAAATCCGTTCTTAGCTGACCTCTACTCGACGAAAGGAATATTGCTACCACAAGTCTCTATGCCTTATGGTTCCAGAGATATCGTGATGAGTCAATATATGGGTGGAAATCTCTTTTATATAATAAATATAGATATATAGACAAAAAATAATAATAATAGTACCTACACACTTAAATCTTAGGGGTCTGGCCGCCCTGGCGGATCTGGCGAAATAACTTGACGAGTACGAAATATAAAATAATATTACTATTTCATGGTAGGTATACTTAATTGTTTTAATTTTTTTTTTTCAGGAAAAATTAGTCAGTTGTCAATTCACTTCAATGATGTCCACCCACAACACTGCGTGGCTGACGTAGACACAGAAATGGCTCTCCTAAATATTAATATAAGCCAGAAGATCACCTACTTTGTTAAAATTGGTCCCTTCAACTTTTTAATTCACATTAAAGTTGACGGAACTGAAAACGTTTTATATATGACTGCTCAACTCTTTGGCACAAAAGTGAGTGCTTCAAAATGGACATATGAGTTGCATGTATACAACAAAAGAGAACCACAAAGAAAGTTTGCGTATACTGATGATTGTAACTCACATTCTGAATCAGTTAATGGAATATTTAACAGAGCTCAATGTGCTGCCATTTCTTTACAATATGTTGAAACATTTGTTAATAATGGTTTGTTGAATTATAAATTCTTCTTAAAAAAGAAAATTGATAACAAAAGGAACTGAATATAGCGCTTGTTAACTGTTTTAAAGTTTTCGTACATTTAATTTGGAAATAGCTCAAATCAAGATTATTTTAGAAATCGCAGGCATTTTAACTCGTTGGTTGGTGTTATTTTCGGTTTCAATTGAATAATGCCAATAATTAGTTCAAACTAACTCAAAGACAAGTACCTACTATTTTTTGAAATTTATTGAATAGCTACACTTCGTTAGTTTACATCATTCAAATTCCTTTAAATAATTATAAACTACTTTTTATTAGTTTTAATCAGCTATTTCGCTTCACCTACTATCGTGTTTAATTGCGCAATTATTCATAAAATACTGAAACCATTTAAAAGTATACCTAAATAGTTTTAAAAGTTAATATATATAGCATTGACCAAAAATCTAATAATGTGTAATAATATATTATAATATAATAGTTAGATGGCATAGACAATAATCTTTGAAACATTAGGAGCCTGTTACACCAGTTGTGAATAACGCTATTTAACGGATGATGGTAACCGACACTTAAAAGTTTTTGATTCGTTATTCTTTTTTACCATCAATTTCTACTATATTTATGAGATATTTCTATACTCTTGATTAATCTTCAAATTGTCGTTTATTAATTGAGTAGAAACAGGTGCTAGTGACCTATTCTACCAGGGCCGGATCGTGAGGTCATGGGGCCCAGGGCTAATACTAATTAGGGGCCCACCAAATTTGACCACGATTGAGATGAATGTGTAGTGTCAGCCGAACATTTTAACTGTCCGTTCGAAGTAATATAAGAATAAAGAATTATTGATTATTTCGCATTATCGTTTATTTTTGACTTTGAATTGACTTAACTGGGGGCCCCTTGAATCGACGGGGCCCTGGGCTGAAGCCCAAAAAGCCATATGGTAGATCCGGCTCTGTATTCTACCTCCCGCTGTCATAGTATTTGTATCATCATCCATAGCGTTATCCAAAAGTGGTGAACAGGCCCTAAGTTAAAGTAGTCATGTGACAGAAAGTATTAAACATCTAGTTATATAAGATGTTGGCCAGTTTTGGTTTTGTTTTAAGCCTATCGCGCATGAGTTGGTATATTTTGTCATCGTGACTTGTTTTGTCTGCTTCCTGACGAAGCTATCTTATCGTCTATTATATAGTCTATAGATAATTATGTATCATAGACAAGCGTTCACGTATTGCAATGTTGCGAACACCCACTCTACGTGACATGGGCGAAATCGTCCGTGCTACTTTGGTTGTTAAAAACCATTTATCCAAATGAATGAATTATATTGTCAATTTGTCACCTACATATTTATTGTGATGAAGTGGTGACGAAAGTATTTTCATTGAAACCTTCGGGTTCTGGTTCAATTCATAGTTGGAATTGTCGTCTGCTTTTTTGGAAAAATATTTTTTGTTAGTTTAGGAATTCTAGCATTTTGGATTTTCCTATCAAGCTTAGAGGAGGACAAAAGTCGACGATCGAATTTATTCCACATAAAATTTTCCAAGTGGAAAGCAAACAATATTATTAGGTATTAAACTCGAGGCTTATGAGCAACAAGTTGAGCTGATTAAGAACGTAGAAAATATATGTAAACAATGTATTTTATACTAAGGGCGGAGTTCACCGACTTTTAAAATGGCCGTTTATCATTTAAACAACTGATTAAATCATTTTTAATGTTCACCACACGTTAACCAGTGTTTACAGCCCTTAAACAGCCGATTACTATAACCGAGCTCTACAGCATCGTTTAACCGTCCGTTAATGCCACATTTTGACATCTGCTCAACAGATTGCTGTGACTTTAGAACAGTTGCAAGATTACGTTATTAGTTCAAAGAGTTTTTGATAATAGATAAACATGCAGTCTCAATACAGCAGGTATTACACAACATCCTACAAATGAGAGGAGATCTAATGCCTTCAGACGTCCTGAGTCTAAACTTGCCAGTACCATGGGAAGAAATATTACACCAGGGAAAAATACAACGCTCTGTATGTAATAATGTTAGAGATTTAAATCCCAGCAGAAGATCATTAATATCAAATTATTACCAAAGTCTTGTTTAAAAAGTATGTAATGTATGTAACAATAAACAAATAAAATATAATACCACTAATACCAACAAATAAAATAATTTTTTTCTTGTCCCTGAACATTTTTATTACCAATACAATATACATGCAGGTATAACACCTAAAAAAATTACTAACTATCCATAAGTTTTTGGGTCTTTATTTCTTCTTGCTTTAATTGTTCTTTCAAAATGGCTAATCTAATTTGGGATGAAACCGTAATTTAAAAAGTAAACACTCACAACACAACAAAATAATAACACAGAGAATATAACCACGTGCAAAGAAACAATAACATTTTTTTTGACAATCACAGCGCCGTGCCATGACGTTATTACCCATTCAAATTGGACACTACATGCTAAGTTAACAGTTTCCAATGCGTTCTCGACCTTCTCAAGTTGAAAACGTTTTATTTTATGCTACTAAATATAGATGTCACCCAAACTCGTGTCAACTAAATAGAACTATGTGACTTCCCTAATGAGTAGACTTATAGCATTCGTTCATTATTGGTTCATTCACTCTGAGCGTATGGCGATTGCCTGATTTAGTAACCACGGTTAAAATATTCGTGGTGAACAGTTAATACTTGACCGGGTGCATAACCGATGTTTAGAAATTCATCGGCTGATTACTCAAACATTGGTTAAATGATAGTCGGTGAACTCGGCCCTTAAAATTATAGAACTTTTCTGATTTGATTAAATTGTTTTGTACTTATTCAAAAGTATTTAAAGTATACGTTTTGGTTTTGAATTATGGTCACACCAAAGGTCACCACATTTTTATAGTTTAATTTACGACTTAGGGCCTGTGCAAACCACGTTTTTTAAACGCGCCAGGTTTTTTAACGACGGCGTGCTTATTTTATCCTACAGAACAGTTTGTTGTAGTTTGTATTGATTTCAAACGCGCAATCAATTCTGTCTCGACCGACGCCATACTGCTACTGTTGACGAGGTTCTGCTTAAAAACCGCAAAATTCCAGCGCGTTTGTATCGCTACACACGCGCGTTTGCACCGCGTCTGTATCGCTACACAGGCGCGTCTGTATCGATTCAAACTCTTATTTGAATTTATACATAGGTGTGCTACAGGCTGCGTCTGACTTGCGTCCGTATCGATACAAACGCGCGTCGACGGCGCGTTTAAAAAACGTGGTTTGCACAGGCTCCTAGATATTGTCGTTATGTTACATTTTACATGATTACCATGATTGACCATGTTACATGATTTTTTTAAAGATTGGAGGTTGCAGTGAACGCACTTTACTTTTATAAGGCGATGTGACAAAACATTTTTTATTTTTCGTCACTGACAAATTCACCCATGCGCGCTGGGCCTTAGAACGCTATGAAGTTCATATAGGTATATGTTTATTCATTTGTATACTATTGTTTAGTAATTATGATAATCTTCTATACTTATTATAAAAATAAGTCCCCCGGCCGCGTCTTTCTGTCCTCCTGTCTGTCTGTCTGAACGCGATAAACTCGAAAACTACTGAACGGATTTTTACACGGTTTTCAACAATAGAAAGAGTGATTCTTGAGGAAGGTTTAGGTATATAATTTATTATCCTTTTATGTAAATTAGCAGAAATACGGCGATAAATGTTGAAGAGGTCGCAAAAAATCTCGCCAACGGGGACCTTTCCTCGCGAACGCCGCGTAAACTAGCAAAGATATAGTTAAGTAATGTACTAGCGAATTCAAAATCTATAAAAATGCTACAAAAAAGTCCGCGACAGCATATCTCTATCTCTTACGGTTGACTTACAATAACCACTTTTATGTTAAAATTTTTAATTAAAAACATTACGTTATTTTCAAAGCTATTTTCTTTAGTTCAGTATTAATCCTTATCCAAATAAATATGTCAGTTAGCTTAAGAATTTAATGCAGATTAAAATTGCCCTTTGCACTATATCAATCAGATGAATAGTTTTTGAGATATCGTCGTTAGAAGTAATTATTAAAAATAAATAATGCGCAACGAAGTGGGCACGGGTCGGCTAGTTCGTTATAATCTTTATTTTAGGTCGAAAAGTGAGAATATAAATATTTTTAATTAAAGGGCTATTTTTTATAGATAAGTTAAGTTTTCTTTGATTTATTCGGTTTAGGTATTTAGTACAAACTTTTGGAGCTTCTAGACGTGTCGTTACTTTGAAGCCTTAAAACCTGTTTCACAGGTTGCTCATAAAGCAGACAAAAGTTTGATATATATTTTCTTTTTCTATAAACATTTTTATATATGTAGGTACTCATTCGTAACTTGTAAAACGAAAATACGTAGTTTTTTAGTTACTGCTGATATAAAATCAGTATCTACCTACTTTATGTGCCAGATATTCTTATATTTAATCAGTAAAACGAAACTCTTACACATCGAATTATAATATTATTTTTTGTGTTACCACGTAAATATTATGTTGATTAAAACAGGTATCAGATAAGCGCGGATACGTTTGCCATAGGTATTTTTAGGTTCTTAGGTATATTTGTTACGAGACGTATGGTAATTTTGTTCTTTAATCTTTTGAATTTTTCAATTGAAGCTTTATTCTTTAAGTAAATTCTAATTGACAAGTTGCATTTCAACATCAAAGGATTGTGCGCACTATCAATCACTTCAAGATAAGTCTGATATCCTCTTCCTCATTGAGAAGTCATTATTTTTCAAATTAGTACCTATACTATGTACCTATTTCGCATTTTAAACTAACGAAACAAAGAAAAATCTTCCAAAACAAATATAATCACAAGATCTCAATTTTAATAATATTAGCGGCATTACCGCCAAACAATTGATAACCTTATCGTGTATTATCACTATTAGACTTGATATAGTCTAAAATGTAAGTATTCGTAAGTGCTAATTTTTTTGAACCAATTTACGAAACTGAATTACAAATTTCTTAGAATTAAGAGTATTTTAATTATTTTGTTGTCGCATTTATTTTTCTCTTATTATATTTTGTATACCTACCTTGTTATCATTTACTAGTATATTATACTTATTACATGAGTGTAAGAATTTCTGCAGTTCATCTGCAAACGACGAGTTTCTTTAAGTTTATTATAATTGATATGTTATTCATGTTTCAAATATACTTATGTATTTATATGAACAATTGTAATGCGTGTGTTGTTTCTAAATATTCCATTTGATCTTACTGCTCTGTGGTTACGGCAGTAAAGAATATAGCCACCCCCTCTTCCCGTGGGTGTCGTAAGTGGCGACTAAGGGAATATAACACAGTTCCACTACCACCTTGGAACTTAAAAAGCCGACCGATGGCGGAATAACCATCAAACTGCTGGCTAGAAAATACACAGGCGGAAGACGGGCAGCAGCTTTTACGGTGCGACAAAGCCAGCCCTGCGGTCACCAAATCGCCTGCCTAGCGTGGTAACGGCAACACAGCCATTTTTGGCGCGAATTTGGGGAGGCCATGTCCAGCAGTGGTCTGCGATAGGCTGAAGTGATGAACTGCGTAAGAATAGACATGTAATGATGTAAGCAACTTCTAGAATAATGTTGCGTGTCTTCTAAATCCCTAAAATGTAATTTTGGTAAACAATAAATAAAATAAAGTATATATTATGCATCATAATTTAATTCAACGACTTTCATTACAATAATAAGCCTTTCCTCTACAGGGTGATTATGACTACATTTTCTAAAACTCTCAATTCTAATTTGTAATGCGTCATTTAATAATTTGATAAAAATAAAATTATGGTATAGTTGATTTGGGCTCCTCTTATGAGCTGATAACGCCCAGCTGGGTGTTCCTTTAATTAAAGTAGCCTATAATTAGTACCAGATTAGCATTAAAATATTTTCTACCACAGACAAATATGTCTAAACAATTATACAATCACCAAAAGTGCCCAGTAGGTGAAGGACAGCCCTGAATTTATTAGTGAACACAGTGTTTATAATATCATTAAATTATTTTAAAACAAGGACACTTGTTTCACTAAACAAGATAATGGACGGCATTAACAATGAGATTCACAATTTAATGACTAAATTTCTTCACATTTGCCGTCTTCATAAATAAAAATAGATTCATAATAAAAACAGCAACATAAGCAGCATTCCATTACTAAAATTAATTTTTTATGCCATAGCGGCCACACTGGCAGTGTTCTTTTTAAAAAATTAATATTTTATTATCACATGGTGGAGGAAATTCCTTTTAAAATTCCAAACATATTTCTATTTTTAACCTAATTAGAATGTTAATGAGTAAACGTAAAATAAAGTATTTCTACATTTATACAAATGTTTGACATTACAAAGAAATAAACTATACTTAAAGGTTGAATTTCTTATTCAAAATAAATGCTTACAGAATACTTTCATTCCATAAAACATGGTTACTCATCTCTCATCGCTTATCATGATAATTCATTGGATTTATTACAAATGTTTAATTTTATCCAATTCTCATTCCCTGTAGTTGTTCATTTTATTATTTTTTTTATAACCTGAGATGCATTTTACAATTCATAACACAGCACTTATACACATGACTAGAATAAATTTTAAAACTTATTGTGTACCTAATTCAATCAGTGTCACACACAAATAATTATTATCTAAAGTGATCCAATCAGTGCGTAGAGATTTGGAATCAAAAAGTTAAAAACGCACACTCACAACAGAAAATCTGTGCAATTTTATAAAAATTATACAACGTATCCTGTATGCCGATACTATAACACCAATTTCGTTAAATCTATGGAAATTCATCTTTGGAAATTGATTCTAATAAAAAAATTAAATTAAAAAAAAAAATAACAGATCACTGTATTATACAATTTTTTATGTATCTATCATAAATAAAACAGAATAATTTATTTATATCTAAAATTTTGCTTTGAAATAAGGAAAAGTAGTTTTTTTACAATACAATAATATTATACTGGAATGTAAACTTCTAAATAATATACGAGTATGTTTCTTCACTAATGCATAGAGATATGAAGTACATTTTATTACCCTGACAACAAATAATTTGTTGTAATCTAGGGTAGACGATGATACGTATAATTATTATACGTATCATCGTCTACCCTAGATTCTGTTTCAATGTCACATAGTTTTACTTTACAAAAGTAAGCAATACAGTATCCACCTCGCTTAGTACTTTCTTGCAAATATTGAACGAGAAAAATATATTTTTGCATTAATTTTACTTATAAACTAGTTATTGTTTATGCTTAAGTTATAAATAAATAAATATAACAAAAATAAAGTAATTTTGTAACAACAATTTGTTTGCAAACAAGTTATAAAAGGCCATTACTATAATTAATTATTGCAATATTTAAAATTATCTAGTGCCAATTTTATTAAAATGTGAAATAAAATGTAATAATTTTATGAATTAATTGTTGACGCCTCCATTGTATGCGTAATCGGCTTTATTATGCATGACCAGGTGGTTGTCCACGAAATAGAAACTGTCAGAGCAAGTTTCGAATGGTGCAGCTATCATCTCCTCAACTGCAAAGACAAATAGATAAGAAAATATTAAAATGACTGATTTTTATGCAATTCTCTCCTTGAAACATTGTTAACTGTTTCTAAAGTAGACAACTTAATGCCAATTTTTTGTGTAACACCGTAACACCTGAGCTGATTTAGATATATATTATTTGGCAATAAATAATAAATAATACATTTATAAAAAATATTACCTGATGACTCATGGACGGAATTGAACCGAAAACCCTAGATACCAATCAGTCAGTCCAATATAAATAGTGTAATGAGAAATAATAGAAATATATCTACTAAGAATTACACAAATATAGCTTTAAAATATTACCTAGATCAGGTGGGAGAGTGGGGAATTCATATATATGTTCGCAAGTATTTCTTGAAAATGGAATGCAAAAACCAAATTCAAAATCGAATGTCTTCAGTAATGTGTCTCGGAAAAAATGTTTTTCAATCATTCTGAAATGATTTACTGGACGAGCACCGACAGTAAATTCAACTCTGAAAAAATATAAATATAAAGTTTTATTTAAATAAATAGATAAAATCAAATTATATAACATCAGATTCAAAATCCACAAGGGGATTCCCTCTATGGATCCAAAATGTTTACATACTATTTTTTTAATATACTTAATAATAAATATTTATAACCACCACCACTCCCCACCACTACAGCCTATCACAGTCCACTGTTGGACATAGGCCTCCACAAGTTCGCGTATGACGCGAACTCAAAGATATTTATAACATTATTCTTTATTTCACATTTAAAATTCGTTAAGGAAAATTACAATATTGTAACTTAACACGTTCACTGTGCAAGCCAAAATAATAATTTGACCTCAAAAGTGCAATTATGTTTTGTTTATAAATTTACTTATTATCATATAAATAAAAAAATGAAGTAATGATTTTATTATTATTATTTATATTTAATAAGATATTAGGAATTTTCTCCATGCCCCATATGTGGGTCACGCACGTCAGAACTATATATTTAATGCCCTATATGTGTGTCACGCACGTCTGAACTTAAATTAGATGTTGGTGATCGGTGTTGAAGTGGAAGGACTATAGCAAAGAGATGTGTTGGTTATATCAACATGCCACGATCATCAGATGGAGATGTCTACCACACCAACACTGAAACCAGAAATTGTGCTTGAGTATAACCGTGGCAAGAAGGGTATTGATTTAGCAGACCAGCTTTCAAACTACAACTCTCCTGTTCGGAAGACATGCTTCTGGTAAAAAAAAAATTGGCGGAGACCTAACATCAATATCAGTGATAAATGAAATTTTAGTATAAATAGATTTAAAGCCAACAGAACGTAAAAAATGACTTTGTTACGTGGCCATGAAATAATCATTAAGTTTTACTGCATATCAGAGAGGCTGCGCCTTCTAGAAGGCTTCAACTAGAGGAGTCCCGTCATTGTTTAACAAAAATCCTATGTCCTGTATCGAAAAAATAATACGAAAGCGCTGTACAGGCTGTTACAGAAGTTTAGTGGTAGAAGGTAATACTGCCGCTCAAGCCCGAAAAAAAAGTAAAAAAAAAACTGATACGGATTGTAAAAAATGTAAAAAATCTTTTTGTTTGGCTTGTTATAATAAATATCATTAATATTTTGTGCTAACGAGTAAAAGAGTTTTTATTAATAAATAAATAATTGTCACCTTCTGTGTATAATTTTGCATATCATATACTAGCAACACCAATATAAAATGTCACTGGGACTCCATGGTAAATAATTAGGTATAGAGATGGGCGTAACGGCTACATTTCGATATTACGTTATAACGTTACGCTACTTTTAAATCACTTATTATTTTTTACGTGATAATATTTTTTTTTTTTACCAACTGTGAAACCCTAGTGAGATCATATTTTTTTTTTTGATTTTTTGACCTGGTAATTACAACGTTTAGGTCAACTCTTATTATTTGTGAAATCAAATGCATATTACATATAGGATACTTAAAATGAAAGACTATCTATATACAAAATTTCATCAAAACGGTTACAGCCGTTTCTGAGATATCCAAAGTATAACAAAAAAAAAGGTGTGTGTGCGATTCACACACGATAGAAGTGAAACTTCTATGGCAAACTAATTTAAAATTAGCGGCTTGCAGCGCGGCTCGTCCTTCCCTGTCTTTTTGCCGTTGCATCCGGTTTGAAATCATAACGATTGTAAAGAAATTTCACTTCAATAAATACCTACAAGAATTACGTAACTCGTATACAGATATAAGATAAAATAAACTTACCGCTATTTTCATTCCTGTTATTTTCTCTACTTATTTCTTCATATATAATTAAATGCTTTTGTTTCATATGTTTTTTTAAATTCGTTATAGTAGTTTTAAATGAAAGTATATTTTTACAATATTTACATTCCGCTTCTTTTGCAATTTCATCCACCACAGCAAAATAATTCCATATTTGTCCTTTTCGTGGCATTTTACTCTACTCACTGAACAACTATACTTAATTATATAAAGAACTATACTTAATTATATAAACAACTTAATTATAATTATTAATTATATTTACAGTTTCTCAAAACGCAACACCGCAATCGTAAAATTCGTAAATAAACTCACGAAAATGACGAACATCATACGAGAACAAACGCGTTGTCCATACTGAAAATTTAACCGTTAAACAAAACGAAATAATATGAAAAAAATAAGTCTAACGTGTAGTATAATAAAAATAATAATACGAACTAAAATATTTTTAAAATTTATTTCAAGACATTGAAAGGAAAATAGTTCACATTCAGTTACAATAGAATACAATTTGACATGAGACTAAGCTAAGATATTATACGCAACGTGAATGTTCTGGACATTCAAAGGAATTTTGTGACCATAGAGTACAATTTGGCTCTGTGTACATTTGAGGTAAAGTAGTAAAAATAAAAATATTCTTTCAAACCTTACCTGGGAAGCGTGATATTATATCACGCTTCCCAGGTAAAAAAAATAACAGGTGATAAAATGATTTAAAAATAATAGGTGATTTTATCCGCTACCTAATATAACGAACACCTCTAATTAGGTATTATATTCATTGTTCACACGTGTATGCCAGTAAAAACAAATACTTTCATACGTGTGCATGCCATAGAATTTATTTTAGCTCGTGCCCCACATATGTGCCACGCACGTATGAACTGATCCTCGTGGTGCCCCATATGTGGGGCACACACAGTGAACGTGTTAAGCACTTTTGTTTTATTAACAAAAGTAAATGAGAAGATTATTTTCACTAAATTTCAATTTCGTTATTTAAAAACTTGAAACCCGTATCTGTTGCATAAACTTACGTTGCACCCACTGTCTTTAATTTTAAAAATTGCGGAGTAAATTGATAGCGAACGAATCTTCCAGCGTTAGGATCTAAAGGTTCCTCTTGAACGTCTTCGGTTCCTTCATTATCGACACCAAAATCAGTGGGAGGCTTCGCGATCTCAAATAAAACAGTACCAGTTTCCAGATCACGGATTTTAAATCTTGTAAAATCTATATCATAAACATTCGCTTCCGGACTACATAAGTAAGTGTCCGTAATTTTATCTAATCGCAGAACATCCTCTGGTGTAACATCATTAATTTGTATAATTTCATCTCTGTTTGTTTCGCTAACCGATATCGATTCGCACTTTTTTCCCACTAAACTCATTTTAAATGTTTTTTTTTTCCTTCTGAGGTCTTATTATTATATTGTAAAGAAAATATTTAATAATCAATCAAATCATATATATCAAAAGCTTAAAAGAATTCATGAAAACATTTTATTTCAGTAAGGTTCTTCTAAATACATGCTGGAAAATCGAAATTCGAAATAATTATCAAATGACAAATTGACAAATGAAACCAGTGTTGCCAACTTTAATTACAACATTAATTTTTTTCAGAAGATCGTACCATATCCTAGAAAAGATCGTATTTTGCCTATATTTCAAGGAAAAAATCGTATATTATATATATAATCGTATTTATACGTAATGAAATTTCAATAAAACAACGTAAATAATTTTAAAACGGAATGCTATTATAATTTTTAATCAATATTTATCATTAAAGGAATATGAATCAACATTTAACAATAAGAATTTTTAACCGACTTCAAAAAAGGAGGAGGTTACTCAATTCGACCGTATATAAGTTTTTTTATATATGTATGTTCGGGGATAACTTCGTCGTTCATAAACCGATTTTGATAATTCTTTTTTTGTTGGAAAGGGAATATCCCAACTTAGATACCATGATAAGGAAACCAGGATCTGATGATGGGATCCCAGTGAAATCGAGGGAAACCCTCGAAAATCGTAGTGACGACTACTGCGTTTGTTAATTTCACGATTCAGCCTGTAATATCCCACTGTTGGGCATAGGCCTCTTCCCCATGTAGGGGAAGGATCGGAGCTTAATCCACCACGCTGCTCCAATACGGGTTGGCGGATATATTCCCTACTATGAGTAACGATCGCTATCAGATGTACATGATAACAACTGGGACCGATGGCTTAACGTGCTCTCCGAGGCATGGTGGGGAGACCCACAAGGACTGCACAAACACCCAGACAAGCTTTTCTATCACATAGATTATGTGTAATGACTTTATAAGTAGATACTAGATAGTAAAAGTTTTAAAGTAAAAATTTATTTTTTTCGTTTTAAATATTTTTAACGCTCAATATTAGGTACCAAGTCGTTACAACTTTTACCAATTTTTGTGGGGCGATAGTAGATCTATGGTACTTTTTATAGCAACACTAAATAAGCGCAAAATTAGCTGCAAAGTATCAATTTAACGTTATTGAAAATAAGCTAGACGAGACGCCGAATATTACAGTGTTAGAAACTTTGCTCTAAAACATTTATTTTATAGTAAGAGAATACGTGTGTTTGTTTAATACTTTATTTAGTGTTTGGGCCGTCATATACATAAAAGTTAAATCTCAGTTATTAATTAATAATACTATTATTTTGATAAATTAGAGACATGAGAAATCTGTTGTTTTGGGGTGAATGAGGACGTCTCAGGTATGAATAGCAAGGAAAGCGGGGTTAAACGGGATGAAACTGAGATCAATAGGGACGACTTACGTATGAATAGGTACAGCTATGTAGGGTTGTCACCGAGCAGTTAAACGATTATTTTAAAGCTATTTTATAATAAAAATATATATTATAAGTTTCTTGATTTTTAAATGTTTAAATACTTCAATAATAATTTACAAAAGGTTTGTTCATTACGATTTTTCAATAAAAATAAAACATGGAAGACATAAGTGCATTTTATTTCAGCGACTATATTTTTAGGTATTGCATTACTAATCATTTACATTTATTAGTATCATACTAAAATGCAAGAGTTAGTGGTTTGCTTAGTACATTAATAAATTAGATAAAACAAAATAAATAGGTAGCTAGAAATTGTTATATATTACACAAGTGCCAGCCCTGGTGAATTTCTCTATTGACCCTATTTTCGTCCCTATTAACCCCAATTTCCGGGTGAATAGGGAATGCATATATTTTAACGTTTTTTTCATAAATTGAAATGCTAATTGCATAGTTTTATATTTTATGACCAAGATACCATAAAGACTCAATCATTTCGATCACCATACATCAATATATCCGCAAAGAAATGCTTTAATTTTGTTGAAGAAGTTCGGATTTGTCCCTATTCACCCCATTTCACGGTACACGCATACCAATTAAATTTGCATACAAAAATAACAATTTACCTATACTTAAAAAAAAAGCATGATGTCACATAAAAAATTATCCTGTTTTTTTGCTTTAAGTAACAAATTAAATATTTCAATCGATATAAATTTATATCGAAACAGCACGTAAAATATATATAATTTTTATTTTTAGGCAATGAAAAATATCATTAGAATACGAAGTTTAATTTCACCATTATAAATATAGCTGTAATAGCGTAATTAGGTAAGCGACGGATTTCAAATCGTTTTGACCCGGGTTCGAATCTCAGTCTCCAGATTTTTTTTTCTTTTTTTTTTTTTAATTTCACTCGTGATTTATTATTTAAATAAAATTAAAATATAAAAATACCGAAAAAAAAACAAAAAATAAAATAAAAATACCGAGCTGGGCTCGGTCACCCAGGTACTTATAATATTATTTACTTACACAATATTTACAACAGCACGACGAATGTATGAAAAGAGAATTATTATATTATTTACAATTATTATAGTACTGTAGTACAACTTGCACAGCAACCAAATTATTATATTAAAAATTTAAAACGAACGAGCCATGTTTGTTTACGAAACAACGCGAACAACGTTTACGGTAAATTAATACGAGTAATACTAATAACCTAAAATTCCTAAAAAACGAATAACACGGGCCGACGACGCGTCTACGACTGTAATCTCTAGCCTCGCTGCAGAGCGTTGCGCGCTGTGGGAACGTTTTAGACGTTTTGCGTTTTCAGACGTTTTCCGTTTTCAGACGTTTTCGACTATTGTTTGTTGAGACGTTTTTGAGATAACGCGAAGTCAGAGTAGGAATAACAAACGTTACGCGTTTTTAACAAAAAATGTGTTACACTTTGACGTTTCCGTTATTTTAACCACCACTACCCATAACCTCTTGTGCGGTAGATGTGGCTAGCGTACTGGGCCCATAACCTCTTGAAACGGTGGGTGTGACTAGCGTGCATACTTTAAAACTGAAAAGGCACTTTAAGACTGACTGGAAAACTATTTATTGGAAATTTAACATTTTGAATTTTTCTGTGATACAATAGTCGTTATAAAATTAATATATATAAATACAAAAAATATGTTTGATCAACTAAGACATGTTATTATTGAGAGAGCTTCAAACGGAATCCATAAATATAACAACATTCAAACTAAAGAAGAATAACTGACATTCCATATCTAAAATAATTTAAACATGATAAACCAAAGAGATCACATAGTTGATATAAAAATAGTTTTTATGTATAACTGAGATTACCATTCAACAGTATGTACACTAGCTGTTGACAGCACTGACAGAACTTTGTTATTGCCCGTATGACGTCACACCATGGCGGCTCGTGTTTTAGGCATGGACTTAATACCTCTACTAACAGGACAGAGCACTCGCAGCTGAAAAACGAGCCGACAGAGATAGTTAGTACGGAGGCCTTGTGTCCCTTTCTAATAGGGTGACATTAAGATTTGGAAACTTGAAAAATCTGACACCAGTATTGACGACTATTATTATATTTATTTATAATGAATAAATAATAAATATTATATTATTATATTTATTATTTGTTTTCATGTGTGTTAATATACAGACATTTGCACAAGGGATGGATTACAAAATCAATACATATAATAAAAATGTAACAGATCGCTTTCTGTATGAATGGAAATGGAAGATATATAGAAAAAATATTATTGGGACCTTTATCAACGCAAATAGCACTCAAAACAATGATTGTTAGAATTTTTGTCTGTTTCAGAAATGTGTTTGTCTGTCATCTCAGAAACGGCTTATCCAATTTAGGTGTAGTTTTCACTAATATATTGTGCTAGGCTGCACTTAACATTTAGTGTTTGTTTTATGTCAATCGGTTCATAAATAAAAAGTTATGCCAATTTAAAGAATCACGTTGAACATGTAAATAACCAAACGACGGTGCTTATAATCCAAAATAAACCAAAACATGTATTGAAAAAATGCTGTCCAAAGTCACTATTCCACGCGGACGAAGTCGTGGGCACAGCTAGTAAACAATACAAATAGTACGAGTTATTTATTTATTAATCTTAGACCTTAATGCTATATTTGTTACAGTTGGCAAGTAAATACAGTCCAAATAATGTCATTACAATTATTTTAAATTTAATATTTTATTTTTATTTTAACAACAAATAGTATTTATAACACAAACATTTCTTTAATATCAATAAAAGTGAATAAAGTGACGCATGGTCACCATAGTTGTAGATGGAAATTTGTTTATACGAAAATGAACACTAACATAAGGTGTTAAGCATTATATTCAGTTTTATTACAGTCTTAAACAATGTCCACTGTGATGTTTACGAGAGTTACCGTAAGAAAAAAAAGAAATAGGCAAAATAATAATTTATGTTTTCTTTTTATTTAAGAATAAATTTAAAGAAATTAATTTTAATTATGATTTGCTGACTTACAATTGTTAAAATAACATTAAAATACAATTGTTTCAATGGAGTTTTAGGTCAGCCATAATTTTTGATCAGAAACATTTTTATGCTGGCAATATGAAAGAACGAGACACAAGGCCTCCGTTGTGAATATCTCTCTTGGCTCGTTTTTGCATTTGTATAAAGCCGGAATTATATTTGCCTGACGTGTCGTGTCGTGACGCGTCAGAACAGAATCGGTAGCATACATTTTGTATGAAAACGTTTACATTTATGTGTCATGACGTGTTGTGATGGTTCCTACAAAATGTATCTTCTGACGCGTCACGACACGACACGTCAGACAAATATAATTCCGGCTTAATGCGCAATCGAATATAATACTTAATTCGTTGACTTAGTGTTCATTTTCGTAAATACACATTTTCAGAGTACTCTGTCCTTAGCTAGGATGAAGCATACTTCATCCTAGGTCCTTAGGTATTATGTCCATGGTTTTAGGTCACGTGATATACAGTTTAAAATATACGACTTTTAATTTCAATATAATAAATCAATAATGTGCTTTTATGATTCTAAATCAGAATATTTAGGTGTATTTCTATATAAATTTTAATTTTTATCAAAATTTATAATTTATTTTTCACTACGGAAAGTACCCTATTAGCCATTAGGCTCGAAATTCTTAATTCTTCAGTTATATTGAACGACACCAAAAGTGTTGACGTAATTTCCGTTGCATCATTGAGTTGAAGCATGCGCCTTGTCATTTTCAGTCATTGGTTGGGCAAAGATTTTTAAAATAGCTATAAATCGAATAATAGGCTCGTAGCTCAAGTGTTGAACTGTGATAAGTTTATTTTAGGATTTAGTGAAATATCTAATGTGCATTTAAGTGATTTACATTCAATATTCAAGATGCTTATCAAAGAATAGTAAGTATAGTAAAGGTTATATTTTGTCCTTTTGTTAATATAAATCGATTTTATGTCGTCAGCTAAATCTGCGAAGACCCTGTCAAGTATAATTTTCTTACTTTAGGTAACGTAATTTGCTTAAAAGAAACCTTTTGTTACTCTAATACTATAAACTTCACTTTCATGAATAATTTTTTCGATAAATGTCATTACATTAACTTGTTTGTCCTGGCCAAAAGCCATTGATTATAAAGTTATTATTTTTTCTATAGAGTTATATCCCATATGGTAAAATTGAACTCGTAATTTTTTTTTCAGTCGTGTAACGCTTCCTTTAACAGTAGAAGAGGTAAGCATTATTATGTTTATATTTATATTACATTTTTAATTCATATATCTTTTCTTATAATATCGTAATATTATGTATTATTATTTAAAAACATTTGAAAATGCAATGTAACAGTAATTATACACTATCACTAAATTTCTTTTATCAATAAATATCTTATCACACACAGAAACACACATTTATAATGAAAATTAATAAAATAATTTTAAATAAAATAATTTTATTTTCAAAATATCTAGTTTAGTTATATAACTTGCTATGAACTTTTTGAATATAGATGTAATCACAAATTAATAATCATAGATGTATATCAATGTAATCATAATTTAGTTAATACTAGCTTCTGCGCGCGACTTCGTCGGCGTGGACTCCGCTCCTATTGGTGTGAGCGTGACGATACATATCCTATAGCCTTCCTCGATAAATGGGCTATCTAACACTGAAAGAATTTTCCAAATCGGCCCAGTAGTTCCAGAGATTACCGCGTTCAAACAACCAAACAAACTCTTCAGCTTTATATATTAGTATAGATGTTTAGATAAATTGTGAGGATAGGTCTCCAAAACATGTACATGAAACAAAAATATGTTTTATTATTATAATTTAATAAATTTTTGAATACTGAAAACTGAAAAAGTAGCTTCTTCTTTACATATTATTATCAAAATAAAATTTATCAAATAATCGTATACTATATTTAATAAGCTATCTATGATAGAAAGTTTAATTAAGGTTATAGGTGTATATTGGTTTTATAAAGTTTGATATATTTTTGATTAATTAATATAAATAAATAACTAAAGAATTATTAATTGAATGAAAGTTATTTACAAGATTGAATCAGGAATCTGCCCTACTAGACATAGTGCAACACAAACATCAAAATCAGTCTTGCTATTTAAGAATAGTTGGAATATAATGGTAAACCCAAGTAAAAGGACTTGTTATGATTTTGTAACGACAAAAAAAATGACATTTAAAATAATAATTACATTATAGTCGAGTGAAAAGAGAGAAAAACAAAAATTGAGATTCCAGTCATTAGTAGACAAATGACAAATTTAGACTTGGCAGACAAATGAACAGATAACCTGCTCAAAATCTCAGTATTGTTTTAACACAGCTTATAATACCTACGACCAACCCGCATTGGAGCAGCGTGGTGCATTAAGCTCTGATCCTTCTCTTACATGGGGAAAGAGGTCTGTGCCCAACAGTGGGATATTACAGGCTGCAGCGTATAAGACCTACTATCAAGCAGGACAAATCCTTAATAGTATATTGCTGACAATAGTCACTTTATTTTTTCTATGTAATCCACTCAAGAAAACTGTACATGCCTATAAATTATGTAACACTCGATTTGTATGTCTCCTGGTCTATGTGTATGTTGTGTAAGTCGGAAATCTTGAAAGACACCATACAGCCAACTATACATTACTAGCGACCCACCCCGGCTTCACACGGTTGCAATGCTGAAACTAAATACTATCTACAATAAAAGATATGTTAGAAACCTCTACAATTACCAGTGTTCCTCTATATGCATGTATTATACATATAAACCTTCCTCTGGAATCACTCTATTTACTTAAGAAAAGCGCATCAAAATCCGTTGCGTAGTTTTAAAAATTTAAGCATACATCATACAGACAAACAGACAGCGGGAAGTGTCTTTGTTTTATAATATGTAGTGACACTACAATATATGCCCTTAAAGGCTTGGCCAAAGAACTTGAGGTTAAAAAGTTTGGTGTTGGGGACATTTTCAATAATATTCCAAACCTTTACTTTATACTTGGATAACCTGTTATCACAAAGATAAAACGGCAGGGGGAATAGTTAAGAAACTATGGTAGCAGAGACCCCGAGGTGTTGAAATTGTTACATTTCAAGAAGCAGCAACCACGTAGACCCCAAACCAAGTGGAAGGACAACCTTAGAAAGAAGTAGACATACATAACAAAAAGTATCAATTCATACAATAATTGTGTTTGTTAATAATAATAAAAGAAAATTACTTTAATTTACGTCGCAAGTGTATTATAAGCGAGGTTAAAAGTTTGAGGTAAATTGCTCCTGTTAAAAATACTATACAAAAGTACACAAAATACAAAGTATTTATAAAGATTACTAACGGACCCTGCAGACATTGTCCTGCCGGGAAAACAGCTATGTACCAAATTTAATTGTTTAATGTTTACATACCGATAGCAGCGCCACCTACCGGGTCTAATTGTGATAAAAACTATTAAACTACCCTATCTCCCAAGTTGGACCAAATTACAGATGCTTACAAAGTTTGATAAAAATTAGTTCTGTAGTTTCGGAGTTTATCGCGAACATACATCGTGACACGAAATTTTTATAAATTTAAAATAAAGAAAGAAATAATAAGACGAAGAAAAGATAAGGATAAATAATAAATATGTTATAACTTTCTTTGAAATACAAATTCCTTTTAAAATATTACGGGACCATACTAGTGACCTAGCCCAAAGCCTAGTAGCAAGAATGCTTAGCGAATAGAATAGTAATTTTTTTTAGAGAAATTATATTATAATTAAAATAACAAGTACATAATTATAATTATAATAAAATCTCTTTAATATGAATGAAAGTATATTTTAATGTAATTTCCTCCTTAACTTCTTTATCAATGTCGAATTTGCAAATCTCAAAAGAATACAATCGAAAAACCAGATATAATTTAACATTAAACTTTGGTATGAAATGTCTACTAAAGTACTAAGTTATCGTCTAAGGATATAATACGCAGTAGCCATTTTCACAGCAGTAGCATAGTCCAATAGAAATAAAAAAATTTAGATCACAGCTAAATAATACTGGTTTCGAGCAATGTTGTATTCCTGTGGTGAGTAATATGACCAGAGCTCCTGGGTACGGTCAGCAACGCGCTTGGGATGATTCTGGTGTTGCAGGCGTCTATAAGTTACGGTAATCGCTAACCATCAGGTGACCCGCAAGCTTACTTGTCAACCTAGTTGTATGAAAAAAGATGGTAGCTGATACCTCAGTTGGTAATTAGTTTCAACAAAAGCTGCGCTCGCGAGGTCACGGTTCTATGTCAAGGACCGTCAGTAGAGCGAACTCAGCCATGAAGAGGGACACATGTTCGCGACTAGTCTCGCTATCTCTTATTTTTAATGATAACTCTAAAATACAAACAATAAAATAAGGCTTAATGGCATTTATATTTTTAAGGACCAATTGCGTAGAATAATATTATTTTTTTATAATAATAATAATAAATATAATATACACACACGATCGTCTGTTCCTAAAGTAAGCAACTTAATGCTTGTGTTATAGGTAGCCGACTGGTCTAGCTACATATTTTTTTTTCGATAAACATACTTATAAATAATACATATATAAATATATAAAGAAATATGTATATTACACCCAGACTCGAGGTGGGAATCGAACCCACAACCCCCGGAACAGAAAGCAGGGTCACTACAAACTGCGCAAACGGGCTAGTCAAATTTCAAGTTTATGTATTACTAGTTGACCTGACGTATTTCTTATGAGATATATATTTTTTTATTTTCTTCTATAAAAACTTTGCCCCCGACAATAACAAATGGAATAAAAAAGAATTATCCAATACGGTGTAGTCATCCGGAAGTGCGCGTACATTTATTTCCGTGATTCATTTATTCATTTAGATTAAAAATTTAAAATGTATCTAAATTTTTTGATATAAAATACTCTAATAATATAAATATTTTTAATTTTTTGTCCTCAAGAATTATTTTAAAAAATATATCCGCAGTACGCAACCTTGATTAAACTGTCGTTCTTGAACTTATCCCTCTTATATACACTATATTACGTAGTCTATACGTAACACATAATACGTAATATATTGAAGACACATTGCTGTGATTTTTAAGTTTTTAAAAAAGGTTTTTATTCCGATTTTGATTAATCTTTTTTAACCCCGCTAAGCACCAGTGCTTGTCGTGTGGTTCCATTTTAATTTTATTTAATAACAAACAAAATTATATTCGTGTAACTTTTATATTTTAGAATATTAAAATTGAAAGAAAAAAGCAATATATACAGTTTATTTGTGATATTATTATTAAAACAATATATGTATGTATGTATCTAAACACAGTGCTTAAGGAAATATGTACTTTTTTAAATTATAAAGGTTTTTTTCATATCGCCTTGGACTGTATGCCAAAATTTCCTGTTAAAAAAGTTACGATAACGTTTTTTTTTTTTTTTCGAAATAAAAATATTTCCGTAATTGTATGAGTGGAAACTTGACTGGTTGATGCGATTTTGTTAATATATCATAATTTATTCTGTTATTGTACCTACTGTTTTGGTTTTCCAAATACAAATAAATAAAATTAAGATTTATGTAGTAATGAAATACGATTAAAAATGAATTTTTCATTGAAGCTTTCATTATTCTTTCACCAGTATCAAGTTGCGCAGTTGTATTGTGTGGCGGAGGTCTCCAAAAATGAAACGGGCGGTGGCGAAGGTATTGAGGTCATCAAGAATGAGCCGTTCAAAGACTATCCCTTGCTAGGTGAGTCGGTTTTATTATAATTTTTTTTTTTATATACTTGTATGACCCGGCGGCGTCTTGTCGCTGTTTTTTTGTGATGCAACGATTTTTTTTTAATTTTCTTTTATTCAAATCTTGTCATGACAATAACGAACACACAAAAAAAAAGATTTATGTAACTTTGTGCATTGATTTCTATTTATGTATTATAGATATTTAGTAATGTTGGTACATAAATAGGTAATATAAATAGTCGGTAGAGAACTATTATTATTATTTAAAAAAAATGACGTGGCACAGATAACATTTTCGGTAATTTTATGACATAATAGACAAAAGTGTTTATCTTATCAAATAACTGGCCATTGATTACGGTAACTTGATATAATTCTATAGAACAATAAAAATTTAAACGTTTTACACAACGTTATCTAGATCGGGGAATTTCTTCAGAATTATTAAATAAAATGTAAGGGAAATTTTATGTACTAAAATACGTTTTCTTTATCTTAAATTATTTATTAATAGGTTTTAGTGGTAAGGTTCTGAGTATTTGTTTATTGTTTAAAATAAAGCAGAATATGAGCTGTGATCAAATATTGTGTAAAGAATTATCAAGTATTGCATCCCCCCTCCTCCCCTAACTAACGCGATATGACTGTGGCACTGAACAGTAACTTGTGTTTACGTGGTGGTAAATCGAATTAATTATAGTTCTAAAACCTCCTGTGTCCAGAATCCAAATTTTCAGCAGAGCTATAAAACTGAAAAATAAAATAATATTACTGGACTTTTTGTTTTTAGAAGTTTTTGATTAAGTAAACGACGCGTAATAATTAAACTTATTATAATGTAAAGATTAAATTTAATTTAAAAAGAATTCAGTGTTTTACACAGTTACAGAACAAGAAAACTACGTTGATAATTTGCAGTTGTGTAAATATGCACAATTTATGTTTATTATATCTATATGGTAGGAGAACCGAAATAGAGACCAACTTCACCCATGTGATTAATGGATGAATATTATTTTATATTTATTTTTAGTATATTAGAAAAATAATCGCGAAACGATTGACTGAAAAATTTACAATCCGAAAAAAAAAATCAAAACCCAGTACTTAGTTACAATACAAATAATTTACAATATTATTTTAATTTTATTTAATGTTTAAATTTTAGTAAAGAATAATTCTAAAAGTGCTCGAAGTTCTAAAACTGGTGGTGAAAAATCAAGTGACTCGCCTTCTTGCGGAACTTGCTACCCCTGTGTCGAAGATGGTAAAATATCATTAACCGTACCAAGTAGCGAGTGCATAATTGTTACATGTTATCACTTGATATTAAAATACATATATACAAAGGAGAGGCTTAAAATTAAACCATATATTTTACATAGTATTGCTAAGCTATACATATAAAAAAGTGTGTTGCAGCTCCGACGGACGACTGGAGTTGACTCCTACAGATCGACTGTCTAAATAGGCAGAAAAAGGCTTACTAGTCTAAGAAAAAAAAATACCATATCAAATGGTGAATAAACGAATCAAATAACGCCATCTATCGGAACCCTATTGGGTTTCCAATAGATGGCGTTACGAGAAACTTAACGAGGTCATTCGTTCTGTAGATTTTACTCCTCATATTTTTTTCATACCAGGGTCCTTATATCAAAATCGATTCGAAACAAGTAAACTCCAAAAAACAGTCAAATAGAAGTAGTAATTTAAACACAACTGAACTTAAACTACTGCTCTATTTGACTAATATTTTGTATAGCTTATAAATGTACAGAATATGTGGTTTCATTTAATCCTTTCCACTTGTATCTTACCTGTATATGCCTTCATAGATTAGATAAATATGTAAGTAGAGTATTGATGTACTTACATAGAGTTGAAAGCAGTCATACTCAAAATACTTAGTAATCATTAAACTTGTAAGTCGTTTTGTGTCATTCTATAACACATGTGTCAATGACGTAATATTTTTTTTTTACTTGTTGATATATCTATTAGACAATAATATTGTAAAAATATTTTGTTATGTTTATTTGTAACATTTTTTAAGAACTACGATAAAGATTTGTGTGGACTCCAATTGACAATAGTTCGATTTATGGAATTTTAATACATACATATTTTTTACATCCAGATGTTTTAACAACAGAAAAATATAGTTAGGCAACCCTTGTCTGTTGTCATATTTAAAATTCCATTCTATTTACCGGTACATATTGTTGTTTAAAAATAAGGTTAATTCACACTTTAATATGGATAGGATAGCCCCCCCCCCCAGAGTGCTTTAAGCAAGAACTATAAGTGCTATAAGCTAAGTGCAAGATTTTAAATTAAATTTTGTAGTTTTATTTTATAGTGAAATCTTGACTTTATTTGAAATTTTCATCGTTGTCTTTAAAAGTTTAAAACATCTAGTATGCAATAAGCTGACATTGCAAAATTCAATGGTTTGGCCAGATGCCAATTATGATAAGTACATATATATTTAAAACTGTTCATGGAGATCAAATCAGAGGCTGACTGTGTTGCATTGCAGAGAGACGTTGACTCCATTGCCCAGTGGAGTAACAGGAACAAAATGGTATTTAACACGAATAAATGTTACACGATGACATTCGGTCGGATGCGGGATCCCCTAAAGTTTGATTACAAGATTAACAATCATGTAATGACCAGGGCAGACACCATTAAGGATCTTGGGGTTCTATTCGACGCGAAACTGACATTCCACGACCATGTGATGGCCTTAGTGAAAGAATCCCATAAGCGCCTTGGGTTTGTGATTAGAAGTACAAACGACTTCGATTCCATCAGCGTGTTGCGGCTGATATTCAATGCACTCGTGCGATCCAAACTGGAAACAAGTGCCTGTGTATGGAATCCCTACCATAGCACCTACAATCTCCTGCTGGAAAAGGTACAAAAGACCTTCCTGCGATACTTATACAAGCGTGTTAATGGATACTATCCCTACTTGTATCCAACAAACTTTCTATTGGGTTCCCTAAATTATAATTCTTTGGAGGTCCGACGGTTGCACCGTCAGTTGATCACAGCGTGCAAAGTATTCCATGGTAGGATTGATGCCCCGGACCTGAGTGACGGGCTCTGTCGATTCTCTGTCCCAAATAACTACCTTCAGTTCCGCCACCATAAACTGTTTGCCGTACCTCCAGCGCGTACTGTCTCGAGAGCGAACTCGCCTATTCCCCGCATTCTCGCCACGCTCAACGCTCTTCTGGATGCATACCCTGAGTGTGATCTGTTTGCGGATGAATGGTCGAAAATACTGTCTGTATGTATGAAGTTTTGTGAGCGAGGTGTATAATTGTTGTAGTGATTGTTGTTTTTTTTTCTCAATCTTTTTTGTTTTGTTTTTAGTTCTATTTGTTGTATATCCTGATTGCTGTGTTTATGTTTTTATATTTCTTGTTAATAATTAATGTAACTGGTGTAAACCGTTTTAATTATTATAAATAAATAAATAAATAGCATACACTAGCTCGTATTTATGCCTATGGTACCTAGGAGATTGATGATAGACCCGTGACATTTTTTTGCAAACAAGCGTATGGCTCATAAGGTAAGCGATTACCGTAGCTTATAGACGCTTCAACTCCAGAAGCATCGCAAGCGCGTTGCCATCCTTACCCCCAATCCCCCAGGAGCTCTGGTCACTACCGGCCAAGAGGACCACAACACTGCTTGAAAACAGTATTATTTAGCTGTGGTCTTCTGTAAGGTCGAGGTACTACCCCAGTCGGGCTGCTCCATATTTTGAACAGGAAATTTCCTGCTGTGCCCTACCTCAGTTGATATATTTTGAGCCATAAATTAATTATGATTAGTCATTACAATTGTTGTCTCAGGCCGCTGCAAGACTATTTGAAGAAAAATGCTTAAAACTAGGTACTTTACTTAGGGTAGTGTTTCAGAGGTAGATCGTCGATGGATTTTTCAGAAATATGTGACAAATCCATTTGAGTGTTATACTCTTATATAGTATGACAATTTGACAATACATAATTATTAATGTAGGTCGACTCTTAAACAGTTTTTAAACATAAATTAATTTCCTCCTTAAATAAGTCCTCCCGTGACCATGATTGCTGTAAAGTATCCGAAACGTCGCGGCCGCGCATCTAAAAAACTTAATAAACCGCGATAAAATCTGAAAAAGTTGTTTCATTATAGGTATAAATATAATGAGTGAAATTCGCATAAACATTACAAAATAAATAAACTTTTTAACATATAAACTTAAGGGGAAAATCTACAAAACGATCATCTCATCATCATCATCATCATCATCTGTCGTAATGTATGGATCAGAATGGTGGGCAACCAAAGTGACGGATGAAAGACGAGTACACAAAGCCGAGATGAGAATGCTGAGATGGATGTGTGGAGTGACGAGGAAAGATCGAATTAGAAATTATTATATAAGTAAGGGAAAGTTTGAAAGTAGCACCCATGACGGAGAAAATGAGGAGCAGAAGGTTAGCGTTGTATGGACATGTAATGAGGAGGGATGAAAGCTATATTGATAAAAGAATGTTAGGGATGAATATCGAAGGACGAAGAGCGATCGGCAGGCCAAGGAAGCGATGGATGGATTATGTGAGTGAGGATATGAGAAAGAAAGGAGTATGCGCTGAAGTGACAAATAATAGAGAGGAATGGAAGAGGAGAACATGTTGTGCCGACCCTATATAAGTAGGATAAGGGCAGGGAGATGATGATGAACATTGCATACGGTCATCTATATTTGAGGTAGACAACTAAGGTTGTCACCCGACTGATATATGTATATGTTTTAGTAGACCCGACTGATATATGTATATATTTTACATCCCTGCAATCCACAACCCTAAAGTGGAAACCGGAGTAGTAATTTTGCCAGTGGAAAACTGCGCTTACGCGGCAGCTATTTTTTATATCTTTTAGTTACAAATGTAAAAAAAGTATAACCTCTAACAATTAACATACTTCTTAATTAGACGACAAACAGTAGTGAGAACTGTTTCCCACAGCATACACTTGCGCGATAATAAAAAATTTTTTTTAATTAAGATCTAAATTATTGTATATAATTACGCAAAACGAAACTAATTGTAGTGTCCGTAGAAGTGACTAGTATAATGGAAATGTAATCGTATGACGATCATATCAGTGGCTATATCACACGCCTGCCGTGAAACAATTCGTTGATTACACTCGTTATCTAATACTATTATTCTGATACCATCGTACGAGCTATTTTCCTCCGACCCCGCTACAAAGTCGCTGCCAAGGTTCTACTCACTGGCTCACAACTAGTGACGTCACCGTTTACACAGATGTCGGCGTTCGGTTTATCATCGGTTTAAAAAAAAAACGTTTATTACTTCCACGTTGAACTGTTTTTTGATTGTTTGCGAATTATTTTTCGTGTATAAACTTTACGTGTACCAACTTATGTATGTTTATCTATACTAATATAATAAAGCTGAAAAGTTTGTTTGTTTGTTTGTTTGTTTGTTTGAACGCGCTAATCTCAGGATCTACTGGGCCGATTTGAAAAATTCTTTCAGTGTTAGATAGCCCATTTATCGAGGAAGGCTATAGGCTATATATCATCATGCTAAGACTAATAGGAGCGGAGTCTACGCCGACGAAGTCGCGCGCAAAAGCTAGTGTAAGATATATGTAGTTTTTTTTGTTTATTTGTTACTTTATTATACACAGAAATATATGAGATAAATGTAATTTAAAAAGGTAGGAGTAGTAAAGTTACATAAATGATAACAATAAAACAAGAATAATCTATACTAATATATAAAGCTGAAGAGTTTGTTTGATTGTTTGTTTGTTTGTTTGTTTGTTTGTTTGTTTGTTTGAACGCGGTAATCTCTGGTTCTACTGGGCCGATTTGAAAAATTCTTTCAGTGTTAGATAGCCCATTTATCGAGGAAGGCTATAGGCTATGTATCATCACGCTAAGACTAATAGGAGTGGAGTCCACGCCGACGAAGTCGCGCGCAGAAGCTAGTTACTAATAATATAATAACATACTGTACATATTGGCATATTACGAAGATATATACTTATTTATATGAACATATAAACAATGACATGGACAGAAAAGGTTCTTTTAAGTTTGAATATATCTTTGAAGAAAATACTCGTAATGTTATTAATTTGGTCAAATATTACGTTATACAATAATATAGAGTAATAAGACTATTTTTTATGCTCTAATTACTTCTCAACCCGAGCCTAGTGTTCAAACTAGTTCCGATATACTTTATTGTTTTAAACTACATATATTGAAATTTTGTAATAGTTAACATTTAGTCAATTGATTTTATAATAAAATTTATTATCAAATCGATATCAATTGCTTTTGATAATATATTCAGTATAGTCACAAAAATAGTCTATGGGCCTCTTTTACCGGTTCCTGATAATGATATATGATGTATAATCATATATATCCAACATATAAAAATTTGCCCTATAATTTTTTCAACATCTTCACTTCTAATCTCGTAAGATGTTTTGCGCGATCTATGAATCCAAAAGTGTTAGTTTATTGCTTTAGTTGATGACCTAAGTACCTATTTTAAGTATAGTTTACTCATAAAGTCTATTTGTAAAAAATGTACCGTAGTAAGTTGAATAAAATCCCATTTCTTATTGCAGTCTTGCAAGGTACTTATTGGGCAATAACTCATTAATTCATTATCATCATTACTGTAATTCTTTAAATACGATTACTTTGTAAAGTTGCACTTGTAAAAAGGAAATTAAAATTCTGTTTTTTAAGAGACCTTTTTTCCCTTCATCATCTCCCTGCCCTTATCCTACTTATATAGGGTCGGCACAACATGTTCTCCTCTTCCATTCCTCTCTATTATTCATCACTTCAGCGCATACTCCTTTCTTTCTCATATCCTCACTCGCACAATCCATCCATCGCTTCCTTGGCCTGCCGATCGCTCTTCGTCCTTCGATATTCATACCTAACATTCTTTTATCAATATAGCTTTCAGCCCTCCTCATTACATGTCCATACCACGCTAACCTTCTGCTCCTTATTTTCTCCGTCACGGGTACTACTTTCAAATAAAATATATCAAAGTATTATTTTTTTTATATAAAAACAAAATATATAACCTATATAAATAAAAATGAATGTTGCTAAACGCATAACTCGAGATAATTTATTTTATTTTTTGTATGTTCCTTAAGCCCCACGGAAGGTTTTAATACTAAATAATTGTGTTTGCTCGCAAACGAAAAAAAAGCGACTTCAATTACATCGACAAGTAATACAACGTAATAAGACGAAAAAATAGTCAAGTAAATACGCGCTATTAAAGATTACTCAAAAAGTTGTGATCAGTTTTCGATCTAATTTTAACAAAACTACAAGACAAGTATTAGCTTTCGATTAAAGTAAGAATCATCGAAATCGGTATACCGAGTAAAAAGTTATGCGGTATAATATAACGTAGGTCGACGAAAAAGTAGTCACGTAAATACGCATTATTAGATATAACTATAAAAGTACTTGTCAGATCTCAATTAAATTAAAATGGGACCACATGACACGCAACACCTTTCAATTAAAACAAAATTGATCGAAATCGGTCCACCCAGTCAAAAGTTATGAGCTAAAAAAAAAAAAACATACGTGTCGAATTGAGAACCTCCTCCTTTTTTGGAAGTCGCTTAAAAAAATAAAAACTATTGACAGAACGAAATCCGTCCGGGCAGTTAGTAATGAATAAAGAACAGGGTATTCATATTACATATTTGTTTTAATATTATGTAAATTAGATATAATAATTCTATTATTTGAGTATAGTAATAAATCATGTAGTATTAGAACAGTATTTGGTATTGTTGTTTTTTTCGACGTTGTCAGTGACTATTTTAAAATCAGTGATGTTACTATCATGTAACATTTATCGGTCCCAGGATTAAAACTAACTGTATAGCTTCGGTCTTTATTCAACTGCTCTTAACTACTAAAGGACTCTTACCAAAAAGGAAACTATAGTCCCCGTTTAGCTCAGTTTACCCCTTGTAATTACCTCCTTGGTAGGTCTTTATCAAGCTCTGCGAGTAGTTTAAGCTATAATCCTATGTTGTGTTACCAGGTGGTAAATACTCCTCCGGTCAGTACACGTACAAGATCTACCACCTCGCGTCGAAGGTGCCCGCCTTCATCAGACTGCTGGCACCGAAAGGCTCGTTGGAGGTTCACGAAGAAGCTTGGAACGCCTACCCATACTGTCGGACCGTACTCACGGTAATTATAATTGTTTGATACGAGAAAATAGGGCAGAATAGAGGTAAATAGGGTTTTCCTAAAAATCGTATTCAGAAAGTAGACTAAAATAAACCTAATTGACCTAATTGGTCGAGCCGTTGTCAAGTCAAAATGAACAAATATTAAATTTGTATTTATGCTGATTTTTGTAAACTTTAATAGTAGTGTAAGCCAAATATACATTGCTCGAATTTTGTTTAAACACCTGGTATTACGTAAAACCTAGGTTTCAGTAAGTGCTAATTACATCTTGAGTTGAAGCCGAATAGTAATTGTCACAAGTGCTCGCCTGATGTAGTATCATTAGTAATGAAAAGTGTCTTATTACGAAACGCAACCAATATTCAGGAGGTGAATATTCAAAAGTGGTCATTCCTATATTAAATGAAAATCACAGATGTTTCTACTGAGCGTTTGTTATCATTTTAATTCCTATCAAACCAAATCTAATATAATGTTAATTCCTAACTCTGGTCCCATTTAAATATTTAAATAGTCTATTACAAACGAGATTACTTTCAAATGTTGTCGTAGGTAGAATGGGCATGACGAATTGACGACAGTATCAAAAAATCGTCAATTTAATGATTTTAGGGGAACACTCATATTTAAAAAATTCATAATACTGGTTTAGTTTTATGTAAAATAGTAAGATTATTGTGATTTTCAATAAAATAAAACATTAAAATAGTACAATCGGCCATTTTGATTGAAACACAAATTACAGCGCATGACGTCACAACATAACATAATACGTCAGGCGCGCTTCAAAGAGTAAAGTAAAAAGTAAGGCCCACTTTATATTGTGACTTCAAAGCCGACGCCATGACACCTGCAGCCGTTTTGCCGCTCTCATTGAAAACATATTAGAAAAATAGTTTTAAACATCCTTAAACTTATGTTTATTACTGAAATATAGGTATTTTCGTAAATAAAGTAAATGTGTACCCACATTATGAAAGAGGTTTTCAAAATCTTTCGTCATGCCCATTGTTGTTGGAAATAGGACGACTAGTTCTGGTAATTACCTCCCAATATATATAATATTAATAAGACCCTATGTACACTTGGATTACCAATAAACATTTGTATTGTCACGTCAAAATACAAACAAAAAATGTAAAAACTGTTTTAGTAAGTTCAATGAGGATGAAATCATTTTTTAATATTTAATTTTATGTTTCATACAATTTCTTTAAGCCATTCAGTTCAATCGTCAACTATAATTAACATTCCCTTACAGAACCCTGGTTACATGAAAGAAAACTTCGTCATCTGCATAGAATCCTTGCACTTGCCAGACGCGGGCGACCAGCAAAATGTAAGTTTATACACATTTCGTCATTCGTTATGACTAATATAACAGACACACAATTTTAAAAATATGTAATGTGTTACGTTACGAACCTGAATTAGTGTTTGTCTGTGGACAAGTTTGCTACTGATGTTAATCCTGATTTGTATGAGTTTTGACATTTTTAACCGACTTCGAAAAAGAAGGTTCTTAATTCGAGTGTATTTTTTTTAATTATGTATGTTTCCTCAGAACTTTTGACTGGGTGGACCGATTACGATGATTTTTTTCTTAATCTAATGGTGGTGCGTGTGATGTGTCATGTAAATTAAGATCAGACCATAGCTAATAATTTGTATTTATTAATACGTCTATTTGATGATAAATAAAATTAGTCACGTACTGACGAGCGCGTAAAGTTTAAATATAATTTTCTAAAATTTTCTTTTCTTAATATTTTACTTCGTAAGAACTTCTTACAGTGTAACAAAAGATAAAAAAATAGCCTAATTGATCGTCGCTCTTGAATTTTGCGCTTAGCGACACGTTTTGCGATTCATGTATTTATTTTACGAGTATTATGTACAAAATTATAAATAATTAGCAATGGATACTTAATTAGTAAATAATACGGAAAATAAATACAAATGAACAGATCATTTTCCTCAAACAGTATTATTAAAAATATTCTATTAGTTTTTATTCATTTTTATATTCTAATGTAATTTTTTCTAATTTATATAACAATACCAGTTGATGAGGTGATTGGTGCGATCTGGTAGCTAGGGCTTACCGAATTATTTTTTAGCTTTTAGTACACAACCCAACTACATCATATTTATTGTGATAAAACCGTTTTTTTTTTTTTTAAGTTCAATAGTGAGCCCTATTCTACCAATCAAGCCCTTTCATTCGATTCCCATAATTATTGAGGTTGTTGTGGGAAATATGTAAGCCGCCATTTTGTGGCGGCGGCCATCTTGGATTTTTCATAGTGAGCTCTATTCTACCAATCAAGCCCTTACATCCCCTCACCATAAATAAACTGGTCAAGCTAAATAAAACCGTTTAAAAAACTGATCACAATTAAGCTTAAACGTGAATAATACCGCGATAAGAATTTGTCGTCGAGTCATAAAGTAGATACTTATTTTCATTATCAGTTTTGATAGTAA
This sequence comes from Melitaea athalia, assembly GCA_905220545.2. NCBI lineage: Eukaryota > Metazoa > Arthropoda > Insecta > Lepidoptera > Nymphalidae > Melitaea > Melitaea athalia. The sequence goes on from HG992196.1 coordinate 13,019,073, forward strand.
ATATAAGTCTGAAATCTGAATCATAGTTTCTTTTAGGCCAAACCTTATTTTATGATTTCATTGTTTTTTTTTTAAAGATGTGTTTAGTACAAAACGTTATAATTTGGTTAAATAACCTGATTATAAATTAATTAGAGAAACATTTTTAATTATCGGGAAAAGCATTCTAGAACAAATTGTAATGTAATTACAAATATATTTATCATAAAGCTGGCTAATACTTGGAAGATAGGATTCGATTAGTGGAATTTATAATGTACCTTATCGATTACCCTGTATATGTTAAATCAAAATATTAGTATAGACATAATATAACTTACTATATACTTTTTGATAACTTCATATTGAATTGAAATCTGTGAACTACTATAACATGATCTGGCTAACTTTGTCAAGTCTTCTTTTTACGAAAAGTGTGATCGGGCGAGGCGAACGGAAGTTGAGAGGGAGATATAAGTTAGTGAAGATAGAAAGAGAGAGAGTTACGTTTCGTAAGTTTTACTTCAGTCGTGTGGTCTAAACTCTAAAGCACACTCGTTTTATTGTTTGTGAATACATATATCGATTTTATTTAATTATGTTTTATATATAAACCTTGACCTAACTAACGAACATGAAAAAAATAATTCAATTTGGTGCAGTCGTTCGGAAGTTTTGTTTTTTAACCGACTTCCAAAAAAGGAGGGGGTCCTCAATTCGATTGTTTGTTTTTTTTTAAATGTATGTTAGATCAGAACTTTTGACTGAGTGGACCGATTTCGATGAATTTTGTTTTAATTGAAAGGTGTTGCGTGTCATGTGGTCCCATTTAAATTTCATTGAGATCTGACAAGTACTTTTAAAGTTATATCTAATAACGCGTATTTACTTGACTATTTTTTTCATCTACGTACGCTATGTTACTTATCGATGTAATTGAAGTCGGTTTCTTTTTCGTTTGCAAGCAAACACAATTATTGTTTTGTTGAGATGGGCAAAGCTGCAAATATCCTGCTCAAAACTGAGCAGCCCGACTGGGGGTACCTTAGCCTTACAGAAAATCACAGCTAAATAATACTGCTCTTAAGTCGTGTTGTATAATGTATTCCTGTGGTGAGTAAGGTGACCAGAGCTCCTGAACAGGCTCGGGTGTAGTGTCGACAACGCGCTTGCTATGTTTCTAGTGTTGCAGGCGTCTGATGGGCCGTACGCTTGATTGCCGACCTTTTTGTAAAAGAAAATAAGTTACGCGCGTACATACTTTTCGGGGGTTAATATTTGTCTATATATATAGAGATATATATATATCTAGAGATAGATGTATTGTGGTATTTAATACTTATTAATTGTTATGACTAGTATTGAAGTGGTCGAAACAAATTTTAATTAACCCTCGTATTGGATTTTGATTGGAGGTCAAGTGGTTGTGAGACGATGTCTGATACCTTATTATCAAATCTCGGTCAGACCTTTAGGTATGAGTACGACCAATTAAAGTTAGATGCATGATATTGGTTGATATGAGTCCTTTAAAGCCTGGGTGACACGCAACGATAAATTGTAACAATCTGCAGATTGTTCCAATTTATCGTTGCGTGTAGACGGGAGATTGTAACGATTTATTGGGATTTGAGTATGGAGTGACATCGACATCGATAAATCGTTCAATAAATTGTTACAATTTATCGTTGCGTGTCACCCGGGCTTAATAGTTTTGTCAAACCCTTATCATTGATTGTATTTGTTCCCAAACTAAAAAAAAACTACTTCAAATTATAATTATTTTTTAAATCGAAAGCTGATGCCTGTCATTTTAACTGAGGTAGGACACAGCAGGAGATTTCCTGCTCAAAATATGAAGCAGCCCGACTGGAGTAATACCTCGACCTTACAGAAGATCACAGCTAAATAATACTGTTTTCAAGCAGTGTTGTATTCCTGTTGGTGAGTAAGGTGACCAGAGCTCCTGGGAGGAATTGGGGCTAGGGTTGGCAATGCGCTTGCGATGCTTCTGGTGTTGTAGGCGTCTATAGACTACGGTAATCACTTACCATTTTGCCGACCTAGTTGTTTAAAAAAAAGTGGTTTAAGAGAACTGACAAATAATTTTTGAGTAATCTGTAAAAATGCGTATTAAATTGATTATTCTTACGACTAAAACTTGTCCTTATGTGTTAATTTGGTTTTTGTTATGTTTGTTATATTGATTGTTATCAAATGACGTAAACTTTTAACTGCTTATAAACCCGTTTTGAAGATGGATCTTTTGGTGGTTAGTCTTATATGATAAAAATTGTGTATGGATTTTCGTCAAATGATTATTACATTAAAACTATAATATTATGTACTAAATTTTAATTGGTCCGATGCAATGGTGCAGTTAGTTGGCAGAAATCCTGCTTATAGTTCTTTAACTATAAGCAGGATTTCTGCCAACTAGTTCTTTAACTATAAGCAGGATTTCTGCCAACTAACTGCACCATTGCATCGGACCAATTAAAATTTAGTACATAATATTATCTCAAGGATCGCGCATTCGATCCCTGCCCCGAATTTAAATATAGTTATATATGTTCATATGTATTTGTTATTCTGCTGTGTGGTTATGGTAGTAGTAGAAAGTAGTAGTAGAAAACCCCCTCTCTTCCCGTGGGTGTCGTAAGAGGCGACTAAGGGATAGCACAGTTCCACTACCACCTTGGAACTTAAAAAGACAACCGATGGCGGGATAACCGTCCAACTGCTGGCTTTGAAATACACAGGCCGAAGACGGGTAGCAGCGTCTTCGTTACGACAACCAGCCCTGCGGTCACCAACCCGCCCCCAGCGTGGTCACTATGGGCAAAACACATAACGTGAACTTGGGAAGGCCTAACTCCAGCAGTGGATTGCGATAAGCTGAAGTGATGAATGATGATGTATTTATTTAATTAAATTATAAATAATTATGTCTGTCAGCCGTTTTTTAATCGAAAGTTTGTGCTTGTCATGTGGTCCTTTTAAAATTTAATCGAGAACTGACAAGTACTTTTTAATTTTAAGTTATCTCCAATAGTGGTCTAAGATCCGGAATATAACAAAATCTTCCCTCATCTGTTAATTAGATGAAACAATTTTTTATAGGCTGATTTCAATATTGTGAATTTATAAAAACAACCTCTGCCACCATAAGCCTGCTGCAAATAATAATACTAAAAAAAAAAACATTTTTTTTTCTTCTAAAAAATCTTTTCCCTCTCATGTTAATTACATGTAGTAAGCTAAAACCGTCAATATTTTACATTACATACCTGACTGTAGTAGGCAGCCATCTCTATGATTGCTATACTTACCTGCAGCCAGGTTACTGCTGACTGAGGTAACTGACCTGGCTGCAGGTCAGTTAAAAATTGCAGCAGACTTATGGTGGCAGAGGTTGTTTTTATAAATTCACAATATTGAAATAAGCCTATAAAAAATTGTTTCATCTAATTAACAGATGAGGGAAGATTTTGTTATATTCCGGATCTTAGACCAAGGGCGGATCCAGCTTTGGCGCCAGGGGGGGGGGGGGTCACAGTCATGGTCAAGGCTCCAGGGGGGGGGGTCACAAAGTCGTGGTCAAGTAAAAAGAAGTTATAATTTAAATTTTATAATGATAGATACAGGTAAAAAGTAGGTATTTTATTAATCTATGTAGGTAATGTACTTAAAAATACCTATATTGTGACAAAAATCTTGTTTAAAAATTTTAATTAGTGGTCCACCTAGGTCCTGGACACAGCCCAGGGGGGGGGTCATGACCCCCGTGACCCCCCCCCCTGGATCCGCCAGTGTCTTAGACCATAAGGCGTATTTGCTTGACTCATTTTTCGTCTACCTACGTTATATTATTGGTCGATGTATTTGAAGTTGGTTTTTTTTTTCATTTGCTAGTAAACACGATTATATTTTTAGTAAACTTGTAGTATAAAGCGGTCAGCCTCGACGTGAGAAGCAATCAATATCATTTACGTAACAAGAATCGCAATGACGCTCAATATATATTAGGTATATAGTTATGTAGTTACTAGGCACTGTGAAATAAACAGCACTTTAAATAAGACCTCTTTGTTAACGTTTCCTCATTTTTTTTTTAAATTAATTATATTTGATATAATATAAAATTATAAAATAGTAATAATACATGTAATTTCGTTAATTAAGATTTTTTTTAAGTTGCCTTGAAATTTGTAACAGTATTATATTAAATAAAGTTTAAATAACTTTTTATTATACGTACGTAATATTTAATGTATAGTATTTAAATATATTTTTTAATTTACTATTGTATTTGTGCATTGAAGTGCAAAAAGTATGATTATAATATGTATTTATTTAAATAATTTTAATGACAAAATCCAACAGTTAATTTTAAAAGAATATATGTACCGAACTTTGTTCTTGTTTAGCTCGAAGTTAAGATTAATACAAGGTTAAAATAATTAATTATGATGACGAAAAAATAACCTTTATATACGTATACATATTAGTTTTATATTAATCTTAATTATTAATTATATTAATATTGTTCTGGTGTACAATAAAGTATTATTTATTTATTAACATACATGAAAGAATATAAATTACAATTATTAATAATAAGATGCCACATAAACTCATTTGAGTTTTACCGGACATCAGTATTGTCGACATTATCAGTAGTAGGTAACTAGTATAATAGGTATATTAGTTACTAGCCGAACCGTGCCCACTTCGTTGGGCGTTATAATCCATTTCACATAAGAAGGGTACGGTGAAATTTGATATGTTCCAATACACTCACTATTTTCAGCAAATCAGATAAATATAAATGTTTTAAAATCACCAATTAATTTCTAAGGCAAATAATAATGCTTGATTAGATTGAATTGTTGACACGGCACGTCAGAGGGCGCAGGTTCAAATCCTGCTGATTTAAAATCTTTATATATTTTTATCTTTTTCCTTTTATCTTGTCACTCCTGAATAGTGTAGCTTTCTGTTAGCGAAAGAATTTTCATGATCGGATCAGTATTTGCGAAGATTACCCCGTATATACAAACAAAGTTATAAACTTTACCTCTTTATAATATTAGTATAGATAATTTTGAAGTACATCATTCTAATATTACATCATTTATTAATTATACAATAATAATAATCGTTACACATCAATCGGTTAAACGCTGTATGCCGATAGACCGACCAATCAGTTTAAATTAATTCAGTTATTTTTTTTTTATTTGAGATTTGGTGTTATTGTATATTATTAATAAAATATTTTTTTAGGTATCTTTTTATGTTTTTTGTTGTTAAAGATTCCCGTAAAGCTAAAGGAAGTTCTTTTATAAGATTAGGTATTATATAACTCAATTTTCTTTTACCATATAAGTTGTTGTATTTCGGTAATAGTAACATACAGTTATTTTTTTGTCGGGTGACTATACTATTGGGGTCTATGTTTTTAAATATTTGTAAGGAATCGTTAAAAAATTCTTCATTTAATAAGGTGAGCTTGATCTTATCATATATGGGTATTATTTTACAATAGTCAAATAATTGGTGATAATTATTTTTGAATTTATTTTTAATTTTAATAGGGACTATTTCTTTTAAAATTCGTAATTGTAATGTATAAATTTTATCTATGTGCGTTTTGTACGTTCTGCCATAACTAGATAAACCATAACTTATTATCGACTTATATATTATACTACAACTACGACTACGACTTATATATATATTGAGTATGGTATTTTAAATTTCAGTAATGTAAATTTCGCCAGCATAGTTCTAAGTTTGTCACAGGTATGATTTATATGTTCTTTCCAATTAAGTCTGTCATCAATAATCAGTCCTAAATAAGTTTGTCTGTCTACTAATTCTATGGATTTACATTGACATTCAAAATTTTGAGAGCTAATGTTCACGAATTTATGTAAGCAATCATGGTTATGTGCAATCAGGCGAGGAGTTATTTTACTTCTATTTTGGCTAGTCGTTATATACATTAAAGTTTTATTAGAGTTTAGTACTAAACCGGCGTCATGTGACCATTTCACTAGCAAATCAAAATCTTCTTGGAGCCAATAAAGTGCTTCTTCTGCGTCCTCACCTTTGGATACCAGGCAAGTGTCGTCAGCAAACTGATATATTTCGGAGTGTCGTATAACATTTGGAAGGTCGTTTACGTATGTTATGTAATGCAGGGGCCCTAGCACGGAGCCTTGGGCTGTTCCTTCCGTGACGCTAATTGAGCTACTTTCTACATCACCAACTTTTACCACAAATGACCTGTCTTCTAAATAATTATTACACCAGTTTAATAAATTACCTCTGATTCCATTATCATCAAGCTTTTTTAGTAAAATTTTATGTCTAAGCATATCAAAAGCTCTTGTATAATCTATAAATACCACCATAACGTGTTTTTTTTTTCATCTAAGTGCTTGAATATATTGTCAGTAAATTTTGTCAGTAACTGAGTAGTATTTTTATGTGGTTGAAATCCATATTGATGTTTACTTATAATATTATTTTGATTATAAAAGTTATATATTTCTTTACATAAAATTAAATAAATAAATAAATTAATTCCTAAACTTAAGTTTCTTACTAAGAACCAACGCAAAAAACCACATTGTGTTAAAATTACTTGCTGCACACCGAGTATCTATTATTTATTTATTTATTTATTTATATATATATATATTTTTTTAGTATTTATTTATTTATTTATTTATCTATCTATGTAAATCTGTAAATTAGTTACTATCATCGTATGCACACACAAACACTCATCGTCTCGTCCTCAATTCTTTGTACATTCTGTTCTATCTCGTAAAATCAGCAACATTCTTATTGTACTGAAGCCTCGGACTAAGAATCAAAGGTGGACTTGACAACCGCGTACACCCGAAAGGGACAAAGATAGAGTACCTTCAAAACGCAGGGTTACCAGGTCATCAAAATATTACCCCGTTTTTTTTTTAACTGACGCATGATGGCTTCGTGGTATATTATAATTATCATCCTATCCTATTAACAGAGGAGCCCAGAATGCTAATTATGCTGTCACTTCCACATTTTGAAGACCTATTGGATCTTGAAGATTAGATGCTAAAAAGAAAAAATCTTCATGATTATGATGTTTACTTTTTAGTGGTGGGGGGAGCGTATAAGGATTTTCAAAAATGTAAAAAAAGTTTAAAAAATTCTCGAGAGCGTCAGAATTTGATAGCGCATATAGTCTACAAACTTCTGTTTACAGAAATATTAATCTGCCGGTTGCTCTTTGTGGAAAGCTGTATAAAGAGGTAGACATTTTGAAAAAAAATCTCGGGCGTGTCAATAATTAAAGAGAAGTGTTAATTGTGTTGGGCTTTTTAATAAAAAGACTTCACTTTTATATATTTTATTTAATTTGAGCAGCACTAGGAACTCACAAAATTATAATGTTAATACTTCAAGACGTAGTTTTTCCTGGAGTCCAATTTCTTCGACCTGTTGATTTTATCCATGAATCACGCAGTACCGTGTCTTTTTGGAATCTGAAAACGAATATAATTTATCACACCATACACTAAATTTTATTAATTTCCTTAATCTCATATTTATGTATTACGTAGTAAGAAAATACTGATTATAAGCTATAAACTTGTTATGTAATGGAGGAAAACAACGGAACCACTTGTTAAAAGTATTAATGAAACTACTAGGCTGGTTTATAACTTTTAACTGAATGTCTTTGAACAATATTTATAAGAAAACCGAAATAAATACTTAATTTTCTCTATTAAAAAAAAATTAACAAAAAAATGCCCATAAAATTACCAAAATTATGGGTAATTTTTATTTGTAACTACTGGTATCCCTAAAATAAGAATAATCCGATAAAATTTAAAAGTCGCACAAAATGGCCGCAAGACATTATCATTTCACCGTATTTGACGATTACTTGTGTATTACTAAACTTATCCGGTTAATACTAAATACATCAATAGTTTAAAAACGAGAATTTCAGACATTTCTTAGTGTAATCCTGCATATTAGATCTTGACATTGTGTATTCTAAAGGAAACTTTAATTGTCTTTACAAATCAAACGACTCAAAACAAAGAAAATCATACTTACGAATGAAAGGTTATGTTTTCTAATTTACGCTCACTGCGACTTTTACAGCCAACTACACAGCAATGCACCATAACTATTGCTTTCTCCTCACTTTTAACTCTAAATTTAATATAAAAACAAATGAAAATCAATTGAAATTCGCAGTGAATCACGATTACAAATATTCGCGTACGATTTGTTGGGCACAGTTCGCAACTGTGCCCAACAAAAAAAAGTGAAACTATGACAAAGACAAAAAAACATGCTGTTGTCCTTATCACTCTTCGGAACTTTCATATATACTTGGCCTGCTCTTACATGGTATTGTTATTTGGATGTCAAGTCCACCTTGATTCTTAGTCTGAGACTGAAGCCGATCATTTATAGGAGACCATTCAATAAACTTCTATCTTGAAGAGAGTCTGTAAACAGAGAGGACGCAATGTACGAAGCTTATTCGCATACCAGTAAATCATGGTTTTTGAGACAATAGATAAAATTAGGAACAAATATAGATAAAAAATTATCTTTTTAGATATAGTATAAATAAAAATGAATCGCTAAATGTGTTGATAATTGTAAAACTAAAGGCTAAAGTTATTAGGCTATCCAGGTTCTGAAGGTATGAAAAATAAAGAAAATTGCGCGAAAATTGGAAAATATCATGAAACGGTACAATTAAGAGCGCGCATAAAGCAAAATTACCAATCTTCTATTTGTTTTGACATGAAAAATTCCAGACCAAATCTTAAAATAAAAATATATGACAAACTACGTGATATTTGCAAGGGTTAATTTTTATCAAAAACATAAAATAAGGAAATTTCCTCGATAAAATATAATCACGAAGTAACATCCAATTTTTATATTTTTTCTTTTTATACTCGATATGGTTATGACCATTAAGACAAAAATTTGATACTTAATTACATTTAAATATGAATAATGGCTATGCTTAGGCATTTAATGTAATTACTTTTAGTTTTGGAATTATAGTATAATTATAATATTAACATATTTGTCGTTTTTTACATTCGTAATGCGCTCAAAACTATATCGTCTATCGCACTCTGACACGAGGCGTTGTGTATATTTTGTTTCATCAATTAGTCACGGGCGCGCGGGTGAAATCTGATTTTTTGCTCGCTTTATACGCCCTCTTAATTTAGTTTCACTTGTTCGACAGTTTGTAAGACAGGATGTCTGTCTTGTTAGAGAGTTGACAGTAGATGTACACAGCACTAATGAAGTCGATTAGTAGGTACATAAAATTAAAAAAAAATAATGACATTACAAGCTAATCGGCAAAATATAGCTTGTAACTGTTTAAAATGTAACATCTTTGTGTCACTATTCGTCACTCTTCTGTGTACACTTCCCTATCGCTTGCACTATGCCGTGTCCTATATGCCCAAAGGTTGTCTGGAAGAGATCGCTCTTCTAGCGATAAGACCGCCTTTGTACACTGTTCTTTATTTGTAATATGTTATTGTGTTGATTGTTGTTGTGGACAATAATAAGTATTATTATTGTCAATGTAATAAAGTGAATTTAAATAATCCATTTTAGGTCCACGAATTGCCTCCCGAGAAGCTAAAGAACCGCGAAGTTGTGAACATCGACATCGCGAACGACCCCCTACCGGCCGCCGACTACAAGCCGGAGACGGACCCGACCAAGTTCAAGTCGAGTAAGACGGGCCGCGGGCCGCTCGTCGGGCCCTCCTGGAAGAGTGACGTCACGCCCGTCATGACCTGCTACAAGCTCGTCACTGCGGAGTTCAAGTGGTTCGGCTTACAGGTAATTAAAGATTCAAATACAGTGACTACGTGTGCGTAAGATTGCGTGCGTGCGTGCATGCGTCCGTGCGTGTGTGCGTGCGTGTATGCATGCGTCCGTGCGTTAGTGATTTCTTTTATATTATTAACTTTTAATTAATACAATAACTAAATTTAAAATGTCGTTATTGGTGCGATTTTTTGTAGTTTGGCCTTAATTAAACTTCAAATAAAATATTTATAAATTGTGGTGTACGTACTTCAGATAGTTTAAAAAGATTAATTTATTGTTATACAGTCTTTAATTTTTATTTCATTTTACAATAAACGAAATGAAAAGTTTCTATATGCTTTTTTAAGACTATTGGAAGTCTGTCATCTTTACTGATTCTAAATTGTATAATGATTGATTTAGAAAAAAATATATAAGCTTCATAGTTTTATACTTTAAATAATTGTAGAAGTTACGAGTGATAATTTCTTTACAAAGAAGTTTTGTTATATTCGCTCAATTCCTTACACGTGAAGCAATTGAAAGGGCAACTGAGTGAAGAGCTGGAATGGCTCTAATTGCATTTGTTAGCACAATTTAACTACGATGAAATCCGCAACGCGGAAGACGAACTTATACTTGAAACTATTAACTCTATTAACCGTTGGTTGAATGCTATAACTATGTATATAAACTGTTTGAATATTTTAAACTTCAATTTTAATAAAAAAAAATCTATACTAATATACTATAACTGAAGAGTTTTGTTTGTTTGTTTTTTTTGCTTGAAAAAATCTTTCAGCGTTAGATAGCCCATTTATCGAGGAAGGCTATAGGCTATATATCATCACGTTAAGACCAATAGGAGGCATCAATAAAGAATGTTACAAAATCGGGAGGTTTTTTTTTTTAATTTTGAGATCTGCGTGCACTGCGCAAACAGTTAAAGTTTCGCACAAATCATGTATGACAGAATTGTTCCCCTTTAAAAGTTCTATAATAATGCACTATTTGCGAAGGTGCTTTTATAAACATGATATTAATCATTATTCAAATATCTCCATGCTCGACTGTTTAAGTCTACATCATTCGATTTCAATGAATATCTTAGGAGATATCGCAGTTTTAAAAAAAATATTGCAGCAATCTATACTTACTAATATTATAAAGCTGAAGAGTTTGTTTGTTTGTTTGTTTGAACGCGCTAATCTCAGAAACTACTGGTACGATTTGAAAAATTCTTTGTGTTAGATAGCCTATTTATTGAGGAAGGCTATAGGCAATTTTTTTTTCAAATTGACGCGTGTGAAACCGCAGGACACAGCTAGTATTATTATAAAGCTGAAAAGTTTGTTCGTTTGTTTGTTTAATTCCGCTAATTTCAGAAACGACTGGTTGGAATTAAAAAAAAATCTTTTTGTGTTGGATAGCCCATTTAACGAGGAAGGCTATTGGGCTATTTTTTCTTTAAATTAATGCGTGTGAAATTGCAGGGCACAGCTAGTGTTCATATAAAAATTAATTGGCTTATAAAAAGCAGTATCTTTTCGACTTTAATAGAAAATAAATAAATTGAAATGAAATAAAATTGTTTACTTAATTTTTGTATATTTATTATTACAAAATTATGTAAAAACATAATTTTAATATTTAATACACTCAGAAGAATCAGCCCTGCCGGAAAACATTTACAATTTTCGTTTCATAAATAAAATTAAATATTAAAATGATGAATACGAAACATGAGCAACATAAATAACATTATAGACATCTTAATAATAATTCTTCACACTTTCACAAAATTATGTTATAATGAGTATACATACCTACATAACGAATGTAAGACGCAGTAAGAGAATCTTTAGTATTGTGACCTATTTTCCTTGACATTATTACATTAAAATATATGAAGTTACAGGCTTACGTTTTGTGTGGGTTTGTAATACCTACTAATGAATATTGTTTGTCTTTTTAAAAATTTAATTTATTTAATTTCAGAGCAAAGTTGAAAATGTGATTCAGAAATCGGAGCGACGACTATTTACCATATTCCATAGGTGAGATTCTTTTGTTATAATTATGTTTGATTTTTTTTTTATGACCAAATAGACAGGCATTTGACCGCAATCTCACCTGATGTTAAGTGACGATGCGGTCGAAGGTGGAGCATGCCTGCCTAATAGCAGCCTATTCACTCTGGCCTTGAAGGCACCCAGATTGTATCGTTCGGGAAACACAGACGCGGGCAACGAGTTCCATTCCTTAGCCGTGCGCATCAAGAAAGTAGTGCCAAAGCGTTTTGTGCGCGTAGGTGGCATATCAATGACATAAGGATGGAACGATCGACCGCGCCTAGTGTCCCGATGGCGGAAGGTTGTTGGGGGAATTAGATCGTGCAATTCCTTCGCACACATTAAATATATTCTGTAGAACACCGACAGACGAGCTACCCTACGCCGATGATCGAGACTCTGCAACTTGGTGTCTGTCAGAGTAGGGTCACCTATGAGTCTCTTAGCTCGTTTTTCCACCGAGTCCAAAGTTGCCAGTTGGTATTTGGCGGATCCATCCCAAAGATGGCAGCAATACTCCATACAAGATCGAACTTGTGCTTGATACAGTTGAAGCAGCTGTTCTGGAGTGAAGTATCGCCTGACCTTAGAAAGAATACCTAGTTTCTTGGTTGGTTTTTTTGGGTGTTTTATTTCCTTTAAATTTATAATCTTAATCTAAATATATATATAGTGCTTTGTTAGTATCTACTTAAATACACAGTTTTCTCTATCACCACCAAACCCAATCAAGCTCCCGTTGGTGTGGTAAATACCCCGTGGTCTCCAGGTGGTAGTAAGGGAGTTTGGTCGCGGTTGGTGAAAGTGGGCGGTGGTGGGTGGTGAAAATGTTTAAACATATATTTCTGTCCTTTTCTAACGCATTAGGACATCTGAAAAGATCTCAAAATTTCTGTACCTAATGGTCTAGAAAGTTTCAGCGATGTATTTTAACCCGAGCAACGCCGGGTTACGCTGCTAGTAATTATTAAAAGAAGATACTCATTGACATCACAATCAATTTGCTGAGATATTTTTATTGTGTATAAAAAATTGAAGACAAAATACAGGTCGAATTTATTTTTATACATACAGCCATTATTACATTGATTTTTTGCAAATGTTAAGTAAGATTAAAATTACTGTTATAATTATTTTTTTGACGTGACTACGTCTAATAAATCGGTGAACGCCGGCGGCGGCATGTACAAAAAAGGATGACTCATTGTAGCGTTACGCTCATTGTACGCTTGCGCCGCATCTATCTCTCTTCCACTCGATTGGCCTATGCGCCCGAGGAAATCTTTTGTTATGACGTTGTCACGTTAAACTATCGTCCGTTAACCAATTTTACAGACAACCAATTTTTTTTAATATTGAATTTCCAGGCAAGTGTTCTGCTCCATGGACGACTGGTACGGCATGACGATGGCGGACATCCGAGCGATCGAGGACCGCACCAAGGAGGAGCTCGAGAAGCTGCGGCGCGAGGGCGAGGTGCGCGGCATGCGCGCCGACAACGAGTAGAGCGGCGCGGCGGCGGAGCTGGCCGACACCGGCCGACGCTGGCCGACACCGGCCGGCACTGGCCGACACCGGCCGGCACTGGCCGACACCGGCCGACACCGGCCGGCACCGGCCGGCACCGGCCGGCACTGGCCGACGTGCGGTGTTACTGCCGGGTACAGTCGTGTGCGTGCGTGCGTGCGGGCTCAACGACCGGACTACTGTCTGTGGATGGAGTCCCTACCGCTGTACAATAATAACACCTAAAATATACGAGTTATATTTGATGTTACAGCAACATAGCATTGATAGTATTAAAATTCTTAATGTCTACCTGTTACTGTTTCAAAAATAAATCACTCCGTGGCAGCGGAGAAATTGTAACATGGGTTAACTAAAACTTATCATGTTTGTACTCGACACCGAGACGCCCGCACACGCGCCCGCGCAATGCCCGAGCCTCAAAATATGAGATTGCGTTTCAAAACGACTGCAGGCAGTCTAAAGCTCACTCTTTATATTTACGTATTACATTTATTATAATAGCTCATTTTCCGAATACAGCTTTTAACTTAAAAATTTAATAAATTGACTCCGTATTATCTGTGGAAAAAATTTCGATGTTTATGAATTTTTCGATCTCGTTGGGTAGATTTAGAAAAGTCCTTTATTGACGATTTTCACATTGCACAATTATATGTATATTATACATATTGTATGCTAAAATAATTTAATGATAAAGCAATATATATTAGTAGGGATATTCGTAAAGTTTTATTTGTGTATATCTGTGGTCTTCACGCGATACGTTCAAATGCGTTCAAATGTCGATCTCGTTTGAAGCAAGGGCATCCATACGGTTAGCGAAATAGTTTTATTGAAATGTGGTATATACTATTTAAATATTAATAAGTCGATGTAGTCAGTGGTTAAAGGTAGTGCGGTCGTTACCTAACAAAAAAAAATTAATAATAATATATTTCGAAATAAATCTAGACAATTACTTACTAGCAACGATAATTGGTGGAGATATTATGGCATTTTAGGTCCGATTTTAAAATATTTCGCTGTTTAATGAATAACATTCTACTTTAAGTGAAACCCGCTTAGGGCGGGTATTGTTTGGCTGTTGTGTATTATATTACGATAGATATAAAACTATTCATAATGCAGATAATTTCGCGTAAAAGTTTGTGAAATAGTTGAGACGTGAATGTTTTAGGGGAAAAAAAATTATTGGTGCAATATATACTTGTATTCTAACGGCATCCTGAGGTATATAAACGGTAGCTTGGTTACTTATACTTGTATATGGGGATGTTGCAAGGTGAATTTGGTATATTTAATTAGTACGGTACGGTGGCTGGAGATTAGTTGTTAAAATAGAAGTGAACGAGTGCTGTTCGGAGTTGGATTCAAGTTGCAACATCCGTTTTAAGCGATTGCATGTATATTTTATTTAAGTACGTTTAACAGATCAGTATTGTAATATTTGTGTGACATTCCAGTTTCTGTACCAAGAGACGTTTAAACAGTTTGAATTACAGTTATCGATATATCTCCCTAAATAGCTCTCTGTCCGATTCACTTCAAAGATGTGCGGTTATTGCATGTAGAAAAATAGTTATATATTAACTTAATTTATTGTCAGTACATCGGGTGTCAAAAGTTGTTATTCACTGGAAATAATGTTATGATGTTAATGAAGTAAAATATTTTACCCAGTGTTCCTTAATTTAACATTAATAAATAGTTTGTGATCAATGATCATTTATTTTGATATATATTCGAGTTTCAGAATTTATTCATTTTTATGAAATAGATACCTTTTTGGTTCTACGTGTCTTTTATTACATTTCATTTCCTAGACGCTTTGTTTAACTAATTTGCTTTTTTTATTTTTATATAGTGTGTTAACAATTAATTACAATACTTACATCAATTACAAGAAATTCGGGTTTTAATCTTCTAAAACATAGAGGATAAAATTGGCTTGAGCTTTTAGCGTCGCATAGTGCTTTTGTGTTTTATTGTTTCTGTATTTTTATAATTATTATATCTGTTTGCATTTTTAAGGTACTTAAATTTACCAAATTTATTAAAATAATAATTTGTGCATAATAACTTAATTGACATTTTGTGGGAAATTAAACAAGTTGATAGACAATGTTAAACATTTTAGAATGTTAGTGCATCATGCATTTTATATTGTTTACATCCTAATCAATTCAGTTACCAAATAAAAATTAAATATATTATATGAAAATCTTTTTTTAATGACTTCTCAGATACAATTTTAAGTGATTATTCTAAAGCGAGTTTGATTACCGCTAGTAATAAACTGCAAAAATATTACATTATTTCCTTTATATTTATTCACAAAATACATATTTTTCTTTTATGAACATTATTTGCAAATTCAATATCGTTCCTTTTTCTTATTTATGATTAATATTTATTGCGAATTTTATTAGTCGATCTATTAGGAATGAAATAACTTAATCACTAGAATTGTTTTTAAAAATAATCAAAATTTGTTAAAATGATTGTGATGTTCGTATCTTAGCGCAATGGATAGCTTACATACAAGTATTTTAGATTTATCATATTTACTTACGTTTTCGAAATTTTTCTCGTAATTGTTTTGACGAAATATCAATAATTTTGTAGATAACTTATGAGCGCACGATAATAGTCTTGATAAATCTAACTTTGTATAGAACGCTGTAATTGTCAATTTTAAATGTTTAGCAAATATAAAAAGTTTCGAAGAGTTCTCGCATCGATATATATGTAAGTGTAAGGTAAATAACATTTGTTGTAAAATGTATTATGGATATATTGAATGCCAACAGAAATAAAATACTTTTAATCTGCCAGTCGTTTCTGTTTTTTTTTTTATTTGTAACCAATATAATTGGTTGCTCGCAAACGAAAAAAAAACCGAGTTTGTAGGTAGACGAAAATATAGTCGAGTAAATACGCATTATCTATAATTATTACATAATAAAATGGTGGGAAAGTCAAAACTGTCCTTTGAATATTTTTTAAAAGAATACTTGGGGTGTGATCTACAATCGATACCGAAGACAAAAATATAGTTTTTAGAATGTTTGTCTGTATGTATTGTCCGGGATAAACCCAAAAAGTACTTCCATGGATTTACTTCAAATTTGGCACGAATATTATTAAGAGATCGGGTCAACATAGGCTACATATTATCACGCTATCACCTACGGGAAACGAGCAGTGAACCTTTATTTGCTGTATAGCGTTCAGCAGACGACGTCGCGGGCAGCAGCTAGTACATAATATTATTGAAATTTAAGTACCACGAAAACCTCACGGGTTTACCTGGGTACAAAGAGGCATTCTGTTCACGCTGTTTGTTTTTGGAAAAAAAATTTTTTGAACTGTGATTTGATTTTCGTGGTACTTTTGTACATTTCTTGCAGTTCTTTGCCACTGGCGGATTCGTGGGGGGGTCACGAGGTCATGACCCCCCCTGGGCTGTGTCCAGGACCTAGGTGGACCACTAATTAAAATTGTTAAACAAGATTTTTGTCAGAATATAAGTATTTTTAAGTACAGTACCTACATAGATTAATAAAATACCTACTTTTTACCTGTATCTATCATTATAATAAACTAGCTTCTGCGCGCGACTTCGTCGGCGTGGACTCCGCTCCTATTGGTCTTAGCGTGATGGTATATAGCCTATAGCCTTCCTCGATAAATGGGCTATCTAACACTGAAAGAATTTTTCAAATCGGACCAGTAGATCCTGAGATTAGCGCGTTCAAACAAACAAACAATCAAACAAACAAACAAACTCTTCAGCTTTATTATATTAGTATAGATTATAACTTCGTTTTACTTGACTACGACTATGTGACCCCCCCCCCCCTGGCGCCTTGACCATGACTGTGACCCCCCCCCCCCTGGCGCCAAAGCTGGATCCGCCCTTGTTCTTTGCACGGTTTATTAATGTATTCTGGTATTAAATAGTCATCACTTCTCTGTCTATACTTATTATTAGTTTTTGGTAAGTGGTATTTATGCTTTGTATCCAATTTTCGCAAGCAAGCGTCGCGGGCAGCAGCTAGTTAGAGATAAATCAAAAAGTACTTGTTAGATATCGATTGAATTTAAATGGACCCAAATGAAAAGCACCACCACTTGAAAAAAAAGAATCATCGATATCGGTCCACCCAGTAAAGCTCTAAGGATGAGGTACACATAAAAAATAGTCGAATTGATAACCTCCTCTTTTTTGAAGTCGGTTAAAAACAGCACTTATTGTTATTTTTATCTATAATAAAATTAAAACAAAACTGTGGTAATTATGAATCTATACTAATATTATGAAGCTGAAGAGTTTGTTCGTTTGCTTAAACGCGCCAATCTCAAGAACTACTGGTCCGATTTGAAAAATTCTTTCAGTGTTAGATTTATCGAGGATGGCTATAGGCTATATAATATATTTTTACGTTTACGCTTCAGCCTGTAATATCGAACTGTTGGGCATAGGCCTCTTTCCCCGTGTAGGAGAAGGATCAAAGCTTAATCCACCACGCTGCTCCAATGCGGGTTGGCGGATATATTCCCTACTATGAGTAACGATCGCTATCAGGTGTCCATGATAGCAACCGGGACCGACGGCTTAACGTGCTCTAAGAGGCACGGTGGGGAGACCCACAAGGACTGCACAAACACCCAAACCACGCAAACATCTGTATGGCCAATACAAATGTAGTCGTGTGCGCAACAGCCTCAAACCAGTGCGGTGACCGCCGCGCCAACGCGGCGTCATATAATATTTTAGTACCTCTTTTTTCGTAAATTAACGTGGGTGAAACCGCGGGGCACATCTAGTATCAAATACGGGCGAAGGGTTAAAATATCAAATATAAGTTATAGTCGTTTAAGGTATGGTAAATAAAAACTACGGAATATAAACATCTCAAAAGGTTATAATAAAAGGTAAAACAATGGAATTATAATAAAAATATTAGTCATTTTACGAAAAAAACCTAAAACTACAGGAGATCAATACGGGCAAAAATTCCCCACACATTAATATAATTAAACAGCATAATAATTATATACAAACAACACTACTTAAAGCTAAATGCTGAAAATTAGCTAATATTCATAAAATCATATTAACACTAAGTTTGTCGATAAACTCAAATCTGTAACATCACTAGTTAATACTTTAATAGGCGTATTTAATACTAATATTTTCAGAACACTTTTCTAAGTGAGTGTTCCAATTTTACAAGGCTGAAGGCGTAGTATATATATTTAAAAAAAACTTTTCTCGTTAAGTAAATTAATGTTCTCGATTGGCTAGTAATTTGATTTTAATGATACAATACAAATACAGGTTTGAATAATTTTCAAATAGAATGCTGAGCATATTTGCGTTGCCGCCAATTTTAAAAAATGAAGGTATATTGTATAATTGTAATGCTTTAACATCACCAAATTTATGTATATGACATCATCAAAGACATCGAACAAATTTATCGTCAAAGTTTTTATTTTACATTCAAAATTATTATCATTATTTTATATCAACCAATTTACAGATATTTATTAAGTATATAAGTAAGCAACATTTAAATATATATATTTCTTTAAAATATTGCACGCTAAATTTTGAATTGTTAACTGTGTATCGTGACGAAAAAGTTTTTTTGAAAGAAAAGGATTCTAAAAAACTTAACAAAGAATTTTTTTGACGAACAATAATTACATTACAAAATAATTTTATGTATATGTATTTTAATTTTAAAAAAAAGTAGTAATTGAAAAACAGAGTAAGAATACCATGTCTTTTAATAAATAAATAAAAAATTGATATGTAAGCTTAAAACAAATAATTAGAACAGACTAAATGATACAACAGGAAAAATAATTTATCGTTCCTTATATTAAAATTAAATCATACAGTTATACAAAGTCAAACTTCCAAGTGTTATATTATATTATTTTTATTTATGTAGGTATATAAGTAGTTCATATAATATATATTTGTTAGCAATAAAACCATTTTTATATATTTTTAGTAAACTCTTAAGGGTAACAACTGTATAAAAGATTTGGGTGAAATGGGCAGTTATTCAAATATACATCATCATCATCTCCCTGCCCTTATCCCACTTATGTAGGGTCGGCACAACATGTTCTTCTCTTCCATTCCTCCCTATTATTCGTCACTTCAACGCTTACTCCTTTCTTTCTCATGTCCTCACTCACACAATCCATCCATCGCTTTCTTGGCCTGCCGATCGCTCTTCGTCCTTCAACATTCATCCCTAACATTCTTTTACTAATATAGCTTTCATCCCTCCTCATTACATGCCCATACCATGCTAACCTTCTGCTCCTCATTTTCTCCGTCACCGGTGCTACTTTCAAACAATATTATTCAAATATACATAATTCGTTAAAAAGCTAAGGGCACGTTTCACCGATACTGATAAATATTTGACGTATGGCGCATGCAGTAGATAACGCATTATGATATAATACGAGTTAGGGTGAGGCGAAATTTTGTGAGTTGTGAGTCAGGTAATTTCTGCTGCATTCTGTTTCAATACATTCGGCCAGTTCGTGTCACATGGCGACGCAAAATGAGTTATGCGCCGATTCACACGCATAATCCGCCCGAATCGCCCGCTGTACAGCTCGCTGACTCAGCCGTCAGACAGGTAAAGTATTTTGCTAGCGACATTCACAACTCACAAAATTACACTCGTCTGGCAGCCCAACAGAATTTCTGCTAGGTAGAATTTTTGCGAGTTGTGAGTCGCGTAATTACGCGACTCACAACTCGCAAAATTACGCTCGTCTGGCCTCACTCTTACTGTTTTGTTACTCGTATATTATTTCGAACCATCGACTACTTTACCTATCAAATAATATTCTATTTGCAACCTGTAAATACAAAAATTGTACTTTATGAATTGGGCCCTTTTACCTTGCGCTGATAAAACTTATCAATAACTTTTATGAACAATTTATTTTTGTCATCAACCAATGAAACGAGCCCTAAGTCGATTAAAATTAAATTTAAAAAATGCACTTTTTTAAAGTTTCTTATATTTTTCTAATCTTTGTCTTACACTAGTTTGAACATTTCTTTTTAAAATATCGACTTATATTTTTATAATTTTGTTATAGTTTAACATTCAAATGTCTTTATTTCTGATAGGGCTATATTTTTTATTTGTTTTTACAAATTTGATTACTTATCAATTCACTGTTATCATTTTTAGTAATAATTAAATAAAATTAATATCAGTCATGATAAAACAATTAAAAGTAGGTTTTTTTACCATTCTAAAGTAAAGGCTTTCTGAAAGCACTAGCAAGACAATAATAGAGTATTTTATTAAGTATTTTAACAAAATTTAATAAAAATAAACAAAATAAAAAATCTATGTTATAAAACATTTTTAAATCATTCCATGATAGTAAACTAAAAAACAAAAAAAGAAACATGGATATTTGGTAAAGCGCTATGAATATACAAAATCATTTTCTTTTTAAGCCATATCAATAGTACGGACGGCAAAGCTACCACAATCTACCGAACGATTAGTAAATTACTTTTTTATTTGTGTAGGTCCTTAGCTTCCTAGTTTATTGTAATTAATAAATACAACACAAGCCACTAGCTTTATAAAGCAACATTAAAGAAATAACATCAGAAACTAAGAACTCTTTGTGAGTATTAAAAATCAACCAGCCAGAAAAATTCGTTCTAAAGCCCTAGTCTATATTAAGTATAAAAAAATTAAAAGCTAGCATTTTTTCACGCATAATACTTAGGATTGCCATGTAAAGACTTGATTTAATTTTTTGCACATCTTTGAGTTGTCTTTTACAAAACTTAGAGGTTTTACTTGAACCAATTTCAGAATTACTAAACAAACTAGGACACACACACACACACACACACACACACATCAGCCTATCGCAGTCCACTGCTGGACATAGGCCTCCCCAAGTTCGCGCCAGAAAAAAAAAAAAAAAAAAACTAGGACAAGTCAGTGGCAATTTGCTGATGAAAACCATTAAAAACACACACAAGGAATAAAAATAATAATAATTAATCATCAACTTCTAACTCAAGTTCAATGTCAGCAAGGTTTATTTTCCTGAGCGTATTTATGACCATGTACCTAGAGAACATGACGTATAAATATCTAAACCACACCATTTGACTTTTATGTTGCTTCATGGCTCGCGTCACGCGACGACTTTCAGTCCAACGAAGGAAGTACCTGAAAACCATTAAAAATTAAACTTATTCAATTAGGCTTTAAAAACACTATTAAATCTTATTTAATAAAAATAAAATAACATTGGTTTAAAATAAATTAATTTTAGTTAAGTAAATTATTTGTTTCCTGGTCATTTTGGTCTAAGATCCTACTGCAAATTAGTGCATGCTCCGTGCAAAATCAATTAACAAAATATAATTAAAAATACTAGCGGCTACATTTTGATAGGCAAATGTGTCGGTATATAATATGTTCTCCTAATCATAAATATACATAAAAATTTGGTTTTTAGCAAAACCTTGATGTATGCACTAATTAATCTACTTTCAATTGACTAGCACATTGGCGCAGTTTGTAGTGCTTTCTGCACCAGGGATTGTGGGTTCGATTCCCACCCTGAGTCTGGGTGTAATATACATATTTATTTATATATATATTATTCATAAGTATGTTTATAAAAATAAAAAAAAAATATGTATCCCATGTACCAGTCGGCTGTTACAACACAAGCATTAAGTTGCTTACTTTAGAAACAGACATAAACGACCATGTGTGTGTTGTGTAAATATTTATTGTGTATTTATTATTATTATTATTATTAATTGGCAGTGGGATCTCATACCATTTATGTCAAGAGGTTTCATTAGTGTTTGGACTTTTAATTAAATTTTAAGAATTAAATATAACATCACAAACAAAACTTGTCCCACAATAGGAATAGGAAAAAAATATATTTATGGGTTGAATCAATAAAAAAAAATCAGTATTAAGACTATCCAATAATTGAATGCTTGCCAAAAGTGTTTGCCTATAATGTTGTAGTTATAGTTCTTTTTTTACTGTTGATTTTTAATAATAATAATCTCATATCTTTAGCTATATTACATTAATGTATATAAATATATTAGTATTCATTATTGAACTGCGGTTTTATCCACAAGTATATCAATTTTATAAGAGTTTTATTTCTATATACCTTATGGTTCAGTAGTTGAAGTATTCAAGAGGAAAGTTTCATTCATGAATCCTGACAATGTTTATAATGTGTGTAAAGGATATTTTATATAATTACCTTTTGGAAGACAGTAAAAAACTTAAGGGCAAGTCCAAAAAACCCAAATATTTCCTTAATATATTTACAGAATCTAATGTGTACACCGCACACTCTGAAAATAAAAACAAAACAAATGTCTATTACATTCTACATGTGGAGCTATAATTTCTATAACATAATCTTATCTGTGCAAATAATTATAGTCTGATATCTATACTTATTATAAAAAGAAGTCCCCCGGCCGCGTCTTTCTGTCCTCCTGTCTGTCTGTCTGAACGCGATAAACTCGAAAACTACTGAACGGATTTTTACACGGTTTTCAACAATAGAAAGAGTGATTCTTGAGGAAGGTTTAGGTATATAATTTATTATGCTTTTATGTAAATTAGCAGAAATACGGCGATAAATGTTGAAGAGGTCGCAAAAAATCTCGCCAACGGGGGACCTTTCCTCGCGAACGCCGCGTAAACTAGCAAAGATATAGTTAAGTAATGTACTAGCGAATTCAAAATCTATAAAAATGCTACAAAAAAGTCCGCGACAGCATATCTCTATCTCTTACGGTTGACTTACAATAACCACTTTTATGTTCAAATTTGTAATTAAAAACATTACGTTATTTTCAAAGCTATTTTCTTTAGTTCAGTATTAATCCTTATCGAAATAAATATGTTGGTTAGCTTAAGAATTTAATGTAGATTAAAATTGCCCTTTACACTATGTCAATCAGATGAATAGTTTTTGAGATATCGTCGTTAGAAGTAATTATTAAAAATAATTAATGCGCAACGAAGTGGGCACGGGTCGGCTAGTATTTACTAATTCTGTAAGACTAATACATAAAATTATTACATTCACTGAGTTAGCAAATATAGTAAAATGGTAATATTTGATACTTGGCCTACAGGTTTTGAATGACCAAAAAGTTCCTAAACTTACTTTGTGGCATATACTTCTCAACAAACATATAAGCTACTGCGTAAAAAACTGCCGAATGGTTTGGATGTGAGGATACACCTCCTCTATCAAATGTGACTAGAGTATCAATATCCAGGGCTTCAACCTGATGCTGTATGAGTTTTGCTATAACTGGGACAGCCCACTGAGCCTTAGGATTGTCTTGCAATCTTGTGTCAGAGATGAGGCATATGTTCCTGTCTGGTACACCAAGAACGAGACAGGCATCCCATAACTCTTTCTTTCTCTCATTACCCTTCCCTTCATAATTACCTACAAAAGTTAAAAAAATAATGTAACAAATTTATTATTTTAGTTATTAATGTTTCGATACCAATAAACTTTTACAAATTATATAGGTGGCATTTTACATAGATTTTTTATCGTAAATTGTGTGTAAATATTTATTTAGTAAGTATAGTTACAGAAAAAAAATTACCATTGGATAAACAAAGCAAATAAACCTCGGCGCCTTGTTCACACAATCTGAAAATTGTAGGACCAAAGAACATACACTCATCGTCAGGGTGAGCAGTCACTATCAACACTCTCTTGGCGCCGAGAGAACCACGAGTCCGAGTAGGTAACTTTCTTGCATACCGACGATAAACTACACAACACACCAACAAGTAACCCACCAACCAAACACTAATGTACAATATAAAATTTCTTATATAAATTAATGTTTCAGCCACAAATTTTAAATAAAAATTATAAACATATTCCAGTTTGTATGGTGTCTCAGTAAATAACATTTCTGACTAGGACATATGACTTTCTTTATAATAATGTGTTGTGACCACTATAATCATTTGTTATAATGTACAATATGTTTATTATTTAGGTTTTATAAATTAACTATTCTATTTATTATTGATTAAAACTAATTATAAACATGTTTGAAGTTGATGACATTTTTAATTTCATAAAAATGTGACATGTGACATTGACATCACGAATTATTTATAAATATAATATCGATATTTTGTAACCGATAGTCGATACCTAGCGATACACAATCGATTTAACGAAAAATTAACATACGCACGTAAACCACGGCTTTGATCACTTTTAGACTATTATTAAAAATTTAGTTTCAATTAATAAAGGAAACAATGTCATGATATCAATTTTCTGGTCGTGTGGGGTTTATTATTCAAAATATGAATTGTCTGGTCACGTCAAACCAAAGAGCAACACGCAGGGGAGTAGCCATAGCGTATTTTACCGATACAAAATAGTCTGTAATTTTTTGCGGGGGGAAATCTGTGCTACGCACACTTTCTCAAATTCACACACAAAAATAATCATCTGTCACTACGAAACTCACACTATACTAAATTAAAAAATACACTCACATTTTCACACACACATAGATACATTCTGTGTCATAACAGTATAATGATATGCCGCAACTACACTGACAAGTTTCGTACAGCCATGGTTGTAACAACAGCTGTCGATACGCGTTATCGATAAACTCAAGTAGGTACTCGTTTAGGGAAATTATTTTTTAAAGTGATACAAAAGTAAGACATTAATATAAAAATGGACTTTATTTATTGAAGTGAAACTTCTCTAGGCGCATGAGGGGTAAAATTTGAGCGACAGGTAACGCGGCAGCGTCATGACATTTAGTACTTGGATGGGTGACCGCCTGGGAACACCGCGTGACGTTAGCTTTCTGTTTTTTTTTCAACTAGTTTTTTTTTAATATTTTAAATTCATTTTTTTAATTAGTTTTTTTAAATTAGTGTTAATTTCCAAAACCTTGTCCAACACAACCAGGAGCAAAAATAAAACCAAGAAAAAACTTTAATAATTGTAAGTTGCAGCGTTAAGTTTTTTTAAATTAGTTTGCCAAAGAAGTTTCACTTCTGACATGTGTAGTTTGTACGCATGCAATTATTTTATGTACTGCAATAGTCATCATTTCAAAAATACAGTGTGACGTAAGAGTTGGTTTGGTGCCCTCGACTAATTTCCTTCTATTGTTCGCCAACACTTGAAAGTCAGAGGTATTGAAATTAATGATTGGAGCAAATGACACTATTTATTGTGGGCGTCCAGTTTAGTCTGTTATTTAAAAAAAAAAACATGTATCCCTTAAATTTGGATTTTTAGGAAACCTGCCAAAAATTAATATAAAACATTATGGTCGAAGTTCACACTAAGTAATTCTAGTAAAATGTGTTAAGTATTGTTTTATATTTAACTAGCTTCTGCGCGCGACTTCATCGGCGTGGACTCCGCTCCTATTGGTCTTAGCGTGATGATATATAGCCTATAGCCTTCCTTGATAAATGGGCTATCTAACACTGAAAGAATTTTTAAAATCGGCCCATTAGTTCCAGAGATTACCGCGTTCAACAAACAAACAAACAAACAAACAAACAACCAAACAAACAAACTCTTCAGCTTTATATATTAAAGTATAGATTTAATGCAATTTTATTATAAAACTATTTATATTAATAAAGTTCGCAATATAATATTTTAAATAAATCAAAATCTCAAAAATGTCTGTCTCCTTCTTTGCCTTTGCCATTTTTATCGATAACTATCTACAAACAAACCGGTTACAACACTAACCACTACTTTTCGGTAAGAGACTCGGATCAGTCGCTCGACCGATCCGCATAATTATTGTATGAGGCAAGCGGCCGGTGTTGATAAACAAATCCAAAACAACACGACCGATAATATTTTTAATTTTTAAGTTTAAAAAAGGTTAAAAAAAAGTATAAAGTAATAATGTGATTAAAAAATGCTTTCATATGAAAGGTAATGGCATATTTTTGTTAATTTGACGTGGCAGATCACTTTTTGCAGCAAAAAACAGAACAATTCGGCATTTTTTGAAGGACGTTGTTTCCATAGCGCAACTAGATTCAGTCTAGTGAGCAGTACGGTTACAACTAGTTTTATTGTACGCGTAGGACCGCGTGGACTTGTACTTTGACAGAGGGGAACGCCTGTGTATGGCTACTCCCCTCCGTGTTGCTCTTTGCGTCAAACACGTACCGGAGCACGGCTTCATAGAAAAATGGGCATTGTCCTTTAAAAACCGGTAACATAAATAAATCATAATCGTCACTAGTAAAATAGACACAGAAATTATAATAATGTAGGTAAATGGTAGCCATGGTAGATAATATCTGTGCTCCTGCCTGCTATTGCCACAGAGCACAAAGCTATTGCTATTGCTGTCAAAGTCAAACTAAAGTGATAAAGTCTAAACTGAAAACAACTTTATTCTTATAGTAGAATAAAAAATATTAAAAGGAAACTTTATCTATAACAAAACAAAGATTAAGGAACGATATACGTACAATAATACAATTGTATTTGTTCCGGAAATAATCAGTTACCTACGTTAACAATAAAAACAACGAATCATATTTTACATTTCTTACTTTACTTGTGAAATACATAGTTTATTAGACATACGTAAAGATGATTCAACCAGATTATCCATCTACCATTGGGCTGCTGGCTCATCTGAATTCGGATGAATTAAAAGAAATGCTTAATGATGATACGAAATTCGATTCCGTTTTAAAGGATGTGAAACAGGTACAATTTTATATATTAATTATTAATTACAAAATAATAAACAATTATTTCGTAAAAATTTAACTCATTAGGTGATTCACTGCCTACTATTGTTGTTAAATTTATTGTACCTACAATATTAAATTAAATTCTAATGTATATTTCAAGGTAAAAGATTGGGACACAGAAAGGGAGATGATAATAGCAAGCAACAGGTCATTAGCAGAATTCAATTTGAGCAAGGAACCAGAATTAGAGGAATTAAAAGCACAGGTGCAAGAAAAATCTGAAACAGGAGAAAAACTATGCAGTCGCATTCAGGAGATGCTGAATGAATACAGTAAGTACTATATTTATTGCGGTAGGACACAGTAGGACATATCCTGCTCAAAATTTGGAGTTGCTTATCCGGGCAAGTACCTCAACTTTATAGGAAATCAAACCAAAACAATACTGATATCAAGTAGGCTCTGTGGTAGGTAAGAGGCAATACGCTTGCGATGCTTCTGGTATTTTACCATCAAGTGGACTGTAACCTTGTTTGCTAACCTAGTCATATAAAAATGTTTCATAATATCATTTGAGCTTGTATAATGGCAGTAACTTCACTAGTAAAATAACCTTGATCATATTATATCAGAAGCTAATTTTCAAGTGATTGTAGGTATCCAAGTTTTAATTTTATCAAATGCTTTTACTAAGGATAAGAACTACTTTCATTTCTTTCCAACCAAGTTTAATATAATGTAAATTTCTAAAATGTATTTTGTTTGTTGATATTTAAAAAAAGAACTTATTACCACAGTCTTATTACAAATGAGTTCACTTTCAAATGTTGTAAAAAGGGTTGAAAAATGGACTTGCCTAGTATTTAAATGTATAAATATAAGGATCCAAAAAATTCAGACCATTTATACATATATATAAATAATTGTATGCTTTTTTAATTTCTGTTAAACAAAAAGTATGTAGCTTTTAATATTTGAAAATACTATTTTCAGAGTCAAAATCGGCAGGAATATCACCTGATACAACATTAGCACTGTTACAAACAGCTGCGGCTGAAGCGGAGGAACAATCGGAAAGTGTAGCACATGATTTTCTCTCTGGCAAAAAAGATGTCGAAAAATTTCTTGAAGACTTTGAATCCATTCGCAAAACTATGCACTTAAGAAAGTTTAAATCAGAAAAAATGTGTGAACTATTGAGGACCGGAGGCCAAAGTTCCTATGGTAATGGAGTAAGCAAGCCTTATTTACCGTATCCTAGCTACGACAATCCCCAACGTATGCCAAGCGTCCCATACCCTATGGGTCCTTTAAATATGCCAATGCCGGGTATGTATGGTAACCATTTTTGAAAATTTTAAGTTCTACTAAAATATATTTTAGGATCTATTAAACAAAAGTTAATTAGGCGATAGAATCGTAGGTGTAACAAGAATGCCAGTGGATGCGCTCAAATACGTCTTACATACGTATTTCACCTCAGAATTTAAATGAACAAATTATGTAACATAAAAAACCAATAACTTATAATAAAACCAAACACAAAAAAAATTGTGTTTGGTTTTATTATAAGTTATTTGAATTCTTATAGAACAATTCAAAGTATATTATTAAGAAAAAAAAAGTAGTTTATTAAAAACCTGAGTAAAGAGGTTGAATTTAGTTTCTATAGTTAATATATTATGTAGGTACATAATTTTATCACATCTCTTTGGATAGTATGAAAATAAAAATTTCAACAATTTACAACGAATACTACAATTTTCAAATTTTACCATAAAATTGTCTTTCAGTCTGCACTTTTTTATTCTATAATAGTACACAGCTATATAAACTTCATAGTAATGTAACCACATACATATAAGGTAATCCTTATGTATATGTTGCATTTGCACCACACCCAGTTTGTCTTGAAAAAATAAATTGTTTAGCTAAACAATATTATTCCTTTTTTTTAACAGTGCAGTTAATTATGACATTTAAAAAATTTAACATTGTAATGAATTCCCATATTTAGTTATTTCATTAGCTAGTTTGGGGGGGGGGGTCTGTTAAAACGTTACGAATTTCGATGCGTTACGAGGGCGGGAGGGGGGGTTCGAACAACGTGTTACGTATCGCTGTTTTTTCTGATGACTAGTTTTTGAGTATTCTTTGATAAAGCGTATTTACTAGATTTTTTTTCCTTTGTGTGTAAACATTAATTATTTTTTCACTAATGATATTTTAGGAAATATTAATGTGGTCTGGAATTTAAGATTATAATAATATTTATTCACTGATTTATGTATGTAAATAAGAAAACGTTATAAACTGATGTAAGCCGAGTGTGATCTTGTACTGTGTTGGCCATATATTTTGGCCTTGTTTTAAGGCTTTGCATTAATAAAAGTGTTAAATTAACAATACATAAAGATAATAGAATCTTAGTAAAAGTTGTATAAGTTTATTGTATATTTATTGAATACAGTTGATATATTGCACATCTATAGCAGGAATCTCATTTAGACAATTCTAACAAATGTTTAAACTTAAATTTCCTTCATTGAAAATTATAAAGCATTTGAGCTCTCCGCTTGTTGTTGGTGCTTGTAGGTAATATGATCATGTCTGATTTTAAGATGTAAAGTTGTAATTTGATTAAGAAAATATACGAAAGTTTAAAACTGTCACCATATTGCATAAATGTATGTATGAAATCTTTATTGTATAGGTAATATGAATGTATATTAAAAATTTATTTTCTGATTGTAAAATATAAGTATATGGATTATCACAAATTATAGTGTTTCATTTTTATTTATTTATTTATTTATTTATACTTTATTGTACATCACAACTACAAATATCATTAACAGACTGTGAAGTACAATGGGCGGACTTATGGCTATTTAGCCATTTCTTCCAGACAACCCAAATATATATTTCCTACTATGAGTAACGATTGCTATCAGGTGTACATGATAACAACCGGGACCGACGGCTTAACGTGCTCTCCGAGGCACGGTGGGGAGACCCACAAGGACTGCACAAACACCCAGACCACGGCAAACATCTGTATGGCCAATACAAATGTTGTCGTGTGCGGGGATCGAACCCGCAACCGCTCGCGCAACAGCCAATCGCAATCCATTGCTGTGACCGCTGCGCCAACGCGGCGTCATTTTTATTTATTATTCATCTACTAAAGTCCCAAGCGATAACTTCATGGTACAAAATTTGAAAAAGTATAAAACGAAAATTTTAATTTTAACAATTTATTAAAACAAAATATAATTTATCTACAATCTGTAAGTAATGAGGTATATACAATATATACATTTTAATAATTTTTTTACTAAAAAATACTAATGATAAACAATGATTTCTTTAAATAAGTTAACTATTTATATGACATAATTTAGCTATTAGATGGTTTATCCAGTTCTAAATTACTTGTTGATTGTTGAGTAGATATTTTTCGTTCATCAATATTATTCAAATCGTAATCCGTCTTACCATATGCTAGCAAACTCATAAAAAGTATTATTATTCCAATCATTGCGTACATAACAACTTCTTGACTGATATCGTGAGAAACATTAGTCCTTTTTATTTCTTGCTGCCGGATAAAGTTTTTTTCATATTGTTTCTTC
The DNA here is from genome assembly GCA_905220545.2 of Melitaea athalia. Classification (NCBI taxonomy): domain Eukaryota; kingdom Metazoa; phylum Arthropoda; class Insecta; order Lepidoptera; family Nymphalidae; genus Melitaea; species Melitaea athalia. Next base: position 13,049,997 of record HG992196.1, read on the forward strand.
TTCAATAAATCACCATAGTGATTTTTAGACCTGAAATTATAGATTTGAAATATATTTTTTTAAATTAGTAGACTAGCAAAAATGTGTGTGATTCGCCCGATGTTAAATGGATACTGTGGCTACAGACATCTGCAACATTAAAAGTATTTATTGCCAACCCTCCCCACGAGCTCGGCTACCTTACCAAGGAACACAAAAATATTTGAGAGCTGAGTTATAACTGTTTTACTTTCTCTGTCAAGCTATGGTATATTTTGGACAAGATATTTCCTGCTGTGCCATACCACACTATTTATAAATCCTACAAGCTATCTGAATAATAGTTTAATGAAGGATATCATTAGATTGTTGAATACCAAGTATCAAAATCATAAATAGGTGTCCTGCCATCTATTGTAGGTATAATATTTCTTGTTTGACGAGACTTGTAGAACTTTAGAGTTGGATCTGTAGGTTCATCATCTGGTTTAAAATCCATACGAGTAGTATTCTCTACACCAACAAGAAGACCTGTACAACGCAAACATTATATATATATTTTTAGTAATATAATAAAACACAATAAGTGAACAACAAGTTATTTAATTACCTTTATCATACATTTTCTTGAGTTTTAAATTTCCCAAAACTTTATATGCTTCCGCTATAGCTCTAAATTTTTTTGCTGATTCTTCATCCTGAGGAAAACATTTTTAAATACAAAATAGATAATGTATTAAAACAAATAATGAGTACAAAGTTGTGTATCTGTCCCAAAATAGAAATTATCTTTCAATTGATATTTTAATCTTCTGCTACATTTTATTTTTATAGCATATCTACAAAGAACTACATTCATATATAAAGAGAAGTAATTTTGATTCAAATTTGATTCATTAATTTGGACACAAATAAATTAACTGCAACCTTGGTACCTTATCATTTTGTAGGAAAAACACAAATAATAATATTATGTATTAATTTTTTATAATATTTTAAATTACCTTCGACGTGTCCGGGTGATAAAGCTTAGAAAGTTTATAATAGGCTGATTTTATGTCACTTTGTGTAGCTTTCGGCGTCACTCCCAGGACATCGTAATGACTAGCTGTGGCCCTAGGCGTCGTAGTAATGGTACGCAAAACTCCAGAAATAAGCGTAGTCTTTTTTGTACTTAACATATCTGTCTGTAAAAGTTTAAAGTCACATTAGATATTTCTTTTAAATAAAAAAGTAAATTAACTAAATATTTATACTTTATTTTTAGTAAGCTTTCATTACACAATGACCGAATTGGAGTTGTCAATACGTACAATTATTATACTATTTTAATATAAGTTTTTTTTTCTAATTTAGTAAAACGGGAATGTGATCATCGTGTTTTGATTACACAATAATCTTCACTGTCAATGTCAGTGTCAATTTTTTTTAACTTAACTTTTTTCATTACAAATAAGCAAAAGTGTGATACCATCAGCCTAGCAATAAAGCGACAGTGTGCGTTTTCCAATATCAGCACAAGCGCATTATGCGGTATAATGCTTAAGCCTGATTTACAACACCAAGGCAACAACGTGCGGCATTGTCGCATGCGACATATTGTGGCGTGCGCCATCTTGTGGCATGCGACAAATTGCGGCATATGTGGCATGCGACAGCGTATTTTATGCCAAGGCAACAGTTTTTAAGCGTCGTGCTGTCAAATTTTAGTCTGCCTACTTGATTGATAGAGATAGGTTAGAATTTCTTCAGACAAAAACAAAAAAAAAGTAGATTTTATATATTTCTTTTTTAGATTTTCTGTAGTAAGGGTACAATTTCTAGAGAAACCAGACGATTAGTGAGTTTGTTAATTTTTTTCGTCTACGTAGGTACATTGTATTACTTGTCGATGTGATCTAAGTCGGTTTTTTTCGTTTGCTAACAAATATAATTATCATTACACCACTCCATGTCCGATTTATCTCATTTTGTAAATAAAATAAATAAGTACAATCAAAACATAACCTAGAAACTGGCTTGACGCATCAAAAATTGTCGCACGGAATCCATCGTGATCGGATACAAGCTGCGACACTCTGCCACATGACGCAAGGTGTTGTCGTGCCGCAAGGTTCTTGCCACAACGTGCGACATTTTTCATGCGTCAATGCCGCATGCCACAATGCCGCACGTTGTTGCCTTGGTGTAAATCAGGCTTTAATGCTCAACGTTGAAAGCTCCAAAGCTACAGCAACGCTTCACACAACGAGCACTCAAAAGTAGGTCTCCCGTGTGTGCGTTTTCCAATATCAGCACTAAAGCGCATTATGCGGTATAATGCTCAATGCTCAACGTTGAAAGTTCCAAAGCTACAGCAACGCTCACACAACGAGCACTCTCAAAAGTAAGGCTTCCGTGTGCGTGCTTGCTGCTTGCAATGGATACCAACTCAGTGGTGGCACTGGTGGCTCAGTGGTTTAGTATTGTGCGCCACTGAGTCGCATTATGCTCTGTAATTGGAAAACGCACTGTGCGTGCTTGCAATGGATACCAAATTACCAACTCAGTGGTGGCTCAGTGGTTTAGTAGTGTGCGCCACTGAGTCGCATTATGCTCTGTAATTGGAAAACACAGTAATAGTCTAATTAGAATTAGAATTTAGACATTATATGTACTTGAAGACAAAGCTTATATTAAATCCTCATTCAAAAAGCTTCACAAAAATATTAACGTAAATAATCGAAATATCATTTTATTATCGATTCCTAAATATTTCGAAACGAAATTTAAGGTACATCACTATCCACACCTTTTCAAGTTTGTCGACTTTGTCGTTGCTCGTTATTTCTTTCGAGTTTCGTTCGCGAGCAAAAGCAAAGAGCTTTCGAGTTTCAATACCAATAGGTATTTTTATATTAGTCATCGAAAGCAATCGAAAGAACCATTTGTTTGTCGATTTTATAGTTTAGTTAATTTTAATAACAGTTTCAAAGCTTATTGTGAGTTGAACGTGTACTTAACACAGTTTTAAAAGTATTTCCTTAACTTAAAATGTAAGTAATGATCATTTTATATATTATCTTGTTTTTAAGTTACATTTGGTGCGTTAACATTTATAGTTGACAAACGTAAATTCACTCCCTTTTATGGTATTCTAGTTGGGATTGAATTGTGACATCGTGACATACATTGTAGGTTTCCTTGAAATAAGTTTAACGAAAATAACGTATAATTAAGTAAATGACTCAGCGTGATTACGAATACAAAACGAACGAATCCTAATGTTTTACTTTTGTTTAAAATAATACTCATACAAAGTTTTTAGACGTTTATTTCTCGTTTTCGTTTTTTTCTCATCGTTCTTTAGTTAGTTGCTGAACATTAAATCGACTTGTGTTCGTTAATGTGACTTGACTTTTGCTATTTTGTTTATAAAATTGGTATTAGAACAGCATCAAGATGTCGTCCCGCAAGACAGCTGGTCGCCGCGGCACCAACAAGAAGCGAGCACAGCGAGCCACATCTAATGTATTCGCTATGTTCGACCAGGCTCAGATCGCTGAGTTCAAGGAGGCTTTTAACATGATTGACCAGAACAGAGACGGATTTGTTGACAAAGATGATTTACATGACATGCTTGCGTCATTAGGTGAGTTCTAACTGATATTTACACTAGTCAATTTAGGTCTTGCAGGCTTTCCTAACTTTAAAAATACAATTTCTGTAAAAATTTGAGTATAAAAGTTTTAATGTACAGTCATTAAGATATCTTCCTGGACTGATGACCATCTGTGCATATTACCAATGTTTTTAAAAGATTCAAGTATGAATTTTATAAATAAGCAAATAAACTGTGACTATTTTCACTATATAAGTACAAAAATAAACAATAAATAGTAATTTAATCAAATGGTTTAGCAATTACATATTACTATGACAACTATTCAACATTGAACTTATCTATCATACCTAATCATATATATGGTTGGGTAAAATAACAGTAACCTTATTTTCTCTATAAATGTTGTTAACTTGTATTATAATATAAAATCGAAGAGTGCTAAAACATACTAATCATATGGTATAGTTGTGCAAGGTGGTGATGTGGAAACTCTGTTTACCAAATTTAGTTTAAAGCTTATAGGATAATAAAAATCCAATACGGTTTAATAAAATTAGTTGTAAGATATATAGAAACAAAACAGAACACAAAACCACAGTTAAAATAGAGTTATTTTGTACAAATATAAAATGATAATTATAGTGACAAATGTTTTATTTTATTAGGCAAGAATCCAACTGAAGATTATTTAGAAGGAATGATGAATGAAGCACCAGGTCCTATTAACTTTACAATGTTTTTGACGTTATTCGGAGAGCGTCTGCAAGGTACCGACCCAGAAGACGTCATTAAGAATGCCTTTGGGTAAGTGAATTATGATAAAAATATATTTATTCTGTATAAAGCATTAATATGAATTTTATTTAACAACTAGCTGACCCTACAGACGTTTTCCCGTCTTAACTATGAATATTGAATTCGAATTGGTATTGTCCACGCAATTTTTGTTTTTATTTTTTTTTGTATTTAAACCTTCCGTGGGTCTTAAGGAACATACAAAAAAATAAATTAGCGGAATTGGTCGAGCCATTCTCAAGTTATGCACTTAGCAACATTCATTTTTATTATATAGATTAGCTGCTCGGACCGACATCGTTCTGTCTGTTATGTTTTTTTTTGTTTTTTTATTTTTATTTTTTAGTATAAAAACCTTCTGTGTGATTGAAGGGACATACAAAAAAAATAGCCAAATTGGTTGAGCCATTCCCCAGTTATGCACTTATCAAAATTCATTTTTATTATTATAGAAGATTATCAAAAATTAGTCCAATAAAAATTAACTTCAATCAGTAGTAGTAGTATAGTGCGCGCGGAACTAGTTGGCCGCGCCTTAGGTATGTGAGCGGTGGGCCGGAGAGGCGGGGGCGCTTGCTGTCATTACTCACATAAGATTGCAATAGCGAGATGAGTCCGCCGATAAAAAGACATGAACATGTGGTATTCAATGACATTGCCGATTTTTTCAAAACACGATTATTTTAAAGCATTATCTTCAAATTTCGGTTTTATTATTTTTGCCAAACCGGAATGTGCCAAAAAACATTATGAAAACAGGCAAGAAAAAAATTCTTTTTGCGTTTTTTTTCACTTGTATCATGTCAGGTCATGCCAACACTATCATACATCTTCGTTTTTCCAAGCGTTCCAAATACACCCGGTATAAGTATTAGTGATGTGCCGGATCATCAAAAATGTAGATCCGCGGATACGGATCCGGATACGGATATTTAGTGTCAAGATCCGCGGATACGGATACGGATACGGATACGGATCTTTATTTACTCACTCAATCGGTGTTGGCGCGTGACCTTGAAACGATAGTTAACGCACGTTTGGTTTACTGAATATTTTTTACACAACAGAAAGAAAGCGAATGTGCATGGATTTAATAACAGCAGAGTTAATAATAATTCGAATCAATTTTGAGGAAAGTGGTTTGAATTTCAAGTCATATTTAAATAGTGAAATAGGACAAAAAATTGTTAAGTCTATGAAAAGTAACACAAAATACGTGTGTCAAGCTACATAATAAATTACTTTATAAAATTTCGTTACTTATTCATAATGTAATAATATAGGTAATGGGAAAACCGACTTCCAAAAAAGGAGGAGGTTCTCAATTCAATTGTATTTTTTTAAATGTATGTTGCCCCAGAACTTTTGACTGGGTGGACCGATTTCGGTGATTTTTTTATTAATCGAAAGGCGGTGCGTGTCATGTGATCCCATTTAAATTAAATTGAGATTTGACAAGTGCTTTTCGAGGTATATATAATAATGCGTAGGTATTTACTTGACTTTTGTTTCGTCGACCTACGTTGTATTATACCGCATAACTTTTCACTGGGTATACCAATATTGATGATTCTTATTTTAATCGAAAGCTGATGGTTGACATGTAGTCCCGTTTTCAATGACATCTGATGACTACTTTTTGAGGAATCTTTGATAACGCGAATTTACTTGATTATTTTTTCGTGTACCTACGTTGTATTACTTGACGGTGTGATAGAAGTTGGTTTTTTCTTCGTTTGTGAGCAAACAACTATTGTTAGTATTTACTTATGTAAAACAGTGGAAAATGTAATTTTATAACTTTAAAGTTAATTTTTATTTTATTTCTCCCGGCCAAAGTCCCAAAATACAGTTTTTTTTTTCGATAATAGGGTCATCGATCTGGCAACTGATCTGTCTGGTCTGGTTTAGAAACTAGGTCCCGAAAACGTAGGCCATCTAAAAAACTTAATAAACCGTGATAAAATCCGAAAAAGTTGTTTCAATAAAAATGTTTTTGTTTTTAGTTTTATTACATTTATAAAAAAATAATCTTTCTATGTGTATTAGCGATCTTTTAAGATAGTTGATTTACCATTTTTGAGTTATATACTATTACTAGCTTCTGCGCGCGACTTCGTCGGCATGGACTCCGCTCCTATTGGTCTTAGCGTGATGACACATAGCCTATAGCCTTCCTCGATAAATGGGCTATCTAACACTGAAAGAATTTTTCAAATCGGCCCAGTAGTTCCAGAGATTACCGCGTTCAAACAAACAAACAAACAAACAACCTCTTCAGCTTTATATATTAGTATAGATTATGGTTACTAATTAGAATATAATTATGTTTGCAATTAAAGGTGCCAAATATTTGATTTTAAGAAAAATAAAATACTTTGAATGGAATTTGTTTAAATTATAGTACTTAATAACATAATCTAAGTTATTATGCAGCATTTTATCCTGTCAATTGAATTTGGAAATTAATAAAAGATCCGTAAAAGATCCGCGAGAAAAGTGACGGATACGGATACGGATACGGACCTCATTTATCCCGCGGATATCCGCGGATACGGATACGGATACGGATACGGATCTCCGGAACATCACTAATAAGTATATATTAAATAAGTTCAGATATCATTAAAATATCAGGTACTTGTTTTTGGTTGATTTTACTATTAATTGAAATATAATTAGGTACAAATGAACTTTTAAAAGTTCAATTGTTCACGATATCTCGAGATTGGTCATCACTGTCTATGTGTCATGTGCGTTGCGAGCAATAGGCAACCCGCCCCCTCACCCCTGTCGCCACCTAAGGCGCGGCCAACTAGTTCCGCGCGCACTATAGTTAATAGGCTTTCAATAGTGCCAAATGAGCGCATGATTTCGCCAATGTCACGTAGAATCGTTTCGATTTACGTCGTTTCAAGTTACGTCGTACAATGTTTTGACACTATTCCTCAAGCATACGTCAATTGTTTCGATTTCCGGCATAAGAGAATTCAATTGTCGCGAGGTCAATGTCCTCCAAATATTACAATTAATAACACACAAGTACCAAAAATAACTAGCAATAAGTACATATATATAATTATTTTAAGAACTTACTTTTGATAATAAAGTATGTATATCCTTTGTTATAAATGCAGTTTTTATTTTTGAGTCCGTGTGGACCCTAACCCTTGAGTTTTACATGTAAACATATGAAAAAATATGTCTCGACTTACGTCGGTTCGATTTACGTCGCGTATTTCGAGAACCTAACATGCCATAAGTATGAGGACTGCCTGTATTCAATTTAAAAAATTTTGTTTCAATAATATAATTGATTAATAAAGAAACATGTCAAAATTCCATCTAAAATTTGCTATGTGCAACATAGGATTCATTATTTTTATATGAATGTGGTTTTGTTAGTAAGTAGTGGCTTAGTAACAGGAAGTTAAAGATAAAGGTTCATTTCATTGTTGTAGATGTTTCGACGAAGAGAACACAGGTGTGATAGCTGAGGAGCGTCTCCGTGAGTTGTTGACAACAATGGGTGACCGTTTCACGGATGACGACGTTGATGAAATGCTCAGGGAAGCCCCCATTCGAGATGGACTCTTTGACTACGTCGAGTTCACGCGCATCTTGAAACATGGCGCTAAAGATAAGGATGAACAATAAATATATTTTTAATTGGCAGATTGAAGATCTTTGAGACTTATCGTTTTCTTTTAGAACATCAATGATTTTTTATTATTTAAATTCGATCTGTCAAATTAATGCATAATCATTTTTAAATTATGTAATCATATTATACATTATATTATGCCAAACTAATTCATTTTATATAAGATCTACTAAAGTTCTTAGGTATAAGTTCGAATTTATGGATTTCGTCAATCTCGAAAGACACCGCGGTGCTAAGAATAGAGATATTAGAGATTTGTTGCATTTTTTGATTGATTTTAATCATGCATTTGTTACAACATTTCCATTATGATTAGGTTGATTGAGTGTTAATTGTCTATTTTTTTAAAATCCATTCATGTTATCAGGAAAACACCTTTGCCTCTGACATACATAGTTAAATAATAATTATGTATTGTATTAAGATAACACAACTTTGATATAGTAGTTTTTAATTAAAAAAAAAATAACTATGAAACTACTAAACTATGAAAGCTTAGATTATTAAGAAAATGATTGAAATGTAAAAATAGAGGCATGAAATATAAAAAAAAAGTATTAAGTTTATGAAATGTGAACGGTGTGTCAGTAAATGCGTGTTTTATAAATAACCAATAAGTCATTCCACGTTTATTACAACATTTAGAAAATTTTAAATTCATTGCATAGAATGAAATTAATTAAAATAAAGTTCTCATTCAATTTGATATGAAGTATTAGTATTCCTATACTAACTATAAATACTAATTACAACTAACAAATCTTGTATGCGTCCTTATTATAAATTCACATGACCTATGTATTTATTTTGCGTTTTTCCTATAAAATCTTTTAAATAATTTACGTGGTTTTATTTACGGCCTAATCATCTTTAATTAAGAACGATGGAAAACATGTAGATTGACGATAGACGCGTGCTGAAAACAGACTATTTTTAAAATGCTTTAAATAGCATTATAGTAATAATGTTTTTCCAGAGTGCGTTAAGTTTAACTATCAATAAACGTGTTTAAATTTCAAAACATACTTTTTTACATAACAAATTGAAATAATAACAATACATGAAAGTACAATACTTTCTTCCATACATTCGGCTTACTAAAACTTTTTAGTAAAATCCATTGTAAAATCCAAAACAAGTTGTTAAATTTATTGAGATCAAAATTTTTGTAATGTAATTCAAACTATAAAATAATAATATAGCGTTTTGATATTAAATACTAAACTATTAATATTGTCGTGTTTCTATTGTGACATTATTTGTTTGCGCTAATTAAATAAAGATAATACCTACTATCAACGACTAACAAACACCAAAAGTCTACCTTGATTACAATTTCGTATGCATGGGACGTACTTTGTTACGATTTCACTACAAATCTATATTATTAAGCTTATTTCTTTAGAATACTTATACCAAGATGAATCCTACTCGAGATTTTAAGTTAAACTTAAAGAAAATCTCTACATTTTCTGGAATAGGGCGCAGCAAGGATATATCCTTCTCAAAATTGGGAGCAGCCCGTTTGGAGAAGTACCTCAACGTTACAGAAGATCACAGCTTAAATAATACTGCTCTCGTGTAGTGAAGAAGAAGAAATATACTTTATTGTGCATACAAGTTGACATACATAGTTATCTTAAAAACTAAACTTACAAAAAATATGCACAAAGGCGGTCTTATCGTTATGGGCCCCGTAGACGATCAAATATTTAATCAAACTTCATATTAAATTTCTGTTTGACAAACGTGTTTGTCAAATTATTTGATCGTGTGCGGGGCTGCGGGTTTTTTGATATGTTTGTTATATGAAACATGAAGTTTGATCAAACATGTTTGACAAACAAGTTTGATCGTTTACGGGGCCCATTAGGCAAGCGATTTCTTCCAGACAACCTTAAAGTGTTGTGCTTCTGTGGTGATTAAAGTGGCCAGAGCTCGTGGTGAGGTTCTAGGGTAGGCGTAGGGTCGCTAACGCGCTTGCGATGCTTCTGGTGTGGCAGGCGTCTGTAGGCTACGGTTAACGGCTTACCACCAGGATCATTCTGAATCTCTAGCTATTCCCTGCTGGAAAGACCTCATAGAATGTCATACGAAAAAATATTTTCTATAAGATTTTATGATTTACTCATGAGATTTGTTCTCAAATATTTTATGATATTTTATGAGTAGTTCACCAACTCATAAATTCTCATAAAAGTATTACTTCTTTGTCTGAGATTTTATGAGTAGGTAATTTCATTAATTACTAATATTATATTAGATTTTATGATCGAGAATTTCGAGATTAAACTTCAAGTAGCATTTCTATGCGATTTTATGTTGAAAATTGAAAGAAAAGTAGATACCTACCTCGTAAGAAGTTATCGACAGTTATTTATAAGAAATCATGAGCAGTATTACAATTGAAATTCTTATGACTATTTGTATTTTCGTGAACAAATAGACATCAAAATTTACGTACGTACCTGTAGATAAGTTTTTTACTATGACTAATGAGTTAGGAAAAGATGCTCTTTTAGGTCTGCTTTGTAATTAAAAATGCAGTCTTGTATCGTGTGTTATCAAACCTTAGTATACTAACATTTAAATGTTTTAATATTTGTGGGTAAAGAAAACGATTGTATTTAAAAAGATTATAAATATTTTTAAAATCATATCAAAATTTTTCGATCCAGCGGGATATTTTTTTTTTTCGGAAAATTTTGATATGATTTTAAAAATATTTATAATTTCCTCATGTGTGGGTAACACAAAAATAAAAAATAAAACGAATTAAAAATATTAGTTTTAATAAAATGGGAAACAAACTTTGTCTTTTGATATTACTGATTACATAAACTTGGTTTGCCTTCGTTAAGAAGTACGGCCCATTCTAAAACACCGCCGATGCGCATATGCGGATTCTCGTTTTTAACTGTAATAATATAAATAACCAACTAACATTTGAAAAAATCTTGAATCAAGAAGATATAAAGAATAATAAATTATATCTTACCTTGCACTCGGACAAATTCTTTACTTGGCAAGTCAAATGGCTTCCACTTTGGTCTACCAAGTTGGAAGTGTGCCGTTGATGCTATACCTTTATGCAGTTCCTTACGAAAAATATTTTAAATTCGAAAACGCGAAATGATGTCTATACCTACTAATATTATTAAGCTGAAGAATAAGACGACCGCAGCTCTGGTGTAATGGTGCGTGTGCCGTGTCGGCGGCGCTTAAACACCGACGGTCGCGGGTTCGATTCCCGCTCGGAGTGGATATTTGTGTTTATACAAATATTTATTTCCGGTCTGGTTGTCAGTCCTTGTAGGTCTCCCTACCATGCCTTGGATTGCACATTAAGCTGTCGGTCCCGGTTATTATCGTGAACCTACACCGGATAGCGATCGTTACTCTTAGTAGGGAATATATCCGCCAACCTGCATTGGAGCAACCTGCAGCGTGGTTGACTAAGCTCTGATCCTTCTACATGGGGAAAGAGGCCTATGCCCAGCAGTTGAATGTTACAGGCTGAAGTGAAGAATTTATTTGTTTGTTTAACGCGCTAATGTCAGGACCTACTGGATCTAATTGAAAAATTCTTTTTGTATTGGATATAGTCAATTATCCAAGCAAATTTATAAGCTGTATATTATTTTAATACGTCTTTTTCTAAAATTAACGCAGGTGAAACCGTGGGACACGGCTAGTCTCAAACCGTAAAGCGTAGGCGCTTAGGTACCTATATATTTAAACTAAGATTAAAGTCTGCGATGTACATCGTCAGAACTTTATACTAATAACTTACTTGGCACCAAATATTACGTCTTATAATTTTTGGTTCTTGGCGGTCAGATCTCGCAGACTTTGGATTATAATCGGGGGGATGGTAAAGTTTGTCGTAGGCACAAAGATTTTCTCTATTGCTTTCCCATTTCGTGTTGAAATATGTCTCTTTTGACACAGGTATTACCATTTGAGTAATTAGGCGATCCTCTAACATGATGTAATATGAGTATACTACGGCATAATTTATACAATTACAAAAAGGAATTTATAGACAACAAAATACTAAAATACGGGAATGGGTTTTATTCATAGATTAGACATTTGAACACATGTCATAAAAGTGCGAAAAGTTTGTTTATGATTGTATAATATATGTATAGTTTCTAAGACACTTATTGATTGATGTGAAACTCTTTAGGTAGATTGGTAGATACCTACCATGACTAAGCTAGCATCGCTTTCTTACGATATAATACAGCTAGGTAATTAATTGACTTTGCGAGACAAATATATTTCAAAAGTATCTAAAACTAGAAAAAAATGAGCATTAAAAATCTTATAGGTATACCTCATCAAAAATGGACCAATGCAGAGCAAATTCTCAAACTGAGTTATCAGAGGCTATGAGAATAATTATGGTCTCCATTTGTCTTGGTTTTTATGAGATTTTTCAATAGGAAAGTCGGCTTTTGAGATCAACAGCGACAAACAGATCTAGTGAATTTTCATTCTATAGGGAAGTGAACTAAATTACCCCGTAAAGGTCCCCTTGCTGGGCAAAGACCTCCTCTTCTTCTAGAAGCTTAATCCGCCAAGCTTATCCACTACGGGTCGGTGGATAACACCCCTCTTCTTATTGACTTAATGAGTAATCATAGTTATGCTCTTCGAACCTCGAGGGACATACACTCAGACCAAATAGAAATAGTTGTTCAAATATAAATATCTGTCTCGAGTGGAATCGACCACACCGCCGCTGTGGTTAAGACAATTTCTCGATATGTAGGTAATACAAATAAACATAATTAAATATATGGGGGATATGTTAATTTTTTAAGGTTATTTGAAATCAAGTTTTGCAAAATTTTAAATAGTTATAAGAAATACTTGCTTCTGCTCGCGACTTCGTCCGCGTGGAATACAAACAATTCTATCATACGTGGTTCTTTCGAACTGTTTACGCAGCACACGTAGCGGAAACTCTCAAAACACCCCGATTTTGAAACATTCTTCATTTTTGCTCCGCTCCTATTGGTCTTAGCGTGATGATATATAGCCTTCCTCGATAAATGGGCTATCTAACACTGAAAGAATTTTTGAAATCGAACCAGTAGTTCCTGAGATTAGCGCGTTCAAACAAACAAACAAACTCTCCAGCTTTATAATATTAGTATACACTAGCTTCTGCGCGCGACTTCGTCGGCGTGGACTCCGCTCTTATTGGTCTTAGCGTGATGATATATAGCCTATAGCCTTACTCGATAAACGGGCTATCTAACACTGAAAGAATTTTTCAAATCGGACCAGTAGATCCTGAGATTAGCGCGTTCAAACAAACTCTTCAGCTTTATTATATTAGTATAGATTTATTATTTATTTTGTAATGATAGAAAGACTCATAAGTACGAAAGACATGTACCTTACCTATATATACCTAAACAAAGTAAATAACGAAAGAGTTTTTTTGAAAATAATGTAAAGTCATGAACATAAGGAGATCATAAATAAAACAAAAATAGACAAGATAAAATTCGCAACGAGGACGAATATGGCCTTAAAATGCAGACAAAAGTCAACGCAGTCAACGTCATGAAATATGTCGATTTTTATTAATATCGTGTTAAATTTTCTAAAAATTGCTGAAATTTACTGATTAAGACTTAGATTATTCAATTTAAACCAATTTGAAAACATGGAAAAGTACGAAAAAGAATATTCGAGACCAATTGATGGTTACTTTTAATTTTTTTTTTGCATATTAGATATATATTTTTTTTGTAGTTTAGTTTTTTTTTTAATTTTTTTAATAATTTAGATTCACTGGAGTTTCTTCTTCTTCCTGTAAAAAGAGAAAACGATTATTTCTACAAAGAATATTTATTACCTGATGAAAATTTAAATTCAAAGAAAATAAAAAGAAATATACACTGTAAGATACAGCAGCTGGAGAAGCCGTCACATGAAATACCTAAATCATTACATTTAAAAACACCGACATATAATAAATTTACTGTTAATTCGTGTTACTATAATTCGTATAAAGTAATCCAGAGTTCAACATCAAATCAAGAAAATTCTATTAGCCAACACCAATTTGAAAGCAAAATATTAAAACGAAAAAAAGGAGTATACCATAAAGTTAAAACTACTGAAAGTACATATTCTTGCGATATCAAATATATGAGAAAATATGAAAATATTTTTAATAAACAAGAACATATGACTAATTTGATTAAAATGGACAAAAATGCACGCAAAGATAAAAGACAGAAAAGTGCTCGTTTGAAAGTAAAAGATTATGTTCTATGTTCTGATTCTAAGTGTACATGCTCCAAAAATAGTCATGAGTTCACTGATGTTGAAGGTCGAAAAAGTCGGATAACAATTTTTGGTCAACTCGGGTTGACGCAAGACGACCAATATGTATTAAATTGTGGAGCAACCTTAAACGATAAACCCAGTAAGAATTACAAAGGAAATAATATTTTTAGACTTATGTTTACATTAGTAACCAAATTGGATTGGATAAAATAATATTGTTTGATTTGCTTTTCAGTTCGAAGTAATGCCATCTATGTGGATAACCCTAATGAATGGAGGTCTTACAGACCAGAAGCTAACGACGCGGAAACGTAAGTATTTATAGTTATACGTACTTTTTAAAATTAGACGCTGCTGTGTTCTGTTTTGTTACATATATTGTATTTAACATATAAATATTACAGAAAATATTAGATATCCTATCTTTTTGCGTATTAATAAGCTATACCTAATCCCAACAATCACACCGATCGACCGTATGGAAAAAATCTCATAAACCTAATAAAAACATGGACAAATACAGACCTGGCCTTTGCGCCGAGGTCAGCCTGTCGCTGGAGGGATCCTGTTGCCTGCAGTTTCGAGACCCTCCAATTAAAGAGGCTGAAGGCTCCCACAGGGGCTGAGTGGGGTATTAGCGCCCCCAAGTGCTGAGTCCGACATACGGTCTAGGACTGCCTACCCGGGCGTCCTGGATATCACCCGTAAATGGGTTCCCCTCTGATATAAAAAAGGACAAATAGACGGTTATGAGATCTATGATAACTCGGTCTACTTTTGTCAATGTTTTTACAAGGATTAAAAGATTTTTTCTACAGGGATTTTAATTAACATTTTAGACAACTTTGAGAGCAAAAAGAGCAGTTTATGTTAACGCTTATTCATTATATAGCTCTAGCTTTTTCAATTGGTTTTCATAAGTGTTATTTATACTTATGTGTATATTTGAATATATGTGATTTGGACAGGAAATATGTTAATTAGTAAATATATTATATTCTAGAAAAACAACACAGGCAACTCAAGTCAATTTCAATTTTTCAAAGAACGCTGCAATTAAAAGTTTGAAAAATAAATCGGTGCAATGTTTTTGTAACAGTACACAATGTCCAAACACGAAACCATTCAATTCTAATGTAGAAGACGAGAACATTGCATTAAAACAGTGCAAGAGTCCATTAGTTGTAATATCCGTTTATCCGAGACAAGATTCGGTGGAAATTGTTGAGAGAAGCAGTCCTGGTAAAATTATTCGTCACCAAGTTTCACCCCTAAAAATGACGGTATCTAAAACAAACGAGAGCAATACATATCGAACAAAAGAAGAAAAGAAGCCTAAAATAGAACGGACATTAATTGACACTAAAAGTAAATTAACCAAAAGTAGATCACCTTCACCAGCTTCTGAAATTGTTAAAGAGAAAAGAAAAAATACAAATACAAAAGTTATTGGAGTTGGTAATAGCACAAAAAATCAACCCTCCCTGCGTCAAAAGAGTCCTGACAAACCGGTATCTAAACTCAGTAATATAAAACAAAATGTTGATAATCTCGGAAAGTATTCTAAAAATGTAAGACAACCAGGTTTCGGCTTTAAGCAACAGCCTGGTACTAGTAAAGAACAAGTTAAAAAGGCACTAGTCAATACTTTTCTAAAAAATGTTGGTAAAACAGATAACAATCCTGCAGCAAAAAAGATATTCGCTCCTAAAAAAGATGCTTCAAAAATAACTATAGATATAAACGGTGAAAAAGAAGACTATAGTGTGTTGTTAAAGCAACGACATTTTGATACAGGATTGTGTATACGAAAAAGAACAAAAGATCAGTGTCAGGGAGTGAAAAAGAATGAAAATTCAAGAAAGCCATTGCTTATATCCGATAGCGTCGGTAATGACGGTAAAAAATATTCCAAAAACACGCGCAATACTAGCAATACTCGGGTAGTACATGTTGGATAAATTGTTTGATGTTTTGTTTGTATAAACTTTCTTTTTATTGTTATTGTTATGTTTCAGAAACCTTTCTTTCCTAAATTGTTGGCGTCTGAATCAAAATTAAATGTTAAAGATAGTATTGAAGTTTGCCACAGGTAGTCATTGTTCTTTTATCATATCTTTAAAAAGGTACCGTTTTTCATTTATGAATATTATTACACACGTACCTACCTGTGCATGTCTACGTGTAATAAAGTTTAAAGTATAAAGGTTTCATTAAAAATGGTAATCATAATCGTAAAAGTGGTAATCGTATCATGCAAATAGTAAATTTTAATAATAGTAATTTAAAATCATTGATATTTACAGTTACCAATGCATATCGTATTACGATATTGGATGTAAAGAGGACGAGGCGTCAATGGGGGTAGTTGCGTGCCCAAAAATTAAACAATGTTGCTATTGGTTTTAAGAAATAAAATATGTTATTATTGGTAAATAATGATATAGTCCGACTTATTACCATTATGGTAATTGAACCCATCTTAAATAAAATTATAGGTACCTACGATAATTGACACCTTGTTTCTCAGCCAAAACTTAAATTTGCTTTTGGTTCAATTGATATCATAATAATGAAAGATTTGAAGATAATTGATAAAATTATATTTATTATAGACGAGAACAGCGTAATAGCTCCCGAATAGAAACTAAACGACCAGAGAAAAACCTTTCTGGTAAGTTCTTTGTATTCCATTTTCATAAATTAAGCTTAGTGGAAGTAATTGTGTTTGCTCGCAAACGAAAAAAAAAACCGACTTCAATTACATCGACAAGTAATACAACGTAATAAAACGAAAAAGTAGTCAAGTAAATACGCATTATTAGATATAACTCTAAAAATACTCGTCAGCTCTCAATTAAATTTAAATGGGACCACATGATACGCAACACCTTTCAATTAAAACAAAATTCATCGGAATCGGCCCACCCGGTCAAAAGTTCTGAACTAACATACATAAAAAAATACAGTCGAATTAAGAACCTCCTCCTTTTTTGGAAATCGGTTAAAAATATATCTAGACTTGTAAAAAAGTAACAAATTTTTCGAAAAATTCAATTCATATTTAAAAATATATATATATACTAGCGACCCGCCCCGGCTTCGCACGGGTGAAATGCCGATACTAAATATACTACACACTTTGAATTTCAAGTCTCTTCAAAAACATAGGACTTTCATGCAAACTTCCAACCCCCGTTTAACCCCCTTAGGTGTGGAATTTCGTAAAACCCGTTCTTAGCGGATATCTACTCCCTTTAAGGGATCTACCTGCCTAATTTCAAGTTTGTAGGTGTATTTTTCATTCGACTTTCATACAAACTATCATCGCCTGTTTTAACCCTAAGAGGGGGTTTATTTCTCAAAATACATTATTAGTACACCTCAACACCATCTATAGAGCATACATTTTGAATTTCAAGTCTCTTACTTCAAAAACAATAGGACTTTCATACAAACTTCCAACCCCCGTTTAACCCCCTAGGGGTGGAATTTTGTAAAATCCGTTCTTAGCTGACCTCTAATTAGTGAAAGGAATATTCCTACCAAAATTCAAGTCTCTACGCCTTATGGTTTCAGAGATATCGTGATGAGTCAATGGGTGGGTAACTCTTTTATATATATAGATTCGCATATTATGATCAATGTTTTATTTTTAGGACCTAATAAACATTACCCAGGTGACAACTGTTCCATAACAGACCCGTTAGAGAGAGATCAAGAAATTAGAAAGCTCCTTGGTGTATTAAGAGAAAAATATCAAAATCGAAAAGAGACTGAAGTATTTCTTTCGTTGTTAATTTTATTGTAGACTAGCTTAGCAAGATTTTGTCGTAATTTTTATAGGCTAACTAGCTGACCCAGCGAACTTCGTACCGCCTTAAAACTTATTAATATTGCAATATAGTTGTAAATACAATTTAGAACGCACCCTGTTTGAGTGAGACGAAAACTTTGTGTGGGAAAGTTAAATTATTGCTTTTACTATTTTCCTTGCAATTTCTTCACATTTTTTCACGTTTTTAATCTTCCTAATCGAAAGTGACGCGTGACAATGATATAGACGAATTAATTTTTATAATTTTTTTTTAGATAAATAAACCTGATACTGAAAAGGGAGACTATTTTCCACGAACAAAATGGTGTTCTTTTTTTTTGAATTTTTGTAGATTAGTATTAAGTTTTACTTATGGTAATTAATTTTTTATTTTTAATAACAGGTCCAAAGATTTTTTAATACAACGTAATGTCCCCAATTTTAATTTAAATAAAAACTTGTTAAAAATGGACAGAAGAGAAAAGATTCTAAGCACTGATATGCAATCGAAGTACCATGAAACTCAAAAAGATAATATTTTGTTTGTTCAAACATTAAAAACAGATAACGATTCTGTACGAAAAACAGCTTTGAAAAATAATTTAATAAAAACTTATAATAATAATAATGCTAACGATGCGCCCCTAAAAATACAAAATGTTTTAACTTCATATGTTAGAAGAGAAAATAAAATTATAAATCTGAACATAGAGGTTATTTTGCAATTAGAAAAATGTAAAACTATCGCATTAACTAAGAAACAATACGAAAAAGTAAAGAGAATCATAAAGCGTACATCATCAAAGAAATCGAATGAAATAGAAAAAAGAAAAAGATATCAAATATACGACGATATACATTGCAATGTTGTATCTATTGGAACGATTAAAATGAAACGTAAACTTCGACAAGGAATGAGCTTCAATCGTGAAACTCAAACTGAAAATACATCCAAATGTGTTGAAATACAATATAACTCGCAATGTCATAATAAACTTGTCCATAAAGAAAAGGCTGGAGAAATCCATAAAAACGTTTTTAGCATACAGGAAAAAACTGTAAAAGAAAAAATTGATCCACGTCAAATATTATCTTCTATGGAGATTCGTTGTCCAAATATCGATCACACGAAGCTGGTTTCTCTGTCATCTCAGCTTTTAGGGAACGGCTCATACCCAAATCAATATTCTAATATGCAGAACGATAATAAATCACTTTACACCATTTTTAAAGGTATTGAACAAAGTAGTTTGCTTAATGTAATATATATACGTATATATATATTTATATAGTGCGTATCTGAATATCTTGGTAAATATAAACGACAGGTTATAACGATAGTTTTAATTGAACTGAAGCGCAATTGACTGAAGCGCTTGCTGCTTTGCGGATTCAATCGATAAATATGACGAGCTATACCTAAATTAAAGAATATTTAATGCTACATAAATTAATAATATATAAAACTGTATAAAATGCTGAAAATGTAAAATAATGGTAGTTTTTGAATTTAGTACCAAAAAATTCAAATCAATTGTTTCACGTTTGTTTTAGTTTTGCAATAAAAAAGTTATAAATATGGTGTCTGTGCCTTATAAATTTTATTATTCTGAAATCATCATGTCGTTAACACTTGAAGAATGTACCAGGATTTTGACAATGCTTGAAGATCGACCTAGTTAGCGAAATACAGCGAGAACTGTTGGTGTGACTCTTTTTTTCAAGTTCAGCGAGTATGCAGTGTTTCCATGAAACTGGACCCAATCTTAGAAGATCAGGAACCGGCCGAACAAGGTGCTTGACGGCGCGGGCCGATCGCTATAATATGGTGTCAACAATTTTGAGACACCGCTTACGTACGGCTGTTTAAGTAAAGAATCATCATTTACGAGCTGGAGGAAATAATCTAAGTACGGATACAGTAAGGCGGCGTCTGGCTAAACCAAGTTTTATGCTATTAAGACCTGTAAATGGTCTAAAACTAGAAAGACACCACAGAGACTCAAAATTATGGGTCGAGGACACGAGAATTAAGACCAAATGGCTGGTCAAGAGTTATGTTTTCAGACGAGGCTAGGTTCTGTTTATACAAGAACATTTTATACCTACATATTGAAGAAAAATAGTACTATATGGCGAAGGCTCTGATGTTAACGTGTGGGCTGGGATTTCTTTCGAAAGCCGTACTGAGCTAGTGGTGATTGAAAATGGAACTTTAACTGCAGAAATATATCTACACAATAATAATACACTGAATATGAATACACTGAAATTCTGAATGACTACTGACTGTCCATTTTTAGTGGACATGGGCGAGAATGCCGTTTTTATGCAAGACAATGTCCACCCACATGCATATAACTCAGATAGTGTTTGCCTATTTTCAAGAAGTCGGTATCACACACATGGAGTGGCAAGCACGCAGTCCTGACTTAAACCCCATAGAGCAAGCATGGGACGAAATGGGACGATGTGTAGGTACCTATAGGTCAGCGGAATCCGCCGCCAGTCACGCTTCGTGAAATGAAAGAAGCTCTAGTATAGGAATTTCAGGATATTCCGCAGCATCGCCTCAAAAATCTAGTAGAAAGTATGCCAAATCGCATAACAGCAGTGCTACGGGCTCGGGGAGGCAACACAAAATACTAAAATGCGTGAAAACGGCAAATCTGTAACCAATATAGGTACATTTACGAAAATACTGAAAAAACTACGCATTTTGATTTATTTTACATTTATTAAAAAAATATATTGAAGTCATTTTTTATTTTCATTAATTTAAGAACATTAATATTCTTTAATTTAGCCTTTATATCATAATTCGTATTATTTTTATTTTTGTGTTTTCCACACATGAGGAAATTATAAAATGTTATTTATTCATATCAAAATTTCGATCCGGCGGGATTCGAACCCGCACCTCCGATATGCCGTGTCGGTGCTCTAGCCAACTAAGCTATGGAACGATGTAGGTACCAGCCGAATCGAAATTTTTGATATGATTTTATTCATAAATTTAGGTCAGGTACTTTTTCACAGCGCTGTATAATCAACCTATATAGTAAGATTTTTTTCCGTAGTATTTTTTTAATTCTTTTTTAAGATGCGCACAAATTAGTATAAAAATATTCAGATATAAGAACAATATATAGTTAATTATATTATAAATTAAATTTCTAACAACATCTACTATACCTACATGCTTTATAACGCAGGTCGAAGAAAATGTGTTACACCAAATCTGGGGACATCGGCATTCTCATTAAATTCAAACAGTACAAATGATTCTAAGCATTCAATTAAGCCACATAGTAATTCAGACAATGAAAAGATCAAGAAGCCCTTTTTGCAGAGATTAATGTCTTGCTTGGTAATGCGATCAGCGCGAATACCCGACTTAAAAGATATAGCGACCCGAAGAAAACTTCCTAGCCAAAATATGTCACTAGATTCCTATAATATTAGCACGTCTTTAGGTGTAAGTAAATTTAATACTGTTAAACAACTGCAGTAAATAAGCTAAATAATTGTAAAAAAAATAGTATATGTAATCTTCTTTTACAGGCGTTAGAGATGTCTTCGTCCATATACGACTCATCTGTGTCTTTCTACAGCAATCATTCAATTATTCCAATCAGTAAAACAAAGAGAGGCTTTTTCAACTCCGTGCGAGGATTTCTAACATTAAAAAGAAACTAAAACATTAATTATTCTCCATAAGATTTATGTTTCGTGAAATAGGTACTTAGGTACCTACGTATTACGTTCTGTCTTGTTAGTTTTATTTGTTTTGTATACTTATGGATTGATGTCTTTTATTGACAAAATAATAAATTGTGTTCGTTATCAATTACAATTATTTATCTTTTTCTACTCTAAGCATAATACTAGTCCTTTATATTATTATATTTAAAATCTAGCAAAGTAACATCATTATTGTAACAGAATATCTCAGTTATTGATAACAAATCAGTCAATAGATGCAAGCTATTTTATTTGATACGCCATATTATAAGAAAGCATAAAAATTGGTTGTCTGTAAAGTTGGTTTACGGACGATAGTTTAACGTGACAACGTCATAACAAAACATCTCCTCGGACGCATAGGCCACTGAACAATAGAGTGGAAGAGAGATAGATGCTGCTCAAGCGTACAATGAGCGTAACGGGACCATGTCATCCTTTTTCGTCCATGCAGCCGGCGTTCATTGATTTATTAGACGTTGTCACGACAAAAACTTAGTTCGCCTTCATTAGAAGTCGAGCATTTTGAATTTAGGATAGAATCACTTTATTTTTCGAGTTAATTACTCTCAGCAAGCCCTTTCATTTGATACCCACATCGTAGGAAAGCATAAAAAACTTAATCCGCAATCTTTTCAAGTCCGCCATATTGGATTTAGAATAATGTAACTTTGTTTTTCGAGTTATTCTACGAAAGGCCTCTAATTTGGTAGGTACCCAATTTGTAGAAGTGAATTAAAAATAACTAGTCCGCCATTTTTAAAAGTCCACCATATTGGGTTTAGACTTTAGAGTGACGTTACTTCATGTTTTAAGCTATTCTCAGCAAGCCCTTGATACCCATATTGTAGAAGTATGTACATTAAAATAATTACTCCACCATATTGGGAGTCCCAATCCAAGATGGTGGATTTAGAATGATGTCACATAGCTAAACATGTATAATTGTCATCCAAACTTAATGTGTGTACAAAATTTCAGTTCAATCGGTTAAAAATATGCTTCAAATTTGATTTGTAAGATTCTACCCTACAAACATACATACATAAGTACATGTACGTACATATATACATTGCAACTATTGTAAGTTTAATAAAAGCTTTTAAATAAAAGAAAATTTAAGGCTAAAGTTTTTTGTTGAAACTTAAGGCCAATGGTTAGAGGAAACAAATTTGACGATAACTTTTAACAATTTACTCAAATTCGTTTATTTTGTACTTTGTACAATGATTCACCAATTGGACTGGGAGCCAGTGACAGGTTGACATGACCAATTTAATCTCAAACGAAACAGCTGACATATAATCCACCATGTTATGATCAGCTGACAATATTTTTCCTTCAAGATATTAGGTAAACTAAAATCTGACAAATTTTGAAGTGAGAGGAAATTACTACAAATTTTTTTTTTACATATTTCAAGGTACCAGCTGACAAACTTTCCACGGAGATACAGCCAGCTGACATAAATTTTCATTCATAGTAGCATGCAAACTATCACCATGCAAATTTTTAGTTGAGAGGAAATCATTGAAAAAAAAATCTTTTTTTCATGTTCAAGCAGCCACCTGACGTATAATCCACCAGTCTAGGGTCAGCTGACGTTATTTTTCCTTCAAGATATTAGGTAAACTATTACTCCGACAAATTTTGAAGTGAGAGGAAATGACTAAAAAAAATTTTTTTTTCTCGATGTTTGGGAGGCTGCCACGCCTAACCCACCCACGGAGTGGCAGCTGACAAAGACGAAAATTCATTAAAAAATCCCTTATTCATGTTACGAAGTTTCGATTGAGAGGAAATGATTGACCGAATTTGTACCTGGCTCCCGAGCCAAATCGTCAGATTTGCATTTGTTTTAAGATTATAAAGGGTGCGTTCGGTTTGGACGCTTTCGCGCTGTCAGCGCGCTTTCACGTCATTTTTAGCGTTCGGCTTGGAGCTGTGAGCGTCAAAAAAGCACGCTTCTGGCGGAGTTCATTTCGTTCATTCATTCATTCGCGACGCTGACATCGCGCTCTCAGACGCTTTCGCTACCGAGCCGAGGTAAGGCAGCAAAAGCGTGAGCGCCAATCTGTACTATCTGTCAAAACGAATGCGAGCGTAAGCTAACCTAATTCTATTAATTTCTCAATATTAATTATTAAGTTGTTTACAATCGCATAAAAATGGAAAGCAATATACCACAATTATTTTCTGTTCACCTACAGCTCCAATTTTATTTATTTGTATAGATTATTATTGTTTTTTTTTTAAATATATTTTTATTTATTATATAAACAATCCTTTTTTTACAGAACTCAGTGAATTCTTTAAAAAATGTAATTATTAAGTGTTACAAAAAGGATACAAAGTTTAATAAGATAAAGGTTTATAAGACTACCTAAATATATGTTCGTATAAAGTTTTTGGTACTGAATAAAATTAAAAACATTATAAACAAAGAAAAATGTCTTTTATTTCATTATATCCAATAAATAATTTACAATTTTGTTGTGTATATAGTTATTTAAACTGTTTAAACATAAAAGTAACAAATAAAATAAATTTTTCATTCTTCATTTTATCGTAAACATTAATTTTAATTCTTGGTACAGGTTCGTTTTTAATCAAAATAAGTACAAAAATACTTCCATTCCTTATTATTATCACTATCTTCAAACATATCAAATTCATCACTATCATCCGAATCATCATGGATAATTTCTATTAAGGGGGCGTTCAAGTATTACGTAACGCTAATAGGGGGGGAGGGGGGGTCTTGTTAAACGTTACGATGCGTTACTGGGGAGGGGGGGGGGGGTTCGAACAACGCGTTACGTAACATTGTTTTTTGTTTAATTAAAAAACTAGGGTATTAAAATCTATTGTTTTATTTATTTATTACTACCACAAACGCGATTAAAACAATAACGAAAGTAATTTAGCGACTTTCAGGTTAGTTTGCGCAACAAAGTTGTGATATTTGGGTAAAAATGTGGTAAAAATGGTCAGTTGGGTGTTACGTAACGTTTATAGGGTAGGGGGGGGGGGGGTACAGGAAAACGTTACGGCGCGTTACATAGGGGGGAGGGGGGGTCAAAAATCTTCAAAATATGCGTTACGTAATACTTGAACGCCCCCTAAATTATTAATTGCTTGATAAACATTTACCACATTCGCCATGTTGATGCTAACTGTCAAGTGTCAACAGTCTATGGTGTCAACTGCTCAAATGACTGACGCTCACACTTTCCAAAACGAACGCTTTTTTTAAAAATCGTTCTCAGCGCTTATAGGCCAAGACGAACACTAAAAATTAGTACTTTCAAGCGTGACTGCGTGAGCGCTCAAAGCGTGAAAGCGTCCAAACCGAACGCACCCTTATTGTCATTTGTCTTGTCACCATAGAGCTTGTCACTGTAAATGTCATATGAAAAACTTCAAAATCTTCAAATCCTTCAAAAGTTCAAATTCAAAACCATTTCAAAACCCATTGCTGAAATATAATAACATAACCTTAAAGCACTAATAAAATCCAAATTCAATCATATAAGTTTCTATATAATCCATCAATTTCTATTTTTATATAAATATTGCATGTAAAGTCATGTATTTCTTCCATTAAAATCCATATTTACTCATAAATATTTGCAAAATGGCATTTGTAAGGCGCTTCGCAACTATTCTAACAAGAACTCGGTTAAATATTCCTCATAACACACAAGGTAAGAGTTATTTAGCAGAAAAAAAAAGATATTGGTTCTATGGGTGTTTTAAACTGTATGTAATATATATATTTTTTAACTACTTAGGTCGTAAAATACATCGTTGGGTAGCACCAACATTAATTGAATTAAAGTACCGTGAAAAAAAACAAGGAGGCAAAGTCGTCAATCCAAGGAACCAATTTTTAGAATGGAATTTAGAAGCGGAATTGTACGCGTTTGGAAAGAGACTAAACGAAGAGTTTGATTCAGAACTTTTACTCCAAGCATTTACAGATCGTTCTTACGTGATCAAGGAAGAAATGAAGCAAAAGGAAATGGAATTTGATATAAAAATGAAAGATAATAGAGAGTTAGCAGAACAAGGTAACACTTGATCATATTCCGCCGATAAAATGTCACGCAGTTTGGCGGGTTAAGAAATTATAAAGTATTAATGTGGTCCAATAAAGAATTTGTTATTATTATATTATTATTATGTACATGCATTTAGTATCTTTCGATTTTATATGTTTTGTATTTGAAGACGATTTTATCCCTTAACTTATGAATGATAAGTATTTTAAAGTAAATGATGTTATTTTTTTTGGATTATTTTTAGGTGGACAATTTATGGATGAATATATCAAATTGTATTTGGAAACAGTTTTACCAAAGTTCCCAATGGAGGGCATAATAAGCATTAAAAATTATCTTATCAGTGAAAGCGTCCTATCCAAAATATCTTCGTACCTTGGTACAAAAGACATAATTTTGGCAGCTGTTAGTAAATTATACTATTATTGTTTCATTTCATAAATATTTATATTGTAAAACAATGTGTATTGAATTATATTATGTTTCTAGGAATATCCAGTTGATCAACAAACTCTAGCAAATACCTTTAAAGCAATAGTTGGAGCTTTGTTGCAATCATCCGGTGAGGAACAAACTGCGCATTTTGTAAGAGACTTTGTAATAACACAGCTACAAGGTAATTAAATAAACTTTTTAAGTTAACTTGTGAACTAACGTGTTACTGAGTTATTATTATTGTTATACAACGTGTTATTAAACTGGCATCCTTCCATTTACCTGCAATATCAGAACCAATATTATGACCAAAATAATTATACAACTTACTTCTCTAAATCTATACTAATATTATAAAGAGGAAAAGTTTATAACTTTGTTTGTATATACAGGGTAATCTTCCGTAATAGCCTATGTCACTCATGAATAGTGTAGCTTTGTGTTAGTGAAAGAATTTTCATGATCGGATCAGTATTTGCGAAGATTACCCCGTATATACAAAGTTATAAACTTTTCCTCTTTATAATATTAGTATAGATATCGATTTTAATGTTACATAGTAATAAGCTGTACTCAATTGTATTTTTTTATGTATAATTTTGGCCATGGTATACACACCTCACATCACATGTATCTCTATATGGCCCTAAACGGAAGGATGTCAGTTTAATAACACGTCGTATATAAAATTCATTACTAGGTATAACAATAATTTTTGATAAAATTATAGGTCAAGATGTAAACGATTATTGGCACATAGAAGATCCATGGTCAATGCTCACTGATTTAATAACTAAAACTGGCAGCGAGTTGGAACCACGGTTAATCGGTGAGGTTGGGAGAAATACACTACTTGCCTGTTACAGAGTTGGTCTTTACTTGGATAAGAAAATGTTGTCTTCAGGTTTGTGACATATAAATAAATTCCTATTTCCCTTTATCACGCCATAACTTGAGAAGGACAATTACCAGTTTTGTTCACTTTTCTTTAGTCTTTTAATGTTTGTAGAAGATTAAAACTATCAAAACTTAATGGTTTTATCAGTTTTAAGACAGGACCATGTCTGTTGGATCAGCCAC
This sequence comes from Melitaea athalia, assembly GCA_905220545.2. Taxonomy (NCBI): domain Eukaryota; kingdom Metazoa; phylum Arthropoda; class Insecta; order Lepidoptera; family Nymphalidae; genus Melitaea; species Melitaea athalia. Next base: position 13,077,494 of record HG992196.1, read on the forward strand.
TCAATTGATAAATAAAAAAAAAAACAAGAACATTAAAAATATAATGACGATAGTAACAAAATTTAGTAGATACATCATATTAGTTTTTCATAGCAGTTAGTAAATTAATGAGTCTATGTTCTACTATTAAATATATATTTATTTGTGTTTTGCCTGTAATATTAGATGTAAAAAATAAATAAATATTTTTTTCTTCTAACTGGCACTATTTAACTGCATTTTTTGTGACTTTTTTGTCTTAAAGAGTTTTATTATGCACAAATATTCATTTTGGATGTTATCTTTCCACTACTTTTTAATACATTTAGTAATTCATATTTTAGGTTTTGGTGAAACAGTTGCAATTGCAAAAGAAATGGCCGCTAGGGAGGCTCTGAAAAAGATATTTGGTACAGAAGATAATATGCATCCAATTAATTTTAAACTTAATGGAATACCAAAAGCAACTTCAGATTTAAGATACAAAATATCTGCAAATTGAAGATTTGATAAGTAGTGTTTGTCTTTGTAGTATATGGTAAATAATTATAATAAATATAACATATTACTTTTTATCTTTTATTTTAATTACATACTTATTCGTTACAATAATTAACAAATTCATATAAAATTACATTACAAACATTGAAATATTAAAAAACAAAATTTTCATTCTATACAATAATACTTATATCTATTATACCTATAAATTATACTTGTGCAATAAATAATAACAAGGAATTAATTTTACTTTGTCATGGTTAAAAATTTATGTAACAAGTTCTTAACTTAAAAATGCAAAAATTCAGGACTCAAGAACAGTTTTTTTTTCTTCAATTTATTCATTCAGATTAAGGACTTTCAATTGTGCCAGAATTGTACAGATAATTTTACCAATACCACATAGAATGGAGAAGACGTTACTGTATTTTTTCTAGTTAATTAGTATATATGTAGTAAGTTACACTACTATACACACCGCGTATTGTATCTTATTGATTCGTCAAAAATTAAGTTAACTTACTATTAATATACTGTACAGGATGTTCGACTCTTAACTGCGTTCCTTCAAATGGGGGTTCTATAGGTGTAATAGATCACGTTCTACATGAAAAAAAAAACCCTGACCCATTTTTACATTCGACTGTTTCAATAGACGAGCTACTTTGAGAGACTCGTTCTGCATGATATTTTTCGTGAGCGCATATAACTGGAGAATGGCTCGACCAAATTGGCTAATTTTTTTGTATGTTCCTTAAATCCCACGGAAAGTTTTTTACTAAAAAATAAATAAATAGACAGAACTAAGTCTGTCCAGGCAGCTAGTTTACGATAGAAAATACTCTACGAGTGAAGAGAATTCATTTCCATATGCGATTTTTAGTTGCATGCGACAGTTAGTATGTATTAATATATATCACTTTATCGACGTTTTTTAGTGCTAAGTAAAATAGTATTGGATGGTTATTTAGAAGTACGTTGCCAAAGTAGCTCGTATATAAATTTTTTTTTACAGAACCCATTTCAAGGAACACAGTTAGAAGTCGAACACATATATACTCTGTACTACAATAATTGCTATGCTTTAAATATACAAATTATTTCATTCAAAAATATAAGGCACTAAGAGGCGGGTATTTTGTAATATCATCACAGTATAATGTAATTAGATATTCTCAACCAGGAGCAGAGTCCATAATAAGATTTCCATGTTTGTCTTTAATTCTTACTCGACCAGATGCATAACGCGTTTCTGCTGTGCCATCATTGTAGACTAATTTGACACTGCCGTCAGGGAATTCTCGTCGCTAAAACAAATTATTTTGTTCTTGAAATTTTTCTTATAATAAAATTCATTGAATTAATTATTAAAACTTGAGATATTGGTAGTGTAGGGCACTCAGTACTCAGTTCTTATTATTTTTATAATTATATAGATAGACGTGGACACTGACGAAGGGACTGGTCCACAAGTTTAAAGTCGCACAACTTGCAATGGAAAGGGCTATGCTTGGGGTTTCGCTCAAAGATAGAATTAGAAATGAGGCTATCCGCGAGAGAACGAAAGTAACCGACATAGCCCACAGAATTAGCAAGTTGAAGTGGCAGTGGGCTGGTCACTTGTGTCGCAGGACTGATGGCCGTTGTAGCAGACGTTTCCTGGAGTGGAGACCGTGTCTTGGCAAACGCTGTGTGGGACGTCCTCCGGCCCATTGGACCGACGATCTATGTAAGATTGCCGGCGTAGGCTGGATGAGGATTGCGGAAAACCGGGATGTCTGGCGCGAACTTGGGGAGGCCTATGTCCAGCAGTGGACTGCCATAGGCTGATGTAATGATGATGATGACAGATAATTGTGTAAGAAAATTATATTTTAAATCTAGCGGTAGGCTTAATACCTAAAGCACTGTAAGGCCAAGGCATTACTTGTTTAAATTTATGCTAAAAAATATTGTGAAAAACATGTACCTTATGATCCTTTGCATGTACTTCTACTTGTCCATTAGCGAAGACTATACGTTGTTCCCCATTAGCAGAGACCGTAAGAAAAGAACCGTCAGGAAAACGCCATTCCTCACGCACATGCTCATTTTTAGGATCAAAATAACGAATACTTCCATTTGGTAATTTGATTTCTGAAGAGCCATCCTTATACCGCTTTTCAACTTGGCCACTGCAATGAATAATTTGACAATATTAGTACAAATACATAAATTATTGTTACCGAAAGGTATCTGGAAATAAATGTACATATAGTAATGCATATTTAATAATTTATTTTGATTTCTCCTTTTCATTATAATATTAAACATACAACACTTGAAGAGAGTAGCGAAACTAAAATATTTATCATAAAAGTAATTAGATTTAATGTATTTTGAAGATCTTTGCAATCACAAAGTAAAATCTCTTAAAAAAATATTTCTGCTATTATGAAGTTATAAAACTTACTCAGGAAACTCCAGTACTTCTAAGCCATCGGGATGGGTTGTATGATATGTCTTCGTCTCAGCATAAAAATACTTAACTCTGCCTTCATTATAAAAGTTCTCTTTTATATCACCATTATAATATATAAACTTACTATACTTTCCATCAGCAGATATGATTTTAACATTACCATTTGGAAATCTAAGCTCTCTTGTACCATCAGGTTTTTTAATTTCAGTCGGATTTAAATTAGTCTTTGATAGGCTTGTTTTACTTGATGTTGGTTCCGGACTGGGGATGAGGCGTTCACAATAGACATTATTTATAACAGTTCCTGATTTATGACTAGAAGAGGAATGGTTGCTTAAACTGGATACTGGAGATTTATTTCTATGACGAATATCAATATCATTGTGTGGTGAATGGTTACGGTTCTCAGTAAAAAAATTCGATGGTGATTTAGAATCATGAGATGATCTATTACTATACGGTACCACTGGGGATTTAGAATTTCTCGAATATTTATTGTACAGCATGTCAGATGTAGAACTTTTATCTAAAGATTTTTGTGATGATTTCCTAGATATTTTTTCAATAAAGTGTTCACTAGAGCCATCTGAAAGCCTGTTTAAATTTTCCATTTGAGCTGTTTTATTAGATGATGCTCCTGGCGAGATAGACTTAAATCTTTCATTGTATATTTTTTCTAAGCTATTGTCCTCTTCACTGTCAGAATTATTATTTGATAGTTCAGAATTATCCAATGGGCTTTTGCTACCATTGGAAAGATCATCTTCAGCATATGATACCAAGTTGCATTCAATGTCATTACCTAATGTCTTGTTTTTCTCTCTATCACTAATTGAATCTTTTTGACTAAAATATTTAGCATATCTAGAGGTAACATGCAAGTTTGGTACACTTTTTGCTCTTTGTATTAATTTACGTTTGGGAACAGCTTGGCTTTTTCGGGCTCTACTTTGTCTTTCAATTTCAAAAGCCTTATATTTTATGTTTGAGTCTAATTCTACATTCGACCGAGAATTTTTTGAAGTCATATTTGAAAGTTTTTTATTAATTTCTTCTAAATATTTTATATTAGTTACTCGCCGCGTTATTTCATTACTGTGTTGTATGCGCCTATTTTCTTTTTTTAGTTTTTCTACTTCATCTTCAAGGTTTTTTTTATCTTTTTCTATAATTTTTATTTGATTACGAAGTCGTGCTATGATTGAAGTTGATTTGGCGTCTTTTAATTTTATTTCTTCTTTCAAATCATGAATTTCTTTTTTCAAGTTAACAACTTCATCTTTTTCTTTTTTACTTAATCTACCCCTCATTTCCCTCACATACTTTTCATACATTTGTTTTTGTTTGTTAAGTTTCTCTTTTTCTTCTGCTAAATGGTACTCAGACAGGATTTTTTCTTCATTGAATTTTTGTTCAAATGCATTTTTTTCTTCATACAGTTTTTGACGTTCCATATCAACCTCTTCTCGCATTTTGGTCAAATTGATATTTTCCTTTCTAAATGTTTCAATTTCATCTTCTAATTCTCTCAATCTATCTTTCAAGAGCTCACTTGTTGCTATTAATTTAGCATTCATTTCTGCCATATTAGACTTGATCATTTCATTCTCTGCTGTCAGTGTGTCATTGTGACTTTCATTTTTTTCTTTTGTATTTTCCTTAGCCAGTATTGGTTGCCCTTTTGCATTTCCACGTTTTTTGTCATTCTCTTCCTCAACACAAGTTACAGAAACATTACCTTGTTTAGTTTGACAAGAACAGCTGGATACTATAGAACAGTTTTCAATACAATCAGTACATTCACTGGTACAGGTTTCAGAATCACTGCAAGTGGTATCGCTCCTTTTTCTTGAAGCTAAAGGTAATATATGCATTAAATTAGGGTTTTTGTACAAACATTTTTGCATCACTAGAGGAGTACTTTCTCCGGAACATTCCATGTTTGCTTTCTTCAAGAAACGATTAAAGAAGGAATTGTTTATATTAAAACTTTCACGTGAAACTTTATTTTCAATAAGTTCAAACAAATTTTGTTCAGCCATTTCTTTTTCCTGACTTAGTTTAAAACTCTCTTCATTACAACTTACATCAGATACTGTACTTTTTGCTGGGGAAGTGAAATTTTTATAATATTCACTTTGTTTTAACTGTCTTAGAAAATCATCTTGTTCTTTTGTAAACAAAGATGCCCATGTTTTACCTTTACTAGTGCTCTGGTGTTTATTTATTTGCAAGAGATTAGAACTTGATTCTAATGTACTTATGGACGATGAGTTATTGTTAGATATATTTACTAAATTTTCAGTTTCTTTATTTTTTGGTGTTACTTTTGTCATTTCTTCAGCTCTACAAGTACCCACTTTTAAAGTTATTTTTTCATGTGCATTAGTTGGACTACACTTATTTAAAGCTGAATCTTTTGATTGGGTATCTTTTTCTAATATTTGTATTGGAATCTTATCAACCTGAGTTTTGGCTACTTTGATTTTAGGTTTAGTGACTCCAGCTTTACTGCCAGTTGTACTTACATTATTAGCAGTTGATTTTTTTCTTTTCCAGGGTAGTGATTTGGTATTTTGTATTACTAAATCGTTTTTCTGAAGACCGAACCGTGCCATACCTTCACCTCTTCTAAGAAAGGGTTTTTTGACATTTTTATTAGCGTGTGGTACTGTATTCACTGCTTTTGTTACACTCTTTTCATTTTTAAGTTTTTCGGCAATTAGCGTTTCGAAATCTTTTTTTGGAGAAAGTATAGGCATATCATCTAACGATATTTGCTTCTTGGATAAGATTGGTTCTAATACTTCGGGGCATTTTTCCGTATTATGATCTACTCTAGGTGAAGTTGAATTTCTAGATGACACAGAGTTAGCTATGAACTCCGATTCGTCAGACAAGTTTAATACAGATACACCTTCTATTACATTTTGCAAATTTTCTTTTACAGATATATTATTCGTATTTTTATAAGGCGATACATCGTGACTTTCTTGAGTAGATTGCAACAAACTTCTAAAAGTGTTATAGCTCGTACTGTTACTGAAATGACTTACAATTTCTGTTAAACTAGAAGATATTTCAGGCGAATTTTCATACTGTAGACGGTGCTTTTGCAGTTTACCGCGTTGTAAAATTTGTAACTGTCTCAGTACTTGCAAACGATCTAAAATCTGAGACGGGGATATCGAAACATCACTTTCTGAATATGACTGGTCCATCGTTATGTACTTTTCAGTATTATTTGACCCGTATAATGGTAAACATAATTCGACATTTAAGTATTAACAAAGTTTGTACCAAGTTCAAAACTTAAAACACAGTAGAAAACACGAACCAAACGGTGTAGGTATTTGAAAAATTGAAATATGAAGCTGAGTTGCCAAAATCAAAATATTACACGAAAAAAATAAATACCTACATCCTACAATAATAATTAATAGGTTGTCTCCCGTGAGGTTAGATCTAACCTGTCATTATTTATCTGACGCATCAATTTGGTGACACTCATTTACTATACTTTGTATACCAAACTTGAATTTTTGTATAAATTGGCAGTAATGTAGTGTGTGAAACGTCATAAACGTCCAGTATATAATTTTTTTTCCAAATGTCACTTACTCTAAGAAAGAGGTTATTTATGTATGATATGTATTTTATTTCGGTAAGCCTTTAGACAATAGTATTTCGATTTATGGGGTTTTTTGAAAAATTGGGGGAGGGGGTGTAGTGGATTATCCTCTGGTGCCTCTCCCATCCCCAGCAATCTCATGATTATAACGATATCACGGCAAAAAAATTTAAGGTAAAAATTATTTAAATACTTACCGAATACCTAATTTTAATTATACGTATTTTAGCTCCGATGCTGCAAGAAGTGCATTCATACTCCGTTCCGTGGCTTTTAAAACACACATTGTAATAATACACGTATGTACGTAGAAACTATTTGTAACACTTTTATACATAATATTATTCGTATTCACGTTAAAAATATCTCTTGATTGACAAGAGTAATATACGATACGAAGAACAGATTAATATGAACTGACATATCGATGTAGATGTTTTCGTTCTATCTATCAAACAGGCAAAAGTCTAAGACCATACAGCCTACTCAGTCGGGATTCTTTTCAATACATTTTTTTATATGACGGCAAAACCTATTTAATCGTAAATCTTTTTAATTTTGAGCTTAGATAAATTAGATTATCGACATAATTTCGTTATAAAAAATAAATAAATAACCCTAACCTACCTAACTTCAAAATTAGACGGTTTATCCACATAATTACGTTACGAAAAAAATTTAACCTACCACCATTGAAATTAGTATAACACGGCTCCAGCGCGGAAGGAGGACAGACCTCTCCCGCTGTGCGAAAGCGCATGAACGAATGCGTAGGGAGCGGGGATGCGTAGGGGGGGGGGGGGGTTTATCCGCTCCAGGCTCTCAACAGAACACTCTAGGGGTAAGACAGACCAAGACCACGTGGATAGTGGGGTGCTCGGATTGGGTTCTGGGTATTTTTCGGATTTCTGTATATATATTCTAACACACAATTTTACTAATTTTATTAGAATACTAGCTGCTGCCCGCGACGTCGTCTGCGTGCGTTCACTGCTCGTTCCCCGTAGGTGATAGCGTGATAATATGTAGCCTATATTCTGACCCGACTTCTTAATAATATTCGTGCCAAATTTGAAGTAAATCCATGCAGTACTTTTTGAGTTTATCCCGGACATACATTTGAAGAAATAAAGGTTCACTGCTCGTTCCCCGTAGGTGATAGTGTGATAATATATAGCCTATGTTCTGACCCGACTTCTTAACAATATTCGTGCCAAATTTGAAGTAAATCCATGCAGTACTTTCTGAGTTTATCCCGGACATACATACAGACAAACAGACAAACAGATAAACAGACAAACAGACAAAAATTCTAAAAACTATATTTTTGGCTTCGGTATCGATTGTAGATCACACCCCAAGTATTCTTTTAAAAAAATATTCAATGTACAGTTTTGACTTTTCTACCATTTTATTATATGTATAGATTATGTCGTTCTAATTAGTTTAATTATCCATATCCATCCATATTGTTTTGAGCTTGTTCATTTGAGTTTTCAATTTAGTTTTAAGAACAACATTTACATTTTTATTTCTTGCATTAGAAAGCCAAAAAATTGACTGTAATTATATAATTCTGGAGTCTTACATTGTAAATACTAGCTGCTGCCCGCGACGTCGTCTGCGTGCGTTCACTGCTCGTTCCCCGTAGGTGATAGAGCGATAATATGTAGCCTATGTTCTGACCCGACTTCTTAATAATATTCGTGCCAAATTTGAAGTAAATCCATGCAGTACTTTTTGAGTTTATCCCGGACATACATACAGACAAACAGACAAAAATTCAAAAAAATATATTTTTGGCTTCGGTATCGATTGTAGATCACAGCCCAAGTATTCTTTAAAAAAAATATTCAATGTACAGTTTTGACTTTCCTACCATTTTATTATATGTATAGATGTATAATATTAAAAAGAAATTTATTTCAAATATTGTCCAGACAAGTTAGACGTATAATGTCAATGTAGATTTGTGCTACAGGTGGTATATTAAAATAAATAAGTTTGCAAATTGTTGAGAATGTCAAATAGTGAACATTTGTTGTTTTAGAAATTTACTAGCAGACCCGGCAGACGTTGTCCTGCCCGGAAAACAGCTACCAAATGATTACTTACATACCGATAGCAGTGCCATCTACCGGATCCAACTGGGATAAAAACTACCCTATCTCCTAAGTTGGATCAAATTACAGATGCTTACAAATTTTGATAAAAATTGGTTCAGTAGTTTTGGAGTTTATTGGCAACATACATCGTGACACAAGATTTTTATATATATAATTATGATGTACTAAGATTTTCGCCATAATTTTATTTATTTTGGTATACTAGGTTTAAGTTAACTTGTAATAATTAAAATAAATTAAACAGAGGATAATTAATATTTTAGAAGAGTTTAAAATATAAATAATTAAAAAAAAGTTTGTTTTATTTATAAAACAAAAAAAAAACCTAGCAAGCAGCGGCTACGCGGAAAAATATTGATAATTTTATCGACTAATTTATCGACCTTTTTCCACACTATTATCGATATCCGGTACGATAGCAGTATGACAACACTATGCTTCATTATTACCAATTTAACGAAAAAAATAGAGCTCAACCGCAAAGTTGGTACCCCAGGGTATATTAAAATTTGAACTTTTGAAGTCTTGTCTTGACTATGAAGTGACACCTCTTCTCTAAATATGCTCTATGGTTCGGGCAAGTCCGGTAGACGAGGTATAGGTAATTCAAATTTAGTTTTAAAAAATTTCCGTGGTGTAAGCATAATTAATTCTACTTAAAATACATATTTCATATTTAACAATGAATTGTAAAAAGCCATACAGAAGTAAATTCAAAGTATTATTACTTCTTCTTCTTGGCTGTCAATATAAATGATTTCGCCAATGTCACGTAGAATTTCAAAGTATTCAGGACTTAGGTTTAGCCCGCGAAGTCTCAGATCTTAGATACCTACTTCGTGGTTTAGCTTTAGCCCATGGGCTTAGCAGATTAGCAGTGTAAAAACAGAAACACCATCAAGCTACAATCTGTGAACACCATCCCATTATTGAATGTCAAAGTGACAAATGCTTGTCCTTGTCAAATGCTTGTCAAATGTCAAATGAACCAAAAAATATGCTATAAATGTCAAAATTTTTGTTCACATTCATTCCAAAGTTCATTCAATTTCAAATAACATCTGGCTCTTTGCGGACAAAAAATATAACAGCTAAAATGTCTAAAAGAAGTGGTTTTCATAGAGCTCCAAAATTTAAACCTGAAGTAAAAGCTTCAAAGAATCGCCCCCATAACTCAGTTACCATGACTAGTAGGAAAGAGAAAGTTGAGGTTCTTCCTGAACCCATCAAGTCTGCTTCTGATAAGAAACTTTACAAGTAAGCTTTTATTTATTTATTTGTATATTAAAAAAATATGAGATTACCTGACCCTGCCGAAGCGATGCTACTGTATATCTGTTCTAACACCACCTAAAACAAAAACCTAAGGTAAATTGGCATTTAAAATTAATCTGGTGCTCGTTAGTTACTAATAAATATAATGAGAAAATCTGCTTGTCTTAAAAGAAATTGTTTAACATGTATACAGTGGAGCATTGTCCCATTTTAAACATAAACATATCTTCTTCATAGAGAAAAGAAGTAAATGCAGCCTTTGACCAGCAGAGGAGATTTAAAAGTTATTACAGTAATAGTACTATAAAAACAAAATTCAAACTAGGTCATAATATGTTGTGTTATATAAAAATAAAATAGTATAAACCAGGGATGGCGAACCAATGGCACGCGTGCCGCAAGTGGCACGTTTGAAAATTTTAATGGCACGCACAAAAACAAAAAAAAATTATATAAGTTATCTTTTTTGATAGAAATGTTCGTGAATAAATTAATAAGATGTAAAACAAAAAATATTAAACATACATATTTCTTGATATTTTTTTTTACAATTATTTGATAAGTTTGGAGGAAATAAAATTATTTCTAATAATGAGAACTATTGACCAATACAATCAATTATTGGATGTAGAATGGCTAGCAAAGTTATATTTTTCACTGATTTATAACGCTAACATTTCGAATGAAATTTTATTGTGGCACGTTATCTATTTAAAAAAGAATTTTTATGACTTTGTGGCACGGACATCAAAAAAGGTTCGCCATCCCTGGTATAAACCATTCAAAATTTAAAAGTTTCTTTTTAAATTATTATAAGAAGTATTGTAATAATATTTTTATGTCATAATTTAGAATAAATAGATACTGATAGCTTAATTAATATATTTTTTTGTTTTATTTATTTATCAATTATTAAATTACTTTAGGACTATAAGGTTAGAGAATGGTCTAACAGCGCTGCTAATATCAGATCCCAGTCGGCAGTTTGTTAGTGACGAGAACATTTCAAGTGAAGAAGACTCAAGTGGCTCTGAAGTGAGTTCCGGGTCTGAGAGCGATGGCAGTAAGTCAGTCCAGTCTGCAGCCAGTGACCAGCATGGTGCCAAAAGACGCTCAGAGTTAGACGAGGAAAAACTAGTTAGTATATTTCATTAATTAATTTTTTTTTATAATTTTTGTTAAAAAGAACTTGTGCTTATGTAATTCTAATTGAAATTAATGTATATAAATACATTTTAATTTTTATAATATATAATTGTGTTAAATGACTAAGGATATATATTATGATAAAAGATAAAAACTATATTATCAAAATAAAAATGTTGAGCAATTAACTCTTGGTCAAAAATATATATCATATAATATATTTTTATTTAACGTAAATGATTAAATTATTTTCCACTAAAATAATTTGAGTTGCAATGATGACCATGAAATAAAAATACAATAACAACCGTCACAGTGCCCATGGTCAAAGATATTGTTGTTGTAGACCTAACGTTACAGATTTCTATTCAACATTATTTAATAGTGTTACACAATGTCACGTTTTTTTTAAATTGAGGTAAAAATTGTAAAGCACCGGTCTTATATGGAACAAATGCTTCTATACTTCTATGCACACTGTTCATATTTTCATACTGTAGTATAAATTTGAGGCATCTGTAGGAGCATAGGCTATATTAAATTATGGAATGCATTGTGTGATTGGGATATAAGAGAAATCAATCATATGTCAGACTTGAAATACTAAAAGCATTGATCATTTGAAATCGCTTGAAAATACTTAAAGCATTAAGTCCATGATATGTGGTGAGGTTTTAGACTAACCCCCCATAACCAAAATTCTCGTATATTTTGTTTTGTGCGAAGTATATTGAAATTTTCTGAATATTATTTCAAATACAAGTATAATCTGATTAAATTTAATTAAGTATTGTTATTGTGATATAAATTTCCAGACAGACAAGAAGGTTGCAGGGTGTTTGTTGGTTTTGTTGGTTGTTTTTTCGAATATAGAAATCGTGCGTTCGACAAAAAATAAATACACGTGATATAATTATCATTACAGACCTCAACAGACCTTATTAATGTACGCCCCCAACTGACCTTATTAAAGTACACCCCCATGGAAAAAAAATAAGTAGATATCTATAGAAATTTTTACCGTTTTTTTTTGTTTTCTCAGTCTTGAAGGTCTTACTTTAAATTAGACGTTGATTTAATTTTGAAACAGTCTAAAAGTGGAGATATTAATCTATAAACAATTGTCGTATTATGTAAGGAGTTCGAGGGTTTTGGAGATTTTAAAATTAAAAGTAATTAGTGTCCGACCGAAACTAGTTTTTCAGCCGAAACTTTCTTGGAAATAATACATACTTATACAATATTAATCCCTATTTCTCTTGATTAAGCCATAACTTGAGAATGACTTTACTTCTTTCATACATCTTTTTTTTTGAGTTTTAAAAATAGATCGCCGAAATGTACTGATGCCGTGATGCGTATAACTTCGGAAAAATTGCAACAAATTGGATTTTCTTTGTTCGTTATTTTTATAAAAGAAACCTAAAAACAAAACAATTATTTGCAAAAAAAAATAATAATAATATAGCGGTACGAAGTTAGTCGGGTTAACTAGTTTTAACAAGCTAACAAGAATTTGACAGAAATTTCGTCAAATCACGTAAGATTTCACAGTTTGATTTTTTAGGCATTACTTAGTTGTAATGATTTGTTATCCGCCAACCCGCATTGGAGCAGCGTGGTGGATTAAGCTCCGATCCTTCTCCTACATGGACAAGAGGCCTATGCCCAACAGTGGGATATTACAGGCTGAATCGTGAATCGTGAATGATTTGTTATTGAGTGTTTATTGTGTTCGATCAGTTAACCGGCACTGTTAAGTGTTATGTAGTTTGTTACCTAAAAGTTAAACAGATCGAGACAGTACGTACAGCTGATGTTTGCGTTTTTCATTCACATTGTTAATAAAACTTGTATTATTATGTAAACGTAATAAGTATATTTAGGTCAACAAGAAATTGAATAATATTATTTCTATTGACAACTTTTTTGGTGTAATAGCGCAAGGCGCTGCTCCAATGCGGGTTGGCGGACCTATTCCCTACTATGATATCAGGTGTACATGATAACAACCGGGACCGACGGCTTAACGTGCTCTCCGAGGCACTTTGGGGGGAGGCCCACAAGGACTGCACAAACAACCAGACCACGGCAAACATCTGTATGGCCAATACAACTGTTTGTCATGTGCGGTTATCGAACCCGCAACCGCCAGCGCAACAGCCACAAACCAATGCTGTGACCGTTGCGCCAACGCGTCCTCAATGATAATATTTACAATAAATAATTACATATAAATTAGAATAAAATTTAACACAAATAAGCTATATTGTCTTTATCGATGTCCAGACTTTTAGAACCAAAGAAAAGCCATACGATACGAGCAATCGAAAGAATAAAATTGAATTTCTAATGAAAAATAACGATTTGTTATAACCGGAATATGCTGTTATTATATGGAACATTTAATATCGTACTACTTTATTTTTAAATGATTGAAGTCAGGCTATTATCATCAAATATGTGCCGTGTTGCTCACGTTTTTTGTTGAAATTTTTTGTGGGAATGTATTTTAATAATACATTCATACACTACAGAACTAGAATAAATAATAATATATATGTATACTCTAGTGCTGTACATAATATGTATGTGAAATAGTAGTATTATTATTTATTACGGTTAGTTAACCTCGTTAGTTTTTTATACAGTTTGATATTGTCTTATTTACTGTTTATTGAAATGAATGAAACCAAACCAAATATCCAAAATATTATTTGAATTTCTTGTTAGCATCTATCTAAAGTTTGTAGTCGGGCAACTTTCTATTTATTATAAAATAATTAATTATGTTAATTAAGCTATCAGATTCAACTCTTGTTCTGAATAACGCAAAAACAAATCGAAAATGTTACTGACCTTCCGAACTATCTGGCTTCAGCCTGTAATATGGCATAGGCCTCTTTCCCTATGTAGGAGAAGGATCAGAGCTTCATCCACCACGCTGCTTCAATGCGGGTTGGCGGATATATTCCCTACTATGAGTAACGGTCGCTATCAGGTGTACGTGATAACAACCGGGATCGACGGGTTAACGTGCTCTCAGAGGCACGGTGGGGAGACCCACAAGGACTGCACAAACACCCAGACCACGGCAAACATCTGTATGGACAATACAAATATTTGTCATGTGCGGGGATCGAACCCGCAACCGCCAGCGCAACAGCCACAAACCAGTGCTGTGACCGTTGCGCCAACGCGTCGTCCTATTTACATTTACTTAAATATCTTATGTAGGCGCCCTTTCCTTACTGTTCCAGGGCTGCACCTCCAAAATCCGTCCCTGTATGTACCTAGTAGTTTTTTCTTTTGTATCGTGCTAACACTTCATACCTTTAACAGGGCTGTCGACAAAGACGCAATATGTTTAGATTCATGAAGAGTTCGTTCGATCAAATCACTAGGAAACGGTGCAAGATATTAATAACCCAACTTTCACTTGACACGGTATGAGGTGTTAACACCGACTTGTCCACTTTTACTATCATAACGTACCATACATATTTACGTATTTCGATCTATAGCGATATGGTCGCCTTTTGTAGTAATTTTTTTTGTCTCTGTTATTGTTGTTTTAATATTTTACTTCTAATAAACTAAGTAATGTATGTAGAAAAGTAAGCAATAGAAGTTTATACTATGTTTAGAATAGCTTATGTAATTTAGAACGTTTTTTTTAATACTAGTCGGCCCCGTTAAGACTATTTTACGACATAGCATTTGTGTTTCTAATAAGCGATTTATAGTATTGAATTTTGTTTTGCAACAGATCTGGTTTTTTTTTAAATGTTACTAAGTCGACAAACAAGCGTACGGCTCACCTGATGGTAAGTTAATCCACCGTAGCCTATAGACGCCTGCAACACCAGAAGCGTCGCAAGCGCGTTGCCTACCCTATCCCCAATCCCCCCCTGGATGTAAATAGAAGTTTTAAAGACCACACAAAACATTTTATACGAATGAAAAAGAATAAAATTTTCTATTTAAATAAATCATGAATTTAGGGACTTTCAGAGTTACTGATATTATACTGTTGAATTATAATAAAACTAAACTAATACTAACTACTTCTAATTAGTTTGTTTTAATTTAATTTTAGTAAATACAATAAAGTAAAATAATAAAATAAAAACATCACCTTGGGATTTCGTTTGAGAACAAATAATTGTGTTTGTTCGAAAGCAAAAAAACAAAATCGCCTTCAAATCTATCGACAAGTAATACGACGTAGGTAGTCGACAAAACAGTAAATAAAGATTTTGAAAAAAAAAATACAATCAAATTGAGAACGTCCTCTTTTTTGAGGTCGGTTAAAAAAATAAGAACGAGTTTTATACAGCGACTTTAGTAAAAGCGTAAATTCAATACTCTATCTTTCTATTTCATATACATATCTTTTTTACCCGACTGCCAAGGAAGGGTTATGTTTTTCGCGCGTATCTTGTATGTATGTATGTATGTATGTAATATTCTTAATTACCTCATTTCTCTAGAACCGCTGAACGGATTTGCATAATTGAGATATCGTTAGATTTGTCTTAGCAGCCCAAGTGTTCTTAGATAGGTGACATTAAAAAAAACAAACATGGCGGCTGTGCGAAGCCATTGTAGTTAATGAAGAAATAATTTTTTTTTTAGAATACTATAGTATGGGTATCAAAATAAAGGGCTCAATACAAGGATTTCAAAAATGTATATTATGATTATTATTACCCTAATGATAATAAAGAAATACAATAAGAAAGTTTAAAAAATGTTGACTTTGCTCTTTCCGTTTTTACGCAGGCGGGTTTTTTGTTTTCTTTTAATTATATTACTTGTTATTTCATACTAGCTGTACCCAGCGCGCGTTGCTATGGTTTTTTTTTTGTCGTACCAACTCAGTAACCGTTGTGGGCACATGCACAGCATGACAACACTTTGCTGAAGATCATGACATGATCAAATGCATAGTTTACGATTTTATAAAGGACTAGCTTCTGCGCGCGACTTCGTCGGCGTGGACTCCTCTCCTATTGGTCTTAGCGTGATGACACATAGCCTATAGCCTTCCTCGATAAATGGATAGTCCATTTATCGAGGAAGGCTATAGGCTAACACTGAAAGAATTTTTCAAATCGGCCCAGTAGATCCAGAGATTACCGCGTTCAAACAAACAAACAAACAAACAAACAAACAAACAAACAAACAAACAAACAACCAACCAAACAAACAACAAACTCTTCAGCTTTATATATTAGTATAGATGTACAGATAAACATTCATTTATATATATATATGTCGGAGAGTCAATGCAGATAGTTATTAATGTCGGTACCTGCATTATTAGCAATATTCGTCTACCCTCACTAATTCTATTATTTGAGTTATTCCGACGTGTATGTCGGTACCTGTGATATTGTCGACATTCAACTACCCTCATTTTATTATTCGAGTCATTCAGTCGTGTATAAAAGACCGATGCAACCGCAGCTAAGTCAGTCTTGGCTCTGGCTTGGTACGGTACACTCGTTGTATCCTGCTAGTAGCTTAACCTCGACTCTTGTAAGGGTTAGTTTGTGTACACGAATTAATTGTTACTGATTGGGCAACTCGACCGGTGGTGGTGAGTGCCAATGCGCATTATAAGGCGGCGCCGCCGTAAACCAACACTCGGGTCACAAGTCCCGGGCACTGCGTCGAGTTGTCTCTCTGCCACGCGATAGACGGTACCCGCTCGGTGAGTCCATTTAATACTTAGTAGTTCGGTCATCCGTCCGTTCTTCTCCTACCTCACTTCTGATCTGCGACATCAGAAGTGGGATAAAGATCTCACTACGCCCACTTGATTTGTTGTTTGCTGTTGTTAATCGTTTTATTTTTTTAGTTCAGAGTTTTTGGTTTCTTTGAACTTTAAGTTCTGTTTTAGCGAGTGTGCAAGTAAATTGCAATATTTGGTGGCGATTAGTGGGTACATCGATAATTTAGTTCTTTTCAGTCGTTCTGTTTTATTCTTATCGGTGTACAAGTGGTTTTTGTTCAGTGTTCGATTACGTAATTCGATTCACCGGTTTATTTGTTGAATTTAGTTTTATTGTGATACGTAGGTAGTAATGACAGATTTGGAGATTCAGTTTTTGTTTCGATTCAGTCATTGTGGAGCAATTGTAATTGCTCGTTGGATAAGTTTTGTAGTGTTGTAGAAAAAGAGTTTGGTTATTGAAAGTTTTAAGTTTTTGTGATTACCCACTTATTTATGATAAAGTGTTAATATCGTCTTAGCTTGAGTATTTCCGATTACCCTCTGTAACGAGTATTTTTGTGTAGTATCGAGGGTTTTCGGTCTTTCTCTACCTTTGATTGATTTGTTTAAACTGTTTAAAAGTTATTTAGTTTTTCTGTTTAAAAAAGTTTAAATAAAGAAGGTTAATTTATAACACCTTGGTACAATCATGGGCCCATTATGGTAGTCGTTGTAGGTAACTGTTAAAGTTTGTTTTGTTACAAAATGAGGAGCGTAATCAAACGAATCTTGATCCGAAGTATCGAGGCCCTTTTCGCGTAATAGAAGTTCTCGAAGGTAATCGGTATACCCTTAAGGCTCTATATTGTAAACGTACCTATTTTGCTCACGAGTGGTTAAGGAAAATGCTAGCATGTCATGTACCAGACGATGTTGATGAAGTTTATAATCTTGTTGATAATGATAATGTTCAAGTTTAAGTAGATGGAGAGACTCGAGTGAATGGCTCTATCGACTGTAATGTGTTCAACCGTACCAGTGTAGTTATTCGTAGTCATAGCCCGGTAGAATTGTCTCTTGGGGCAACCCAAGAGTCCAGGGTGCGCGGTGTGCGTTTAACTCTGGCGGGTGTCGTGGTCTGTTGAGACCGTAGCGTGTAGTCGCAGGGGTGACTGACACGGGTGATCCATTCGGTGGATATGTGTACTGAGATGTATGTGACTGACACATGTCCTGTGATTGCTCTTCGTCTAGAGAGCCGTGGTGTTAGAGGTCTTTACTCGAGGATTTTGCAAGCTTGGTTGTAACTTGTTGTAGAAGTAAACGTGCGTGTATAGTTTTGGTTGTGACGACGTCGATGGTACATGGCTGTGGTATTTGTTGTGTAAAGTGATTAGTTATAATTAGTTTAACGACATTTAGACTTTCAGATCATTGTAAAGTTCTTGAAACAAACTAAGTTTAGATCCTAAATACAAGGAACCTTTTAAAGTTTTGGAATTGCTTGAAGGCAATCGCTATCTGCTAAAACAGTTTTCTGGTAATAGAACCTATAGGTATGTTCACGATCGTTTACGAAGGATTCCTCTTACTGATGTACCTGCTGAATTAGATTTGATGCTAAATTGGTCGTATCACATGAGGTGATGACGATATGGGTGGCAATAGTAGTTACTAGCTGCTGGGGCAGCCGGGCCATGAGCGTTGTACGTGATCTTACTGTGTCAATAATAAAACTTTATTTTTTTAAATTATAGTTAGAGGAACCTTTCGTCTGTGAGCGAATAGGATAGATTGGTAGTTTTTTTGTGATTAAAGTAAACTGATGAAGCAAGGTAGACCACTGTACAACCAATTGTATTGTGATAAATTTTGTTGGTGCCATTGTTTTTAAGGATCCATTGCTGAAACATGTTTTAGTTGTATTGCTCGATGGAGGCAATACATGTGGTTATCGTCACTTGATGGAGGTGGCATGAGTTGCTGTCACTCGATTTAGGTGACAGTGGCGACTTTAGTGTTTATCGTCACTCGATGGAGGTGGCATGAGCTGCTGTCACTCGATTTAGGTGACAGTGGCGACTTTAGTGTTTATCGTCACTCGATGGAGGTGGCATGAGCTACTGTCGCTCGATTTAGGTGACAGTAGCGACTCTTTTGGTTGGTTATCGTCACTCGATTTAGGTGGCATGAGCTGCTGTCGCTCGATTTAGGTGACAGCGGCGACTTAGTGGTTATCGTCACTCGATGGAGGTGGCATGAGCTACTGTCGCTCGATTTAGGTGACAGTAGCGACTCTTTTGGTTGTTTATCGTCACTCGATGGAGGTGGCATGAGCTGCTGTCACTCGATTTAGGTGACAGTGGCGACTTAGTGGTTATCGTCACTCGATGGAGGTGGCATGAGCTACTCTCGCTCGATTTAGGTGACAGTAGTGACTCTTTTGGTTAGTTATCGTCACTCGATGGAGGTGGCATGAGCTACTGTCGCTCGATTTAGGTGACAGTAGCGACTCTTTTGGTTGGTTATCGTCACTCGATGGAGGTGGCATGAGTTGCTGTCACTCGATGTAGGTGACAGTGGCGACTAATATGTGGAAAGCAATAATGGAGTAATGTTTATACCAAAACGATTGGTCAATTTTGATTTAATGGTAGATTCGCGTATGGTTGTATGGTGTGTCAACAAAAAGTGGTTGTACTATCGCTTTATCCTTGGTTAAGTGTGGGTCAGGATGGGCCGAGACGAGACTTTGATATCGCAGTACCTTTTTGCTTTTTACGGCATCACACGGGGACGTGTGACTTGTCAGGATGGCCGTGTCGGAGAGTCAATGCAGATAGTTATTAATGTCGGTACCTGCATTATTAGCAATATTCGTCTACCCTCACTAATTCTATTATTTGAGTTATTCCGACGTGTATGTCGGTACCTGTGATATTGTCGACATTCAACTACCCTCATTTTATTATTCGAGTCATTCAGTCGTGTATAAAAGACCGATGCAACCGCAGCTAAGTCAGTCTTGGCTCTGGCTTGGTACGGTACACTCGTTGTATCCTGCTAGTAGCTTAACCTCGACTCTTGTAAGGGTTAGTTTGTGTACACGAATTAATTGTTACTGATTGGGCAACTCGACCGGTGGTGGTGAGTGCCAATGCGCATTATAAGGCGGCGCCGCCGTAAACCAACACTCGGGTCACAAGTCCCGGGCACTGCGTCGAGTTGTCTCTCTGCCACGCGATAGACGGTACCCGCTCGGTGAGTCCATTTAATACTTAGTAGTTCGGTCATCCGTCCGTTCTTCTCCTATTCACTTCTGATCTGCGACATATAGATACATAGGTAATATAAGACATGTTATAAACCATTTATTAATAATATTGTTACCAGGCGGCATGCGCGCTTTCAGTCGGAGTGGGCAGCTACAGCGACCCCCCGGACATACAGGGCTTGGCGCATTTCGTCGAACACATGGTCTTTATGGGCAGCGAGAAGTATCCCAAGGAGAACGAGTTTGACTCGTTTATTAAGGTAATTACAAATACACACATCGCTTCGCTTCAGCCTGTAATATCTCACTGCTGGGCCTCTTTCCCCATTTAGGAGAAGGATCAGAACTTAATCCACCACGCTGCTCCAATGCGGGTTGGCGGATATATTCCGTACTATGAGTAACGATCGCTATCAGGTGTACATTATAACAACCGGGACCGACGGCTTAACGTGCTCTCCGAGGCACGGTGGGGAGACCACAAGGACTCCACAAACATCCAGAGTACGGCAAACATCTGTATGGCCAAGCCAACAAGGACACAAGGTTTACAAGGGATCGAAACCACAGCCGTCACACATATATATTATTAATCAGTGGTCAAACATTTTTCCAATTAAATATTCTGAGAGATCCTTTTCTTGCCTTTAATATTGGGGAAAGTCTCATTCTTGGAAAGAGGAAGGAGGAAGATTTTTAAATTGTATTTTGTATAGAAAAAAGGGGGTTCCGACAACGCGTCTACGGACTGCGAATTAACAACATTCTACTTCGAGATTCAAGAGAAGCATCTGCCCCACGCGATGGACATATTCAGTCAGTTCTTCGTGAGTCCGCTCATGAAGAAAGAGGCCATGCAGAGGGAAAAAGAAGCGATACAGTCAGGTATAAACAAATAAAAGCGTTCAATTAAATGCAAATACAAATTTTAAAAGAGAGAGAGATCTTAATGTTAGCGGTAGATATAACCATAATATGATTAAAAATATACGTGCACATCATAGTATTAAAAATATTATTCAAAATCCACATCTTAATATATAGAATGTTTCTTTACAGTTTTTATATTTTATTTAAAGTCTGAATATTCCAACTGTTATTTCATTAAAACGTAAATTAAGCGATAGTGTAAAGGGCCCCGTAGACGCTCAAATATTTGATCAAACTTCATATTAAATTTCTGTTTGACAAACGTGTTTGTCAAATTATTTGATAGTGTGCGGGGCTGCGGGCTTTTTTGATGTGTTTGTTATATGAAAACATGAAGTTTGATCAAACAAGTTTGACAAACAAGTTTGATCGTTTACGGGGCCCATAACATGTGGCAGAATTCTCGATCGCGTCGCCGTCGGAGTCGAACCGCAAGGAGCAGCTGCTGGCGAGCCTGTTCCCCGCGGGGCACCCGGCGCGCACCTTCACGTGGGGCGACGAGCGCAGCCTGCGCGCCGAGCCCGCCGCGCTGCACGCCGCCGCGCACGCCTTCCGCCGCCGCCACTACAGCGCGCACCGCATGACCGTCGCCGTGCAGGTTCCACACGTTCCACTCGTTCCATAAGCTCCAACACTGCAGCGCGCACCTTCACGTGGGGCGACGAGCGCAGCCTGCGCGCCGAGCCCGCCGCGCTGCACGCCGCCGCGCACGCCTTCCGCCGCCGCCACTACAGCGCGCACCGCATGACCGTCGCCGTGCAGGTTCCACACGTTCCACTCGTTCCATAAGCTCCAACACTGCAGCGCGCACCTTCACGTGGGGCGACGAGCGCAGCCTGCGCGCCGAGCCCGCCGCGCTGCACGCCGCCGCGCACGCCTTCCGCCGCCGCCACTACAGCGCGCACCGCATGACCGTCGCCGTGCAGGTTCCACACGTTCCACTCGTTCCATAAGCTCCAACACTGCAGCGCGCACCTTCACGTGGGGCGACGAGCGCAGCCTGCGCGCCGAGCCCGCCGCGCTGCACGCCGCCGCGCACGCCTTCCGCCGCCGCCACTACAGCGCGCACCGCATGACCGTCGCCGTGCAGGTTCCACACGTTCCACTCGTTCCATAAGCTCCAACACTGCAGCGCGCACCTTCACGTGGGGCGACGAGCGCAGCCTGCGCGCCGAGCCCGCCGCGCTGCACGCCGCCGCGCACGCCTTCCGCCGCCGCCACTACAGCGCGCACCGCATGACCGTCGCCGTGCAGGTTCCACACGTTCCACTCGTTCCATAAGCTCCAACACTGCAGCGCGCACCTTCACGTGGGGCGACGAGCGCAGCCTGCGCGCCGAGCCCGCCGCGCTGCACGCCGCCGCGCACGCCTTCCGCCGCCGCCACTACAGCGCGCACCGCATGACCGTCGCCGTGCAGGTTCCACACAACCCACACGTTCCATAAGCTCCAACACTGCAGCGCGCACCTTCACGTGGGGCGACGAGCGCAGCCTGCGCGCCGAGCCCGCCGCGCTGCACGCCGCCGCGCACGCCTTCCGCCGCCGCCACTACAGCGCGCACCGCATGACCGTCGCCGTGCAGGTTCCACACAACCCACACGTTCCATAAGCTCCAACACTGCAGCGCGCACCTTCACGTGGGGCGACGAGCGCAGCCTGCGCGCCGAGCCCGCCGCGCTGCACGCCGCCGCGCACGCCTTCCGCCGCCGCCACTACAGCGCGCACCGCATGACCGTCGCCGTGCAGGTTCCACACGTTCCACTCGTTCCATAAGCTCCAACACTGCAGCGCGCACCTTCACGTGGGGCGACGAGCGCAGCCTGCGCGCCGAGCCCGCCGCGCTGCACGCCGCCGCGCACGCCTTCCGCCGCCGCCACTACAGCGCGCACCGCATGACCGTCGCCGTGCAGGTTCCACACGTTCCACTCGTTCCATAAGCTCCAACACTGCAGCGCGCACCTTCACGTGGGGCGACGAGCGCAGCCTGCGCGCCGAGCCCGCCGCGCTGCACGCCGCCGCGCACGCCTTCCGCCGCCGCCACTACAGCGCGCACCGCATGACCGTCGCCGTGCAGGTTCCACACGTTCCACTCGTTCCATAAGCTCCAACACTGCAGCGCGCACCTTCACGTGGGGCGACGAGCGCAGCCTGCGCGCCGAGCCCGCCGCGCTGCACGCCGCCGCGCACGCCTTCCGCCGCCGCCACTACAGCGCGCACCGCATGACCGTCGCCGTGCAGGTTCCACACGTTCCACTCGTTCCATAAGCTCCAACACTGCAGCGCGCACCTTCACGTGGGGCGACGAGCGCAGCCTGCGCGCCGAGCCCGCCGCGCTGCACGCCGCCGCGCACGCCTTCCGCCGCCGCCACTACAGCGCGCACCGCATGACCGTCGCCGTGCAGGTTCCACACGTTCCACTCGTTCCATAAGCTCCAACACTGCAGCGCGCACCTTCACGTGGGGCGACGAGCGCAGCCTGCGCGCCGAGCCCGCCGCGCTGCACGCCGCCGCGCACGCCTTCCGCCGCCGCCACTACAGCGCGCACCGCATGACCGTCGCCGTGCAGGTTCCACACATTCCATAAGCTCCAACACTGCAGCGCGCACCTTCACGTGGGGCGACGAGCGCAGCCTGCGCGCCGAGCCCGCCGCGCTGCACGCCGCCGCGCACGCCTTCCGCCGCCGCCACTACAGCGCGCACCGCATGACCGTCGCCGTGCAGGTTCCACACGTTCCACTCGTTCCATAAGCTCCAACACTGCAGCGCGCACCTTCACGTGGGGCGACGAGCGCAGCCTGCGCGCCGAGCCCGCCGCGCTGCACGCCGCCGCGCACGCCTTTCGCCGCCGCCACTACAGCGCGCACCGCATGACCGTCGCCGTGCAGGTTCCACACGTTCCACTCGTTCCATAAGCTCCAACACTGCAGCGCGCACCTTCACGTGGGGCGACGAGCGCAGCCTGCGCGCCGAGCCCGCCGCGCTGCACGCCGCCGCGCACGCCTTCCGCCGCCGCCACTACAGCGCGCACCGCATGACCGTCGCCGTGCAGGTTCCACACGTTCCACTCGTTCCATAAGCTCCAACACTGCAGCGCGCACCTTCACGTGGGGCGACGAGCGCAGCCTGCGCGCCGAGCCCGCCGCGCTGCACGCCGCCGCGCACGCCTTCCGCCGCCGCCACTACAGCGCGCACCGCATGACCGTCGCCGTGCAGGTTCCACACGTTCCACTCGTTCCATAAGCTCCAACACTGCAGCGCGCACCTTCACGTGGGGCGACGAGCGCAGCCTGCGCGCCGAGCCCGCCGCGCTGCACGCCGCCGCGCACGCCTTCCGCCGCCGCCACTACAGCGCGCACCGCATGACCGTCGCCGTGCAGGTTCCACACGTTCCACTCGTTCCATAAGCTCCAACACTGCAGCGCGCACCTTCACGTGGGGCGACGAGCGCAGCCTGCGCGCCGAGCCCGCCGCGCTGCACGCCGCCGCGCACGCCTTCCGCCGCCGCCACTACAGCGCGCACCGCATGACCGTCGCCGTGCAGGTTCCACACGTTCCACTCGTTCCATAAGCTCCAACACTGCAGCGCGCACCTTCACGTGGGGCGACGAGCGCAGCCTGCGCGCCGAGCCCGCCGCGCTGCACGCCGCCGCGCACGCCTTCCGCCGCCGCCACTACAGCGCGCACCGCATGACCGTCGCCGTGCAGGTTCCACACGTTCCACTCGTTCCATAAGCTCCAACACTGCAGCGCGCACCTTCACGTGGGGCGACGAGCGCAGCCTGCGCGCCGAGCCCGCCGCGCTGCACGCCGCCGCGCACGCCTTCCGCCGCCGCCACTACAGCGCGCACCGCATGACCGTCGCCGTGCAGGTTCCACCCGTTCTACCTGTTCCACCCGTTCCCCCGTTCCACCCGTTCCACACGTTCCACACGTTCCACCCGTTCCACCCGTTCCACAAGTTCCACCTGTTCCACACGTTCCACACGCTCCACACGTTCAACACGTTCCACCCGTTCCACCCGTTAAACCCGTTCCACCCGTTCCACACGTTCCACCTGTTCCACCCGTTCCACCCGTTCCACACGTTCCACCCGTTCCACACGTTCCACCCGTTCCACCCGTTCCACACGTTCCATCCGTTCCACACGTTCCACTCGTTCCGACCGTCCCATAAGTTCCAACACTGCAGCGCGCACCGCATGACCGTTGCCGTGCTGGTTCCACCCGTTCCACACGTTCAGACCGTTCTAAAGTTCCAACACTTAGGCTAGGCGCGCACTAGTGACTTTTTGTCACCGTGATTTTTCGTCACCGCGTCCATCATCCCTAATGAAGGTGCGCGCATTTGGATACGTGACAATTCGGTGACTTTTTGTCCGCGGAGGACGCCAACATGCCCGTGACGCAACAAAATGTCACTTGTCATATGTACGTAGGTTGGCAAACATGGTGTAGAACTTTCCACTTATCAGCCTATTACTCCAAAGCGGGTGAACCCAATACTTTTTATCATTGTATTTTTGAAGTGAAACTTCTTTATAATCGTTGTGATTTCAAACCAGATGCAACGAAAAAACGACAGGGAAGGGCGCGCCGCGCTGCATGCCACTAATTTCAAATTAGTTTTTTTTAATTAGTTTGGCAAAGAAGTTTCACTTCTATCGTGTGTGAATCGCACACACACCTTTTTTTATTTTCTATTTCTAAAAACGAGTACACAGACAACCGTCTCTTCGAGATCCATCTTATCGAATGCAAGAAACTGTCACCGCAAGTGTGCGCAGTCACGAAAGTTTGGTGACGTGACAGTGACAAAGAATTTTTTGTCACGGTGACAAATGTCACTAGTGCGCGCTTAGCCTTAAGCGCGCACCGCATGACCGTCGCCGTGCAGGTTCCACCCGTTCCATACGTTCCACAAGTTAAAACTGTTCCAATGGTTCAGTAAGTTCCAACCGTTCCACTTGATTCATAAGTTCCAACCGTTCCAACCTTTCTATCTGTTGCATTTATTTTTAGATTATTAATAAGTAGTTGTTAAATAATTATGGTAACAAAAACTAGTTAATGTGTAATATAAAATACAATTAATTTCCAAATTAAATTGTGTAATAAATTTAGACCATAATTATCTTTATACTAAACCTTTAATAATAATAACATATGATTTTTAATGTTTACATTTATTATAAAATCTTCCAGGCTCGAATGGACCTTGCGGCTCTAGAACAGTACGTTATAAACACGTTTGGACAAATACCTACTAACAAACTGCCGGCCGACGATTTCACAGATTATGCCTTCAAACCAGAGATGGTTTTACCGGAGTTCAAGAGTATTTACTACGTGAAACCAGTCAGTGATACTACTGAGGTAAGTTTACTCATACTAGTTACTACTGTTATAAATGCAAAAATTTGTATGAATTTTTTGTTATTCAGTTTCTCCAGAACAGTTGAACGGATCTACATTTTGGCACAAGGATAGGTTATAGCACAATTTTTATTTAACATGCGTATAATATGCGGTCGATTGTTTCTAAGATAGGTAATGACTATTATGCCCAGACTCTTAGTAGGAATAGATTTTACAAATCTTTAGTAAAAGCAGGGTTTTTGCCGCTGCCAATCATACCAATGGGTGTTAAATTGTTGATGTTTGGTGTACCAAGTGCTAAAAGTCAGTTTGAAATAGCACAATGCTACTTTTTACACCCGAAAAATGTACAGTCTAGGTACAATAGATTCTAATGCGAACGCAATTGTGAACCACTGCTAGTAAAACCCGAAAATGTGTATAACTTTAAATAATAAACAACAGAAATAAGTTTATCAGAACATTTCACCACATGTCAAAATTATGATAAAAATCAAGATGAAATCGATATGATCCTTGTAAAATGAATGTTATTTATTATTTCAGGTGCATTTAACATGGTGCATGAGATCGTTGCTGTCGGAATACGAGTCGAAACCCCATCAGTATATCGCCTACCTACTGGGCCACGAAGGCAAGGGTAGCTTACTCTCGTATTTGAGGAATAAGTAAGTTTATTTCGCTCATTAGGTATATTGTCATATCCACCCATATATTGAATCTTCACGATATCTCTGAAACCATAAGGCGTAGAGACTTGAAATTTGATAGGAATATTCCTTTCGCCGAGTAGAGGTCAACTAAGACGGATTTTACGAAATTCCACCCACAAGAGGGGGTTGCGGGGGTTAATAACATTTATGGCAAAACAACGTTTGTGAGGTCAGCTAGTATTGTCATATACTGTATATCACACCCTTCATACTAATTTTTAACCTACTTCAAAAAAAAGGAGTAGGTTCTCAATTCGATTTTTTTAAGAGCGCTATCACACAATCGAAGTTCTCGGTTTTAGGTAAATTAGACGGCGCGCGGCAGTGGTCGCGTACGTGTGCGTCTCGTTAAAGTACGCTACGCACACATGCAAGACGCTTTGAGTCTTATTCCAAGAGCCAAACCAACTTGAGACTTTCCGAAATAAATTAAATTATTACTTTTAAATAAAGTTCGTGAAATATTATTTTATTATTTAAATTAATAACATTAATTTTTTGTATTGTCATTAATAATTTTGTAATTTTAAATACTAAAAAAATCGTGAAAAAATAAAATTGTTGTCCTACTTTTTTAATTTTTTAAAGTAATAAATATGTGTATAATATTTTGCTATTGTGCCTAATTATTTTGTAAACATTGTACTTAAGACGCGCATGCATCGTTTTGATTTTAATATTCATTAGAAAAATTATAATTGTCAATTAGTAGGTTATAGGGTCATAAAAATAACTTGATTCTATTGAAATAAGGTCTTAAAAATCATTTTATAAACTTAAAGGAGTGTTTTAGACCATAGATAAGTATAATATGGTGTACATTTTAGACCATAGAACTGAATAACTTTTACCATGGGACAAACATTAAAATCAAGAAAATAATTCTGCTGTTACTGCGGCCTATAAACGCTTGCAATGCCTAAGCTCTAATAATTGTGTTTGCTTGCAAACGATAAAAAAACCGACTTCAGTTACATAGACAAGTAGTACAACGTAATAAAACTCACAAATAGTCAAGTAAATACGCGCTATTAAAGAATACTAAAAAAGTTGTTATCAGATCTCGATCTAATTTAAACAAGACTACAAAACAAGTATTAGCTTTCGATTAAAGTAAGAATCATCAAAATCGGTACACCGAGTAAAAAGTTATGCGGTATAATACAACGTAGGTTGACGAAAAAGTTGTCAAGTAAAAACGCATTATTAGATATAACTGTAAAAGTAAGTACTTGTCAAATCTCAATTAAATTTAAATGGGACCACATGACACGCAACACCTTTCAATTAAAACAAAATTGATCGAAATCGGTCTACCCAGTCAAAAGTTCTGAAGTAACACACATAAAAAAAATACAGTCGAATTGAGAACCTCCTCCTTTTTTGAAGTCGGTAAAAAAAGGAATCACACTGTTACTTTTAAACATATTTTTTGTAAATATGTTCTTTTTTCAATAAATAATCAAAAAGTGTTGGTTGCGCTCTCAGACTAAGAACCAAGGTTGCGCTACATTCGCTAATTGGTGAGATTACGTGACACAGCAACAGCGAGCGATACGTCCTCCCTCCGTGAGCGCTTGGCGCTGTCTAAAGTTACAGACCGCGAGTCCCGAGATTTATAGAGGATTTTAGCACTACATACAATAATTTTTACATTACTTATTATTTCATTTACATGGACAATTTTTTTTTTCAAGCAAGGTAACATAGTAAGCTTCGTAATTACTTACTTTTTGTTTGAATTTGGATTATATATTCATAGATAAAAAATATAATTTCGGACGAAATATTATCAGTAACTCTCTGTTTTGCAGAATTATTTATGATGTATTACTGTATGAAACATAATAAATTGAATTAACCACTCCAAAGTAGAAGATACAGTTGTACCATAAACATTTTTAAAAATAGTTAAATTATTATATCTTCAATGTAACAAAGCATGAAACGATGCCCAAAACTAAAATTTTCTGAAACATCCTTTCCAGAGACAAAGTTTTTACTGATTTACGTAAACAAATTGAAATATTTATTTAATGCATTTCCAAGAATACGAATCAAACTTTCTTGGCCATATATAATTTTTTTAATTTGTGGATTTATATAAACCATAATCACACATCAAAACTCGAGTCAAACGCTCAAATCCAAGAAAAATTGTAATAGCCCTCTTAATGCGGTTGTTTAGAGGTAATGTTTAAAACAAAAAGGAAGTTTACGTATTTACGAATGAAAAAAAAATCCCTTAAATAACAAATTTACGAATGAACTAAAATCTCTCTGGTCTACGTATAAGTTATCATTGATGTTTTCCATTTAAATTATTAGAAGAAAAGATCTTAAAACGCCATCTTTTGGATTTGTAGATAAGCATCTTTCACAACATCCTCTATGTTTTGCCTCTCGGTTACGGGTGTCTGTCAACACACCGATCGTATAACAATAAAAATATGCTTGAAAATAACACCATCAGTACACTCAAAGTAATTTATGTGTTTAAATTTTCAGAGTATGGGCGCTTGGCATCTACACGGGCAACACTGAAAGCGGTATTGACTATACGTCCATGTATAGTTTGTTCTCCATACACATTGTACTCACTAAAGACGGACTGGATCACGTTGACGAGGTACCATACACATACTTTTTTATTTTTATTTTTTAAAGGATGGCCTACTGATGACACAAAAAAAATTGTTAATTATGTATAGATATCTAATGTTGTAAATATACAGTGGATATATAATACTAGCCGACCCGTGCCCACTTCGTTGGGCGTTAATTATTTTTGTTATGCAAATAATATACTTACATATACATACCTACTTAAGTTTTCATCTCGCTCACATAAAACTACCACCCCCCGTTTCAGCCCCAAAAAGGGTTGATTTCTCAAAATACATTACACCTCAACACCATCTATAGAGCATACATTTTGAATTTCAAGTCTCTTACTTCAAAAACATAGGACTTTCATACAAACTTCCAACCCCCGTTTAACCCCCTTAGGGGTGGAATTTCGTAAAATCCGTTCTTAGCTGACCTCTACTTATCGAAAGGAATATTGCTACCAAATTTCAAGTCTCTACGCCTGATGGTTCCAGAGATATCGTGATGAGTCAATGGGTGGGTTACTCTTATATATATATAGAAGATACAGGTGCGTTAATTTAAAGCATATACACTACATACCATTTCTAAGCATTATAACATTCTGTTAAAGATTATATTTATGCTTACATATGTGGTTTTAATTGTGCTATATTTCATGCAAGACATGACTATATTTTATGCCCCGTCCATACGCTTGGTGTTCGCCACGAACACGAACAAAGTTCCAAACATCGACCACAATCATCAAACACAAACAGTCGTCCTCACGCTTGACGAACGTGTTAGTATTTTGTGGATCGGCAAACATGACGGACGAATAACGCGGCGGCATGGCGGACGGATAAAATCTATAATGTACTTAATACTACTAAAATAAATATACTGTACTACTACTGTAACTAACTACTACTGTACTAGTAAAATAAACATACTGTTTTACGATTATTTATCGAATAATAATTTAATGTAATTCATTTAAATATTTTTAAATGAAGAAATAAAACCTTTACATGACGTCACACAAACAATATTAAAACATGATTTTGAGTACCTAAAAGGCGCATAAAGCATAATGTAAATAACGCGCCAAAAACTGCGACAAGTAATGTATGTACTCTAAGCTGCGACAAGTCCACCACCCGTGAAGCTCGCGCGCATACTGATCGCTGGCCAAACGTGTGGATACACCGCGAACTGTTTGCCAAACATCCTTTGATCTGTGAAGAAAAACCGACACCGATGCCGAACACTGCCGAACACTGCCGAACACAAACACGAACAGGCGAACAACGACAAACACCCATCCACACGTTCGTTTTTGCTGTTTGCTGTTCGCTGTTCGCCATTGTTCGTCAAGCGTGTGGATGGGGCTTAAAATGATTTATTGTTCTTTAAATTACTAACTGTTGAGTTAGCTTAGCAGAATCTACATTCAGATATTAAGCGCTGACCTTCAATTTTACTTTAACATTTTAGGGATATAGGTACAACTATTTAATGAGTACCAAATATTTTAACATTTTATTTATTGAACAAATCTATTTTCTGTTTGCAACACTACTATCGGTAATAATCCTCAATATCCTTGTCGATACCTAAAGCTTCTAATTTAAAAAATATTTACAGGTTCTTGAAGCGGTATTCTCTTACATCCACATGTTAAAGAAAATTGGACCCTCTGAAAGAATATTCAAAGAATTAAAGGTACGTAAAGTTACTAACATAATGGTCTAAGTCGCTTAGTGGAACGCACCCAATCTATACGTGTCAACAGATTAAAAATTTCTTATTATCTTGATGTTACAATTTTCACTTAAACTTAAAAAAAATTAACAATATTTCCAGGATTTTTAGGCAACCCATTTTTAATATATTATCTAATATACTAAATCTATACTAATATATAAAGCTGAAGAGTTTGTTTGTTTGTTTGAACGCGGTAATCTCTGGAACTACTGAGCCGATTTGAAAAATTCTTTCAGTGTTAGATAGCCCATTTATCGAGGAAGGCTATAGGCTATGTGTCATCACGCTAAGACCAATAGGAGCGGAGTCCACGCCGACGAAGTCGCGCGCAGAAGCTAGTGTATTATAAAGTATGTTTCATTCTATTATCAGCTCGGTAAAGATCGACTTAAGTTCCGATCTTCTACCATAAGAGATGTTATATCTATACAAATTGACACTTGCGAGGATCGAACTGGCGATGTATATATATATTCTTTATTGCACCAAGTAATTTTATAATAGTTATTATAATATAGGAAGTTGGCAAGGGCGAACTTTTCTCTAAAAGAGATCTCTTCCAGTCAACCCATAGAAGTAGTCATGTATAGAAGTGTAAAATTATTACTTCGTATGTAACTAATTTAATGTTAATCGCAGACGATAGAAGAGACAAGTTTCCGTTTCGAGACGGAGTCTCAGCCTTCAGATTATGTGGAAACCCTGTCTGAAAACATGCACTTTTTCCCGCCGGAGCACTACATTACTGGCGACAAGCTGTACTACAAGTTTGATCCTAAGGTAAATTATTTTTATTGATTCAGATGTTTTTATACTTTGTAATATAGAGAGCTGAGTAAGTGTAGTTGAACCGTGTACGTTCGTCGTTCTTGTCTGTATATGTGAATGTTACTGTATTATTTAAAGCAAATAAAAAGTTTTCAGAATATCTATTTATAGTAGATTACTATGACCTTAAGAAACAGCAAGTAAAAAACAAAAATGTTATTTAAAATTTAATATAACTTCGCCATACTACCACACTGCCACAGAAAACCTGATATGAACATTGTCAGATATTATTATAAAATTAAATTATGCCTATTTCACTTACATTTAATTGCCGTTCGAATATTATTTGTAAAATACCATTTAATAAATATTTACTATACATTATCAGGGTATCACGGAATTACTGGATTGCATGACAGCTGATATGGTGAATGTCATGATACTGTCCAACAAGCACTCTGTGCCCATAGAGTATGATTCCAAGGAGGAGTGGTTTGGCACTGAATACAAAAGAATTGGTGAGGATTTTTTTTTTAATGTAAAGGATGTAAACATCTTAACCAAACTGAACTGAACATGCATGTCAATGACATATTATCATTTAATATTTAAGTGTATCCACTTCTAGTATGCTTATTATTTAAAGTCTGTGGGAGCCGTAGCTTGTCCGATATTATTGTCTTACACATAGTGTGGATATGGCTTGTTAACTTGTGTGGCGTCTCCACATATATCTATATAATACATTATTTTATTGCTTCCACCATTCAATAGCTCGTTCGTTCGCTAAGCTTGTTAATTTTTTTAATCACACATATAGACAAATTTCAAAGATGTAAAGTGCAATTTTGTAACCATTAAACTTTTATAAATAGATTACCCAAACTGTCCAACCCTCAATTGGAGCAAGAATTTACCCCAAGTGATAATCTCCCAGAAATTATATCAAGAATAGTAAAAATATTTAAAAAAAAACACACACACTCAGTTGAATTCTTAAACATTTAGACAAACCTGCAGCCTGGCTCGAGAAATGGTCGTCAGTGGAGCCCTTCACAGACTTATATTTACCGGAGAAAAATATATATATTACCACAAACTTTGACTTGGTACCACCGGCACTGCCATATGAAGAGGAGGCTGAGAGGCTTGGAGTAGATCTCAAGAATAGTTCAATTAAAGACATAAATAAGAAAACACCTCCTGGTGAGAAGACCACCAAAGTATTGTCTCAAGGGGACTTGATAGCTACTGTTAATAACTTTAGGTGAGTGTTATTTACATTTGTATCAATATTATATACGCAAATATGTGTATGGATTGACGGATGCATGGTTATTTTATTTTTAATGGATTACAAAAAAAAATACAACATAACATTAGGCTTGTATATGTTTGACGCTCCAGACTGGACCAGCCCAACCTGCTCCGCAAGAGCCGCCACTACGAGCTGTGGTACAAGCCGGACTTCAAGTTCCGCCTGCCCACCGCGCTGCTCTACTTCTACTTCATCACGCCTCTCAGTCTGCGATCTCCACGCGAGTGTGTTCTCCCTCTACTTGCACACACGCACGCGCACGCACGCACGCACACGTAACACACGCATACACACACACACACACACGCACACACACACACACACACGCACGCACACATATATATATACACACACACACACACATACACATACGCGCAAGAATACAACTAGGGTAGCAAACAATCATACTGAATCACAGACCACAGAAATACTATAGACATGGTAAGGGGCGTGACGCGTGTTACCGAGCTTATGATCAGGCGATCATGCTGTTAACAAACGCATCTCAGTCGTAGTACAGACGCGGGTGACGTATTTAGTGACTTAAAAAATATTAAAATGCCGTGTTGTGTAGTATTGTCGTGTCGACAAGGGAGCTAAGGTCTAAAAGTTACCCCAGGAATGATTTCCTTTCACATATAAGTAGTAATTTACTGTAATTATTAATATTTGGAAAAAAGCCAGTCCTCTACAATGATTTTGACTTACAATTCATAATTGTAACAGTAACGATATACACTGCTGGCTAACCATTACCGATAGTCTGGGAACAACGCGCGTAATGCGCAATCTATTGCGCGGCTATAGTTACGCTCGCTACGCACTAATTCTTGGAGTACCAGGCGTCAGTGGCCCGCCATATTATCGACTTTACTAGTTGAGCAACGAATGCCTAATCCGTAGTTTATCGATAAATTGAATCTTTTTTTATTATAAAAGGTTTTTCGTTCGATGTTTATTATCACGTTTAAGACATAAGTATACTATATGTACAATTCGAATTTCATTTTTTATATCCATTTTTATTAGATTTCAAATTTTAATGAGTGAATGATTTTTAAAATTCACTTCACCGTGTCTTTCAGTTTATTTCATGCTTGGCTCCTACTGTTTCATCCCGATAGTTTTTCGTATATATTTTTTTGAACCCTCAGTTTCATATTGGTTTTAATAAATTTCTGACATTTGATTAGTATCCCAACAGTTTTATAGAACTACAGTCTACAGTAATAGGAAACTACCAGTTGACTATTAATGTGAGGTATTTAATGTGTAATCAGTGAACATAGATAATAATAATTATTGAATTTTATTGAAATAATACTCGTCCGTGTTATCATTTATCGATAAATCTGCAATGTTTATCGAAATGCCCACGGCCCTAGAGACTCATCTATGATTGTAGTAACGTGTAGCAATGCGTACACGCACACTACTTCGTAGCCAATTAGGATTAAGATTTTAATGTTGTAAATTGTGTGCGAACTTTAATATAATTGTGTGGGTGTAAAAGTTGGCTACGCTGGTTCTGAAGCAAATAACGTTCGATGCCGTCTCCATATACTCCGTGTACTGAATCATACTGATACATCTGATTACCTGGTGGTAAGTGGTTACTGTAGACTAAAGACGCCTGCAACACCTCCCCAGGAGCCTTACATGCCACAGATAAACAACACTACTTGAGACCAGTGTTGTTCAGCTGTGATCTGATGTAAGATTGAAGGAAGTGCTTCCCCAGATGGGCTACTCCAGATTTTGAGCAGGATATATCACGCTGTGACCGACCTCAAAAGAATATACCTGTATACATGCATTCATGTACTGTTTCTGATACTATAATATTCAAGAAAAATTATGTACGACATAGTAAATTATTTATATTAATTTAATAAATTTTCCAGGGCGTGTCTGATTGACCTCTGGACTGATGTGCTACAACAAGGACTAAAGGTAATTTTATTATAAAACATGTACAAGGCAATGGCGTCAGGTTTTGCGCTTAAATTTTATAACGACAATAAAATATTGTTATACTTTATTATAACCAAAACATTTATGAACTTAAAAATATGTTAAATCTATTTTGGACATCTCTACTTATTGTAAAATAATATATTGTAAAGCAGCGGTCGGCAACCTTTCGGCAGGCAAGAGCCACAAGGTGGCAAAATAAACTAAAGGCGGGCCGCACTTGTGATATTTAACCCTAGATTCTACCTGATACCTATCGTATAATTGGTCATATCCATAAAAAAAAAACTAAAATGGTATTAAAATTGTTAAAACATACGGAATTTAATTCGTACACGTAACACTTACATTATGTTTATATGTTTGGGCTTTATAGCTAGAAAAATAACCAGAAAAAAATTATTCACGGGCCGCAAGTAACACGTCCGCGGCCCGCGTGTTGCCGACCGCTGTTGTAAAGAGGAAAGCCCTGTTAGTTAATATTTAATCAATAACTTGGACTAATGAACTAATTTAAAAAATATCTATCATAATGTTAACCATATGTATATAGTAAACACATAGGCTATAAATATTACATAAAGGATCATAGTAGGAGAGCAATTGACATAATTTCAAACGCGGGTAAAATCGTGTGTGTAAGTAATAAGTGATCATTTTTCACAGGAAGATGTATATCCGGCAAGCATGGCTGACCTCAGTCATTATCTATACGTTTCTGACAAAGGACTGACGTTAAAAGTTAGCGGCTACAATCAAAATTTACACGTAAGTACTTTCTTATGAATTTATTATTTTGCTGGTTAGTTGGCATGAAATTCGTAGAGTACATAATAGTAGGAATAGGAGCAGTAATGTAACTAGCCTTTCATGCGGTGCTAGGTTCTATAACCGCGCCCTTGGAAAAACGTTTATATACTTACTACTAGCTGACCCCGCGAACGTTGTTTTGCCATATATGTTATTAACCCCCGCAACCCTCTCTTGTGGGTGGAATTTCGTAAAATCCGCGTAAAATTCTTAGCTGACTTCTACTCGGCGAAAGGAATATTCCTACCAAATTTCAAGTCTCTACGCCTTATGGTTTCAGAGATATCGTGATGAGTCAATATATGGGTGGAAATCTCTTTTATATACAGGGTGTTAGGGGAATGGTTAGCCATAGAGGTATGTTGGGTAGGGGGGGGTCATTTGGAAACTATTTAGGCTAACTTACCTATATGCAAAGTGTTACGGATTTTTTTTTATGATTATTTTTTCATTTTTCGAAAAAAGTGCCGAAAATTAGTGATTTGACCATCATATCTTTTTTATTTATTGATATATCAACGCCATTTCTTTTTTGTTTTGATAATCAATACATTGCGCATGTAAAATAAATGTGATTTAATTTAGAAAACATCTACAAAAAAAATGATTGGCCAAAGAAATCTTGACAGAGACAAAAAGTAAATCAAACCTTCATGTTTAGGTATAAATAAAAAAAAAAATTAAAGCCTCCAGACAATTTAAAATAATTTAAAAAATTACTCTAGTTAACACTGTTTTAAATAATATTACTTTCATTCACCTACCTTACTTACTTTTTTTTTAAATGATGAAATAACGAAATGGTTTCTACCTGAACCCGCACTCTACGCTGACAATTATAACAATAATTGTTATTACGCAGGGCGGTATGTCCCTGTACAGCACATGGTAAACTACCTGCTGTCTCTTTTTATCTTGGAATTTGGGGTATGAGTTTCCACGGGCACCACAAATGTCTCTCATAGGGTGAAATTAATACCGGTAGGTATCAAAATAAAACAAATCATAAATTCGAGTAACAAATTTATTTTACTTTTATAAATACAGTGAATTCGGTCGTGAATTTCCACAATCTACATCTTGACTTTGGCGACATGTTGGCGCAGCGGTCACAGCACTGGCTGATGCGCTGGCGGTCGCGCGTTTGATTCCCGCTCACGGCAGATATTTGTATTGGTCATATAGATGTTTGTCGTGGTCTGGGCGTTTGTGCTTGTGTAGGAGAAAATCCTACTGGGGGCCGTCGAGTGTGAAGCGTTTATTATTTAAAAAAAAAAAAAAACTTGACTGCTCTCATCAGGCGAGAATTTACATCCTTATTTGAAGATCATCCTTATTTCCAGTCATGTAGATTGTGGAAATTCACGACCGAATTCACTGTATTTATAAAAGTAAAATAAATTTGTTACTCGAATTTATGATTTGTTTTATTTTGATACCTACCGGTATTAATTTCACCCTATGAGAGACATTTGTGGTGCCCGTGGAAACTCATACCCCAAATTCCAAGATAAAAAGAGACAGCAGGTAGTTTACCATGTGCTGTACAGGGACATACCGCCCTGCGTAATAACAATTATTGTTATAATTGTCAGCGTAGAGTGCGGGTTCAGGTAGAAACCATTTCGTTATTTCATCATTTAAAAAAAAAGTAAGTAAGGTAGGTGAATGAAAGTAATATTATTTAAAACAGTGTTAACCAGAGTAATTTTTTAAATTATTTTAAATTGTCTGGAGGCTTTAATTTTTTTTTTTAATTTATACCTAAACATGAAGGTTTGATTTACTTTTTGTCTCTGTCAAGATTTCTTTGGCCAATCATTTTTTTTGTAGATGTTTTCTAAATTAAATCACATTTATTTTACATGCGCAATGTATTGATGATCAAAACAAAAAAGAAATGGCGTTGATATATCAATAAACAAAAAAGATATGATGGTCAAATCACTAATTTTCGGCACTTTTTTCGAAAAATGAAAAAACAATCATAAAAAAATCCGTAACACTTTGCATATAGGTAAGTTAGCCTAAATAGGTTCCAAATGACCCCCCCTACCCAACATACCTCTATGGCTAACCATTCCCCTAACACCCTGTATATAGATATATCCTAATTAGCTTTGCCCGCGACTTCGTCCACGTGGAATTTATCAAAAAAGTTATTGTTCAGTTTGCAGAGTATTAAAATAAATAAATATCTAAAATAAAACTACTCTAACTTACTCCTTACTACATCAGCTATCTGCCAATGTACCGTGTAAACATCCATATGCATTTAGTAATAAGTGGTTATTTTAATATTACAAACAGACACTCCAGCTTTTACGATGATATTGGTGGATAAAATAAGTTTACAGTTTTCTCAAACTGTGTAAGGTGATAAAGTACAGTATAAGGAATG
This sequence comes from Melitaea athalia, assembly GCA_905220545.2. Classification (NCBI taxonomy): domain Eukaryota; kingdom Metazoa; phylum Arthropoda; class Insecta; order Lepidoptera; family Nymphalidae; genus Melitaea; species Melitaea athalia. The sequence continues at coordinate 13,116,261 of HG992196.1, forward strand.
TGGTGCATTAATTTTCTAACATTTTTGATGAAAAAAGTATAAAAATCCGAAAAACATTTCTTTGGTTATATTATGGAAGTAAGGAGAACTATCTCTGTGTATGAAAAAGTATCCGTAAAAAGCGTCGAATAAGGGAAGCCTAGGATAAATTTTAAGGAAAGCGCCAAAAGTAATTACAATAATGAAGTCACGTTTTCTCACATCAGTATTTTGGTTATATTTACTAAAACATTTTATAGGCTAGGCTATGTAAATAGTTGAGGTTTTGTATACTGGCATTTCATTAAGTACTCTAGTTAAGAATTTTTTCTAATATTTGGACTCGGCAAACTATATTCCGTCTACAACAGCTATGTGCATATTGTAGTTTTTCGGACGCCAGCGCTGTTCTGGTAGGTATTGGAACCTTTATATTCAGTATACAGCTGGACACGTTTACAACTTTCACCCATATGAGATGGTTTTCCTTATCTCTAACCTCCATAGGTTATATCTGTACTGATGGCGGTTCTTTCAAATATATTTATTTGTAGATAAAATCACACCTTGTGTAGACAATCTCACAAACATAAAGGGCGCTGTCTGTCAGACGTTTGTTGACTGAACCAAAAGATGGCGTTCAAGAGGCAATTAAAATAAGGATAATCTTATACAATAATTGATAATAGATATAAAAAGCAATATATGCTTCCCTCCATGGTTTTATGCCCGTGTCTAGGAACCGTTGGTACCACCCTAGTTACGGAACTGACAAGAAGAGGCCGTCTACTAGTCACTATCAAATTAGCTGAATTCGTTTTTTGATGCAGCTCTTGTATAATAAAAACCATTTAACTCTTTTGACAAGTAGAGATTGGCGAAGTGGGATAGTCATAAGTTCGATTACTCGGGTGAAGTTTATTTTTCTGCCTCTTTCTCAATTTTTACAATATTCATATTCAAATTAAGCGACATTTCACAATTCGACTACTTGCATTAATAACTGTAAAAAAAAATACAGGATGTCTGGCGCGAACTTGGGGAGGCTTATGTCCAGCTGTGGACTGTGCAATAGGCTGAACTGACTGACTAACTTCTTATCTCTGTAATTGTTGTAAACAAAATTTTTACCGAAACCGATTTTATTAACCAACTAGCTGACCTGGCGAACTTCGTACCGCCTTTTTTTCTTAAATATAATAATTACATATACCAAAATAAAATATAGCCTATCTTTCAAGTTGGATCAAACTGCACACGGTGTGCAAATTTGATTAAAATCGGTTAAGTGGTTTAGGAGTCCATTGAGGACAGACATTGTGACACGAGATTTATATATATTAAGATTATATTATAAAAAATCCGAAAACATGTAAGGTAAAATCGGTGATGACGAGTAGGCGGCCTCTCCCTGTGAGTGGAAGTAGTAACGAGTGTGGTCGGTAGCTGCTGGTGGCGCTAGTGAGCCGCTCGCTGCGGGAGGGCACCGGCGCGCTGTCGCCCGCGCTGTTCCTGGCCGTGCGGGACGTGCGCGCGCGTCTCTACCACAACGTGCTCATCAAGCCCGCCAAGCTGGCCAAGTACGTCCCCCCACCTCTATGTTTACACCCTCTGAGTATATTGCCCGCGCTGTTCCTGGCCGTGCGGGACGTGCGCGCGCGCCTCTACCACAACGTGCTCATCAAGCCCGCCAAGCTGGCCAAGTACGTCCCCCCACCTCTATGTTTACACCCTCTGAGTATATTGCCCGCGCTGTTCCTGGCCGTGCGGGACGTGCGCGCGCGCCTCTACCACAACGTGCTCATCAAGCCCGCCAAGCTGGCCAAGTACGTCCCCCCACCTCTATGTTTACACCCTCTGAGTATATTGCCCGCGCTGTTCCTGGCCGTGCGGGACGTGCGCGCACGCCTCTACCACAACGTGCTCATCAAGCCCGCCAAGCTGGCCAAGTACGTCCCCCCACCTCTATGTTTACACCCTCTGAGTATATTGCCCGCGCTGTTCCTGGCCGTGCGGGACGTGCGCGCACGCCTCTACCACAACGTGCTCATCAAGCCCGCCAAGCTGGCCAAGTACGTCCCCCCACCTCTATGTTAAAAAAAAAACTTAGTAATTTATCAATTCACGTAGTTTTGAAAGCTTAAAATGTATACAACTCAATATTTTAGGGATGTCCGGATGGATATTCTACTAGAGCCGTACATATCGCCACGTGATAAAGCGGCTGTAATACATGACATAACTTTGTCAGAGCTTCAAGAATTTACTGAAAAACTGCTGGACAAATTATATGTACAGGTAAAGTTATTTATCATATACTTAACAGTAAAACATAATTTGCTTAAAATTCAAATTGAAATAATGTTTTTAACGTTTTCCTGCAGGTGCTGATACAAGGAAACATGCCTTGGTACGAAGCCATCAAAATATCCGAAAACGTACTGGACACCATCAAATGGGAACCACTGGCTGAGAACGAATTTCCCGAAGTAAGGAGATAATATTAAGTTATTACTGTTTGAGCTCACTAATATGCACTAATATTCCCTTGATTTATTAATTTGCAGGTATGATTAAAATAGTTTTTTTTTTGCATTAAACTATTCTTTTTGTTAAGGAAAGTTTCTAAGCATCAGTTCAACACATGTTCACAACTATGTCACAGTCTCGAGCTATGTGCTTCATTGACTGGATTTATTTTCGCTCGACCCAAGTGTTCCAGTGACTCTGTTCATTTTCACTCGAACCACATGTTCCAATGACTCAGTTTATATTCGTCCGAACTATGTAACAGAGCATACAATAACAATTGTCCAATAATATGCATACACTTGTTTCATGAACTACATTCATAGATACGAGGACTAATAAAAACCATCCAAAACTATGTGTTCCAATGACAAAATTTTCACTCGAGCCATATATTCCAATGAGGAAACTAGGCTCTACATACGAGAGATTAAGCCGGTGTCTCGTTTGTAGATCGCAGTGCACCAGTTGCCGCTGGGCGAGCGCAAGGCCCGCGTGGCGAGCTTCAACCGCGCGTCCACTAATAGCATCATAACCAATTACTACCAGGGTAACGTCGCCACGCCCGCCGACACCGCCACACTCGAGGTCGTCATGGTGAGTCATTTAAGACCGGTTTCTATATTCCAAAAACGTTTCATTTTGCTCATGAACAATCGAAAATGGGTCATTTTCTTATAGGAATCAGGTATCAGTTTAGTCCAGAAGGTGGGACCACTAGGTATCGGGAGAGTTAATGTCAAGCAGGCGGCCGGTCTTAAAATATACCATGCCAAATCTTATACACAATGAGTTCCATGACTCATAAGGGGATAAGGGCAGGGAGATGATGAATCAGGTATCAGTAAGTCAGCCGTCTTTGTCAAGTTCTTGACTTCTCTGGCTGATTCTGCAATTATAATCACATTCTAAACAACCTGCCGTTGTTTCCTTGGATGACAATATTGGAATATGTTAGTTCTGCTTTGATAATTTACAATTGTCATATAAAAATTGCCATAAATGTCGACGGCAGTAAGACGTGTATTTGATAAAGACTTTCCTTTCGTAGACGATGATGGAAGAGCCTGTGTTTGACGTGTTGCGCACCAAGGAGCAACTCGGTTACAGCGTCTTCAGCATGATGAGGTACACGTTTGGTGTGCTCGGCTTCTCTGTGACAGTGAATACGCAAGTCGATAAATTCAGGTGAGATTCATTGTAATTATAATTCTGTATCAATAATGGTAATTTAAAATAAAAATGGCGCCGTGTGAAACTCAAGAGAATAGAATAGGGCCCGTGTATATAAAACTGCCAAGTGTAACACGTGGTTCAATAAGTCTCGAGACTAAACACTAAAAAAAGGTCTTTTTTATAAAATTAATTTTTATTCATCAACATAGTCTCCTCCAAGAGCGATACAGTCCCTCCAACGCTTTTCTAACTTTTCTATCCCATGTGTGTAGAACGATTTGTCTTTGGCTTCAAAATAAGCCTCCGTTGCTGCGATAACTTCACTATTTGAGTCAAATTTCTTACCCTGAAGCATTTTTTTGAGGTCTGCAAACAGCCAGTAATCGCTGGGGGCCAAGTCTGGCGAATAAGGGGGATGAGGAAGCAATTCGAAGCCCAATTCGTTAATTTTGGCCATCGTTCTCACGGACTTGTGACAAGGCGCGTTGTCCTGGTGAAACACCACTTTCTTTTTGTTCATGTGAGGCCGTTTATCCGCAATTTCGTACTTCAATCGCTCCAATAAGCACATGTAATAGTCACTATTTATATTTTTCCCCTTTTCAAGGTAGTCGATGAAAAGCATTCCATGCGCATCCCAAAATATAGACGCCATAACCTTACCGGCCGATTTCTGAGTCTTTGGACGCTTCGGGCGGCTTTCACCAGCCGCTCTCCACTCCGCTGCCTGCCGATTGGATTCCGGAGTGAAATGGTATATCCAGGTTTCATCCATTGTTACATACCGACGTAAAAAATCCTTTTTATTATGATTCATCAGCGCCAAACATCGCTCTGAATCATTGATACGTTGTTCCTTTTGATCAGTTGTAAGCAAACGCGGCACCCACTTAGAAAAAAGCTTTTTCATGGCCAAATTTTTATGTAAAATAGTGAACCTATCTCTCGCAATTTTACCTTCCGATCTTCCAATACGATTTTGAGGACTTGGTAAATATTTTGTTGAGTCACTGCTTCATTTGGACGACCTGAGCGTTCCCCATCATTGGTGTCCATGCGACCGCGTTTGAAGTCGGCATACCACCGACAAATGGTTGCTTTAGAGGGAGCTGATCCTGCATAACATTTTATAAGCCACTGCTGTGCTTCAACGGTATTTTTTCCCATTAAAAAACAATGTTTTATCAACACGCGAAACTCGTTTTTTTTCCATTTTATCGAAATTACAACCGTAGCGTCACTTAAATGTTTCAAAATCAATAATTTTATTGTTCCATTTTTAAAAATTTGACACATATTCTTGTATTGATAGCCAGTACTTTTTAAAAATCAAAAGTTTTTAAAATATGCGCCATTTCCAGGTTAGTCTCGGGACTTATTGAACGATCTAGTATCTAAAAGGTGACTCAGGTAAAGCAAAACCGCACAATATCGGCGCTCGCTCTTCGAAAAATCTCCGCTCTTGCTCTCGATCTCGCTCTGAGTGACTATAAGAAGCTGGTATTAGTTATTATTTGCAAAAATCTCGTATTAATAAATTAAACATCTTGTCTGCAACTCGGATCTTTTTGGACAATCTTGTCAAACGCAATAGGCATGACGAAAGATTTTGAAAACCTCTTCCATAATGTTGGTACACATTTACTATTTACGAAAATACCTATATTTCGGTAAAAAACTTAAGTTTAAGGAAGTTTAAAACTATTTTTCTAATATGTTTTCAATGAGTGCGACAAAACGGCTGCAGGTGTCATGGCGTCGGCTCTGACGTCACAATTATAATACGTCATCCGTGTTTTACCTAAGGCCCACAACGCCTTTAATTGTTTATAACTTTTGCAATTTTTTATGTGCTAAAACACGCTTTTAGAATATTTTTCTAGGCGTCATTCCGAATTCCCGAACCTCCCTTTTCAATGGTGAATGACGCACTTCACACCCTGTTCCTCACACCCCCAAACTTAGTACGAGTACGTTATTTTGTCTCGAGGGCGAGCGACTAAGAGCCCGGCCCCATGTCCACGACACATTACGTCGTGCAGTTTTACGACACGACGTCGTGACTTTCTACGACACGACGTCGCATCTCCATAGGATCAACAGGTTTTCTGAACACAAATTGTTTTTGCAAACGAGGCGCTATCTTCATAAGTAGTTCTTCAAATTCAAATTCAAATTATTTTATTCAGCATAAAATTATTACAATTTCTTACTGAACGTCATGAGTCTACTACCAGTTCGGAAAGAAAAAGCCTCTGACCTGAGAAGAACTGGCGAAAGAAACTCAGCGGGACTAATATAATTTTTTAATCATGTTTTTTTTTTTCCAAAGAAGATTGAAATTTACAATAATTTCATAGGTTGAAATAGCCTGGAGGCGATCACATCATTCCCAAGGCGTACTGTCTTCTATAAAATCGTTAATCGAATAATATCCTTTAGTACCTACACAAACGTTCTTTTACAATTTTTTTAAATTTCGCAATAGAAGCTTTTTGAACGTTTTCTGGGAGCCTGTTGTATAAGCGTATACATTGTCCATAGAAAGAATTACTGACTCGGCGTAAGCGAGTTACAGGCATTACAAGTTTGTGTTTGTTCCTAGTATTAATGCTATGCATGTCGCAATTCCTGCGAAATTCGTGTATATTTTTATGAACATACATAACATTTTCGTACACATATTGAGAAGCAACAGTCAATATTTTTATTTCTTTAAACTTATCTCTTAATGATACTCTAGGGCCTAAACTATAAATTGCACGAATAGCTCTTTTCTGCAGGACAAAAATAGTATTAACGGTAGCTGCATTTCCCCATAATAAGATTCCATAGGACAAAACAAAACTTGATATCGTCTTTCTAAAATATTCAAAAAATTTCGCATGCCCACATATTTTTAGCGCTACATAATTATTTTCTTTTGAAACAACCTCCGTCTTGGTTCATTGTATACGTACATTTCTACGACACGACGTCGTGTCGTAGAAAGTCACGACGTCGTGTCGTAACACTGCACGACGCCGTGTCGTAAAACTGCACGATGTCGTGTCGTGGACATGGGGCCGGGCCCTAACTTATGCAGATAGTCGAATCGGCATACGAGGAAGTATTTTTCAGGATAATTGTCTGACTTTGCCTAGATTTGCTTTTCCTACAATCCTTAGAGCATTCAGCAAGAGCGTTCGAAGACAAGATATCAGCTTAAGATGATATACCAAATTCTCTATTTTTCATGAATGACTTTAGCTGTTAGACTACGCCTTAGGGAATTACTGAAATTCTCTGTTAAGTTAAATGATTCCATTCGTCTGTGAGAGTAAGAGTACATTCTTGCTTGTAGATAGGGGTTAGATAATGCATCAGGCGCGACTTATCTCGAGTTATCTACCATTAAGACTATTTCTGAGACTGAACTGTGTAAAAGCTGACAAAAGTTCATGGGAACTATTTGTTAGGATATAACAGCTGGGTGGACATTTCAATGTACGCCTGTGGCGTGCTTAAATTTCTTCCGATTGGACTCGACGAAGACAAATCCCCCCCATTAAATGCAAACCAGCTATTAAAATGGTGTGGTTGATACTCAGTTCTGTGACGAGGGTGCGATGGTAGAAACAGTAAAATGGCACAATGTTGAACCCCAGTCCTATTCGGAAACCTGAGCTTTTTTGCAGTCAGTTATATCTACCCTAAGGATCCCAATACTTTTATTGACATTTAGGTTAGCATTCTGAAAACTCGGTGCTACAATGAAGGGGGTCTTCTTAGCAATAAACGCGCAAACTTTACTCATCAATCGTGGTACGTCGCTCTCGATACTTGTCAAATTTGTCGTCATCGGACAAAAATAAAAGAACAATAGGCCACAAAAAATAGGAAACCTATAAGTATATAATAAAATCAACATAAGTGTATGTTTGGTCGGCAGCGTGGCGCACGTGGACAAGCGGATCGAGGCGTTCCTGAAGAAGTTCGCGCGCGACACGCGGCGCGGCGGCGAGCGTGCGGTGGCGACGGCGCGGCAGGCGCTCTCGCAGCTCAAGCACACCACCGACTACGAGCTCAAGGAGGAGGTACCGAGTGTGTCGTGTCGCAGTACTGTAGTATTGTAGCGACACGCGGCGCGGCGGCGCGGCAGGCGCTCTCGCAGCTCAAGCACACCACCGACTACGAGCTCAAGGAGGAGGTACCGAGTGTGTCGTGTCGCAGTACTGTGGTACTGTGGGACTGTAGTACTATAGTATTGTAGCGACACGCGGTGCGGCGGCGCGGCAGGCGCTCTCGCAGCTCAAGCACACCACCGACTACGAGCTCAAGGAGGAGGTACCGAGTGTGTCGTGTCGCAGTACTGTAGTATTGTAGCGACACGCGGCGCGGCGGCGCGGCAGGCGCTCTCGCAGCTCAAGCACACCACCGACTACGAGCTCAAGGAGGAGGTACCGAGTGTGTCGTGTCGCAGTACTGTAGTACTGTGGGACTGTAGTACTGTAGTATTGTAGCGACACGCGGCGCGGCAGGCGCTCTCGCAGCTCAAGCACACCACCGACTACGAGCTCAAGGAGGAGGTACCGAGTGTGTCGTGTCGCAGTACTGTAGTACTGTGGGACTGTAGTACTGTAGTATTGTAGCGACACGCGGGGCGGCAGGCGCTCTCGCAGCTCAAGCACACCACCGACTACGAGCTCAAGGAGGAGGTACCGAGTGTGTCGTGTCGCAGTACTGTGGTACTGTGGGACTGTAGTACTGTAGTATTGTAGCGACACGCGGCGCGGCGGCGCGGCAGGCGCTCTCGCAGCTCAAGCACACCACCGACTACGAGCTCAAGGAGGAGGTACCAAGTGTGTCGTGTCGCAGTACTGTAGTACTGTGGGACTGTAGTACTGTAGTATTGTAGCGACACGCGGCGCGGCAGGCGCTCTCGCAGCTCAAGCACACCACCGACTACGAGCTCAAGGAGGAGGTACCGAGTGTGTCGTGTCGCAGTACTGTAGTACTGTGGGACTGTAGTACTGTAGTATTGTAGCGACACGCGGCGCGGCGGCGCGGCAGGCGCTCTCGCAGCTCAAGCACACCACCGACTACGAGCTCAAGGAGGAGGTACCGAGTGTGTCGTGTCGCAGTACTGTAGTACTGTGGGACTGTAGTACTGTAGTATTGTAGCGACACGCGGCGCGGCAGGCGCTCTCGCAGCTCAAGCACACCACCGACTACGAGCTCAAGGAGGAGGTACCGAGTGTGTCGTGTCGCAGTACTGTGGTACTGTGGGACTGTAGTACTGTAGTATTGTAGCGACACGCGGCGCGGCGGCGCGGCAGGCGCTCTCGCAGCTCAAGCACACCACCGACTACGAGCTCAAGGAGGAGGTACCGAGTGTGTCGTGTCGCAGTACTGTAGTACTGTGGGACTGTAGTACTGTAGTATTGTAGCGACACGCGGGGCGGCAGGCGCTCTCGCAGCTCAAGCACACCACCGACTACGAGCTCAAGGAGGAGGTACCGAGTGTGTCGTGTCGCAGTACTGTAGTATTGTAGCGACACGCGGCGCGGCGGCGCGGCAGGCGCTCTCGCAGCTCAAGCACACCACCGACTACGAGCTCAAGGAGGAGGTACCGATCGTGTCGTGTCGCAGTACTGTAGTACTGTGGGACTGTAGTACTGTAGTATTGTAGCGACACGCGGCGCGGCAGGCGCTCTCGCAGCTCAAGCACACCACCGACTACGAGCTCAAGGAGGAGGTACCGAGTGTGTCGTGTCGCAGTACTGTAGTACTGTGGGACTGTAGTACTGTAGTATTGTAGCGACACGCGGCGCGGCGGCGCGGCAGGCGCTCTCGCAGCTCAAGCACACCACCGACTACGAGCTCAAGGAGGAGGTACCGAGTGTGTCGTGTCGCAGTACTGTAGTATTGTAGCGACACGCGGCGCGGCAGGCGCTCTCGCAGCTCAAGCACACCACCGACTACGAGCTCAAGGAGGAGGTACCGAGTGTGTCGTGTCGCAGTACTGTAGTACTGTGGGACTGTAGTACTGTAGTATTGTAGCGACACGCGGTGCGGCGGCGCGGCAGGCGCTCTCGCAGCTCAAGCACACCACCGACTACGAGCTCAAGGAGGAGGTACCGAGTGTGTCGTGTCGCAGTACTGTAGTATTGTAGCGACACGCGGCGCGGCGGCGCGGCAGGCGCTCTCGCAGCTCAAGCACACCACCGACTACGAGCTCAAGGAGGAGGTACCGAGTGTGTCGTGTCGCAGTACTGTAGTACTGTGGGACTGTAGTACTGTAGTATTGTAGCGACACGCGGCGCGGAAGGCGCTCTCGCAGCTCAAGCACACCACCGACTACGAGCTCAAGGAGGAGGTACCGAGTGTGTCGTGTCGCAGTACTGTGGTACTGTGGGACTGTAGTACTGTAGTATTGTAGCGACACGCGGGGCGGCAGGCGCTCTCGCAGCTCAAGCACACCACCGACTACGAGCTCAAGGAGGAGGTACCGAGTGTGTCGTGTCGCAGTACTGTAGTACTGTGGGACTGTAGTACTGTAGTATTGTAGCGACACGCGGCGCGGCAGGCGCTCTCGCAGCTCAAGCACACCACCGACTACGAGCTCAAGGAGGAGGTACCGAGTGTGTCGTGTCGCAGTACTGTGGTACTGTGGGACTGTAGTACTGTAGTATTGTAGCGACACGCGGCGCGGCAGGCGCTCTCGCAGCTCAAGCACACCACCGACTACGAGCTCAAGGAGGAGGTACCGAGTGTGTCGTGTCGCAGTACTGTAGTACTGTGGGACTGTAGTACTGTAGTATTGTAGCGACACGCGGCGCGGCAGGCGCTCTCGCAGCTCAAGCACACCACCGACTACGAGCTCAAGGAGGAGGTACCGAGTGTGTCGTGTCGCAGTACTGTGGTACTGTGGGACTGTAGTACTGTAGTATTGTAGCGACACGCGGGGCGGCAGGCGCTCTCGCAGCTCAAGCACACCACCGACTACGAGCTCAAGGAGGAGGTACCGAGTGTATCGTGTCGCAGTACTGTAGTATTGTAGCGACACGCGGCGCGGCGGCGCGGCAGGCGCTCTCGCAGCTCAAGCACACCACCGACTACGAGCTCAAGGAGGAGGTACCGAGTGTGTCGTGTCGCAGTACTGTAGTACTGTGGGACTGTAGTACTGTAGTATTGTAGCGACACGCGGCGCGGCAGGCGCTCTCGCAGCTCAAGCACACCACCGACTACGAGCTCAAGGAGGAGGTACCGAGTGTGTCGTGTCGCAGTACTGTAGTACTGTGGGACTGTAGTACTGTAGTATTGTAGCGACACGCGGGGCGGCAGGCGCTCTCGCAGCTCAAGCACACCACCGACTACGAGCTCAAGGAGGAGGTACCGAGTGTGTCGTGTCGCAGTACTGTAGTACTGTGGGACTGTAGTACTGTAGTATTGTAGCGACACGCGGCGCGGCAGGCGCTCTCGCAGCTCAAGCACACCACCGACTACGAGCTCAAGGAGGAGGTACCGAGTGTGTCGTGTCGCAGTACTGTGGTACTGTGGGACTGTAGTACTGTAGTATTGTAGCGACACGCGGCGCGGCGGCGCGGCAGGCGCTCTCGCAGCTCAAGCACACCACCGACTACGAGCTCAAGGAGGAGGTACCGAGTGTGTCGTGTCGCAGTACTGTGGTACTGTGGGACTGTAGTACTGTAGTATTGTAGCGACACGCGGCGCGGCAGTCGCTCTCGCAGCTCAAGCACACCACCGACTACGAGCTCAAGGAGGAGGTACCGAGTGTGTCGTGTCGCAGTACTGTGGTACTGTGGGACTGTAGTACTGTAGTATATTAGCGACACGCGGCGCGGCGGCGCGGCAGGCGCTCTCGCAGCTCAAGCACACCACCGACTACGAGCTCAAGGAGGAGGTACCGAGTGTGTCGTGTCGCAGTACTGTAGTACTGTAGTATTGTAGCGACACGCGGCGCGGCGGCGCGGCAGGCGCTCTCGCAGCTCAAGCACACCACCGACTACGAGCTCAAGGAGGAGGTACCGAGTGTGTCGTGTCGCAGTACTGTGGTACTGTGGGACTGTAGTACTGTAGTATTGTAGCGACACGCGGCGCGGCGGCGTGGCAGGCGCTCTCGCAGCTCAAGCACACCACCGACTACGAGCTCAAGGAGGAGGTACCGAGTGTGTCGTGTCGCAGTACTGTAGTACTGTAGTACTGTAGTATTGTAGCGACACGTTGCGCGGCGGCGCGGCAGGCGCTCTCGCAGCTCAAGCACACCACCGACTACGAGCTCAAGGAGGAGGTACCGAGTGTGTCGTGTCGCAGTACTGTAGTACTGTAGTATTGTAGCGACACGCGGCGCGGCAGGCGCTCTCGCAGCTCAAGCACACCACCGACTACGAGCTCAAGGAGGAGGTACCGAGTGTGTCGTGTCGCAGTACTGTGGTACTGTGGGACTGTAGTACTGTAGTATTGTAGCGACACGCGGCGCGGCGGCGCGGCAGGCGCTCTCGCAGCTCAAGCACACCACCGACTACGAGCTCAAGGAGGAGGTACCGAGTGTGTCGTGTCGCAGTACTGTGGTACTGTGGGACTGTAGTACTGTAGTATTGTAGCGACACGCGGCGCGGCGGCGCGGCAGGCGCTCTCGCAGCTCAAGCACACCACCGACTACGAGCTCAAGGAGGAGGTACCGAGTGTGTCGTGTCGCAGTACTGTAGTACTGTGGGACTGTAGTACTGTAGTATTGTAGCGACACGCGGCGCGGCAGGCGCTCTCGCAGCTCAAGCACACCACCGACTACGAGCTCAAGGAGGAGGTACCGAGTGTGTCGTGTCGCAGTACTGTAGTACTGTGGGACTGTAGTACTGTAGTATTGTAGCGACACGCGGCGCGGCGGCGCGGCAGGCGCTCTCGCAGCTCAAGCACACCACCGACTACGAGCTCAAGGAGGAGGTACCGAGTGTGTCGTGTCGCAGTACTGTGGTACTGTGGGACTGTAGTACTGTAGTATTGTAGCGACACGCGGCGCGGCGGCGCGGCAGGCGCTCTCGCAGCTCAAGCACACCACCGACTACGAGCTCAAGGAGGAGGTACCGAGTGTGTCGTGTCGCAGTACTGTAGTACTGTGGGACTGTAGTACTGTAGTATTGTAGCGACACGCGGCGCGGCAGGCGCTCTCGCAGCTCAAGCACACCACCGACTACGAGCTCAAGGAGGAGGTACCGAGTGTGTCGTGTCGCAGTACTGTAGTACTGTGGGACTGTAGTACTGTAGTATTGTAGCGACACGCGGCGCGGCAGGCGCTCTCGCAGCTCAAGCACACCACCGACTACGAGCTCAAGGAGGAGGTACCGAGTGTGTCGTGTCGCAGTACTGTAGTACTGTGGGACTGTAGTACTGTAGTATTGTAGCGACACGCGGCGCGGCGGCGCGGCAGGCGCTCTCGCAGCTCAAGCACACCACCGACTACGAGCTCAAGGAGGAGGTACCGAGTGTGTCGTGTCGCAGTACTGTGGTACTGTGGGACTGTAGTACTGTAGTATTGTAGCGACACGCGGCGCGGCAGTCGCTCTCGCAGCTCAAGCACACCACCGACTACGAGCTCAAGGAGGAGGTACCGAGTGTGTCGTGTCGCAGTACTGTGGTACTGTGGGACTGTAGTACTGTAGTATTGTAGCGACACGCGGCGCGGCAGTCGCTCTCGCAGCTCAAGCACACCACCGACTATGAGCTCAAGGAGGAGGTACCGAGTGTGTCGTGTCGCAGTACTGTGGTACTGTGGGACTGTAGTACTATAGTATTGTAGCGACACGCGGCGCGGCGGCGCGGCAGGCGCTCTCGCAGCTCAAGCACACCACCGACTACGAGCTCAAGGAGGAGGTACCGAGTGTGTCGTGTCGCAGTACTGTGGTACTGTGGGACTGTAGTACTGTAGTATTGTAGCGACACGCGGCGCGGCGGCGCGGCAGGCGCTCTCGCAGCTCAAGCACACCACCGACTACGAGCTCAAGGAGGAGGTACCGAGTGTGTCGTGTCGCAGTACTGTAGTACTGTGGGACTGTAGTACTGTAGTATTGTAGCGACACGCGGCGCGGCAGGCGCTCTCGCAGCTCAAGCACACCACCGACTACGAGCTCAAGGAGGAGGTACCGAGTGTGTCGTGTCGCAGTACTGTAGTACTGTGGGACTGTAGTACTGTAGTATTGTAGCGACACGCGGCGCGGCAGGCGCTCTCGCAGCTCAAGCACACCACCGACTACGAGCTCAAGGAGGAGGTACCGAGTGTGTCGTGTCGCAATACTGTAGTACTGTGGGACTGTAGTACTGTAGTATTGTAGCGACACGCGGCGCGGCGGCGCGGCAGGCGCTCTCGCAGCTCAAGCACACCACCGACTACGAGCTCAAGGAGGAGGTACCGAGTGTGTCGTGTCGCAGTACTGTGGTACTGTGGGACTGTAGTACTGTAGTATTGTAGCGACACGCGGCGCGGCGGCGCGGCAGGCGCTCTCGCAGCTCAAGCACACCACCGACTACGAGCTCAAGGAGGAGGTACCGAGTGTGTCGTGTCGCAGTACTGTAGTACTGTGGGACTGTAGTACTGTAGTATTGTAGCGACACGCGGCGCGGCAGGCGCTCTCGCAGCTCAAGCACACCACCGACTACGAGCTCAAGGAGGAGGTACCGAGTGTGTCGTGTCGCAGTACTGTAGTACTGTGGGACTGTAGTACTGTAGTATTGTAGCGACACGCGGCGCGGCAGGCGCTCTCGCAGCTCAAGCACACCACCGACTACGAGCTCAAGGAGGAGGTACCGAGTGTGTCGTGTCGCAGTACTGTGGTACTGTGGGACTGTAGTACTGTAGTATTGTAGCGACACGCGGCGCGGCGGCGCGGCAGGCGCTCTCGCAGCTCAAGCACACCACCGACTACGAGCTCAAGGAGGAGGTACCGAGTGTGTCGTGTCGCAGTACTGTGGTACTGTGGGACTGTAGTACTGTAGTATTGTAGCGACACGCGGCGCGGCAGTCGCTCTCGCAGCTCAAGCACACCACCGACTACGAGCTCAAGGAGGAGGTACCGAGTGTGTCGTGTCGCAGTACTGTGGTACTGTGGGACTGTAGTACTGTAGTATTGTAGCGACACGCGGCGCGGCAGTCGCTCTCGCAGCTCAAGCACACCACCGACTACGAGCTCAAGGAGGAGGTACCGAGTGTGTCGTGTCGCAGTACTGTGGTACTGTGGGACTGTAGTACTATAGTATTGTAGCGACACGCGGCGCGGCGGCGCGGCAGGCGCTCTCGCAGCTCAAGCACACCACCGACTACGAGCTCAAGGAGGAGGTACCGAGTGTGTCGTGTCGCAGTACTGTGGTACTGTGGGACTGTAGTACTGTAGTATTGTAGCGACACGCGGCGCGGCGGCGCGGCAGGCGCTCTCGCAGCTCAAGCACACCACCGACTACGAGCTCAAGGAGGAGGTACCGAGTGTGTCGTGTCGCAGTACTGTAGTACTGTGGGACTGTAGTACTGTAGTATTGTAGCGACACGCGGCGCGGCAGGCGCTCTCGCAGCTCAAGCACACCACCGACTACGAGCTCAAGGAGGAGGTACCGAGTGTGTCGTGTCGCAGTACTGTAGTACTGTGGGACTGTAGTACTGTAGTATTGTAGCGACACGCGGCGCGGCAGGCGCTCTCGCAGCTCAAGCACACCACCGACTACGAGCTCAAGGAGGAGGTACCGAGTGTGTCGTGTCGCAGTACTGTAGTACTGTGGGACTGTAGTACTGTAGTATTGTAGCGACACGCGGCGCGGCGGCGCGGCAGGCGCTCTCGCAGCTCAAGCACACCACCGACTACGAGCTCAAGGAGGAGGTACCGAGTGTGTCGTGTCGCAGTACTGTGGTACTGTGGGACTGTAGTACTGTGGCATTGTAGTCGACTCAATCAAACTGTAATAAAAAAATTGCGTGTGTACAAAGTACACGTGTCAGAAGTGAAACTTCTTTGGCAAACTAATTAAAAGAAACTAATCGTAAACGCTGCAACTTACAATTATTTAAGTTTTTTTGTTTTAGTTTTTTGTTCGAGGTTTACGACTAGATGGCGCTAGTAGTAGATTAAATCGCGCTTGCAAAATTATTTCTTGTTAGTATAAGGCTACCATACATTTGTGTAATTATTGAACAATCCAATATATCAAGCTGAAGCATCTCTAGTACCGGTTTTATTTGTGCTCCTGGTTGTGTTGGAAAAGGTTTTGGGAATTAACACTAATTAAAAAAAAACGAATTTAAAATACAAAAAAACTAGTTGAAAAAAAAAAACAAAAGCCAACCTCACGCGGTGTTCCCAGGCGGTCACCCATCAAAGTACTGAACGTCATGACGCTGCCGCGTTACCGGTTGCTCAAATTTTACCCCTCATGCGCCTTTCACTTCAAAACTTTTAAAACAATAACTATGTTATTATTTGTGTTTATTTCAAATATCCTCATTATTTTTATCAGTATGTGTAGTATATTTATTCTATATGCATATATTTTATTGTTTTTATGTATTTGTCTATATTTACAGGCCGAGAGAAATTGGCGTGAGATTGTGAGCCGAGAGTATCAATTCCAGAGGCTCTTTATAGAGGTATGTCGTTGGTATTGATGTAACATTGCGGAATATAAAATTATATGAAAATCTAAATTTGAAATTAATTTCAGTCGGAGGCAATCGATCGAGTCCGACTCGCAGATGTAAAGAATTGGATCGACAATCACTTCTCCACCGGAAATCAGACTCATTTCAGGAAACTATCCATACAGGTATAAATATAATAAATACTTCATTAGATGTGGCAAAAACTTGTGATGCTTTATAATGTATCACAAGTATTTGACATTTAAACACTGCACATTTTTAGTAAAACTTACGAAACGGAACTCTCTCTCTTTCTATCTTCACTAACTTATATCTCCCTCTCAACGTCTGCTCGCCTCGCCCGATCACTCTTTTCGTAACGCTCTCGTCACGCATTCACCAGCTTACTCCCCAAGTCAAGCGTGCTTAGAAAAGTTTTACATCAAAAACGTCCAATAAAATCATTTATGTTACTGTTAGTGTGAATTCCACTACTACACAAATACCTTTTTTGCTGTTGAGGAGAAGGTTAGGAGTTTAATATAACGCGTTGTTTTTTGCACTACAGATTAGCGTACATATATTATTTCTCTCCTATATTAATGTTTTATTGTACCAAAAACAATATAACTTTGTGCACACTGTAACCTGAAACCTCTACTAGACTATTTCGGTTTAAATCTACATGGTGTTTGCATATATTAGCATTAAACTTGATTTCCATATACAAAATACATGTCCTTACCTAAAACCCGGTTAATATTTAAAAAAAAAGTGCGTGCGTACAAAGTACGCATGTCAGAAGAGAAACATCTTTGGCAAACTAATTGAAAAAAATAAATAATTAAAAACTAATGTAAAACTAAGGTGAAGCGGGACACGAGGCGGGTGACGTCTGTACCGGACGAAGTAGGCGGTATCATAATTAAAAAAACAAAAGCGTCGCCGTCGCATCAAAACGCGTTGCCGTTGCCTCAAATTTTTTAATTTTTGCCCGTATATTTACAATACGTATCGTGTTACAAATAAAGGAACAGCGCTTGAGGAATGTAATTTTTACCGTCAATTTTTATTACAGACTAGATGGCCCGTAGGCCCGGTGAACTTCGTATTACCTACTTATATTTCTGAAAAATATACACAAAAGACTTTCTGAACGCACCTATAAATATATGACATCGTTTTTGACAAAAGACATTAAATGTCCCCGCTAGGAACATTTTGAATTGGAAAATTAAATCGTGGTTTTTAGTATTTTCCGTTACATGTTATTTATGTTCTGTCGTTACATATTATTTACCTTCCCTGAACTTCCACAAACATTTCAAGATCAAAATTAGCTAAATCGGTTGTTACGGCGCAAGACTATCCCACAGTGCCTAAGAGTTCGGGGCCCATCAGCGACCTCTGGCGGACAGTCTGACGTCGGGTACAAAGTACCTATGGAGAAGTAATCAGCTGCGCGATAGCTATAACTGTACTAACGACTGTAAAGTAACTGTAATCACTAACCTTCAAAGGGGGAGCTCGGCTATCCGGTCAAGTACAGTCAGGGTAGGTATGTGTTTAGGTAGTGGAATAGTGTGGTGACGTTGGTGTGTAATAAAGTGACCTGACAGCACTCGACAGCGCCGCGACTCGACAGCAAATCAGGCTCGACGTTCACTCCACTCACGGTCACGGAATTAATAGTCTTATATAAACAAAACGTCGGCAGAGAAAAATCCAAGTTTAAGGCACGATCGGAATAACACGCGCCGGCATACAACGAGATTAATACAATTAAGACAAATGCATCGGTCATAAAAAGCCTCAACAAATTTTAACTTCTCTCATCAAGATGGCGCTCAATTTCGGGGTTTACACATCGACACAACCGCGCCGTAAAGCATACACGAGGTCAAGCTAAATAGTTTCACTATGCACGAGTTATTCACGCCGATATACAAGAAAGTTTATCAAGTTTCAAATGCAGGGATTACTACACGTAATGAATTCGCGCTGAAGCTAGTATCGACTTCGTCAACAAGCGCGCGGCCCTCACCGTCCGCTCACAGATTGCAACTATGCGCACTCAATTAATATAATCGATAATTTATCTCAGTTCAAACAGCAAATTTAGAATATACGCGTATGCAGTGAAATTTAGCTGCGAATCGCAGCGGCGAGTCAAATCAGAGCGCGACGCGCGCCTCGCCCCGGTCTTAGCAAGCGACTGACCGCCGGTCAAGGGGGGGGTCGCGGAGTCGACGCGAGTGCGCTCGCAACGGTCGTACGATATATCACGAACCACACTGAGATTGCCGCGAATTTCAAACTGTCGCCTATACCATGCTATCCAGCGCGAACAGTCCCCCGTCCCGGACAGAAGGGCATTATGTCCGCGAGCAAATCGTAACCGAGACAAATTTCAGAGACGAGTGGACGGGGTCGAGGAGCCGCGGGAGAAGAGCGGCTCCGGACAGCTCCAACTTAGGGATCGACAGGCGCGACACAATGGAGAGCCACTCTCGCAAGAGAGCACCGTTAGAGGCTCGGATCTCGCCTAACTACACGATAAGTCCCAGCGCGTCATTTAAGGGGGCATTAGGGAGAGAACCCCACTACATCATCAAGGAAATCCACTCAAACCAGCATGCGAAGACGATAGCTAGCAGTGACAAACTACGGATGGGCCCGGCACTCAGAGGGCCCCGGCCGCGCTAACCGGAACAGATAAGAAGTCGCAGTGACCCGATAAGGTCGCCGACGCCGACTAAGAGGGGGAGGGCGGCGCTCCAGTCGCGGCCACTCAGCTAGCGGAGGGGGTCGCGTGAGAAGAGTGGCGAATTCTCGCTCAATCCGCGGAGGGGGGGGACAGACCCCCCCCCGCCCCTGGCAGGGTGACACCCCAACTGATCAGGGGGAACGTCCCCTGTCCAGGCCTGGGGCGCAGGGGTTGGGGGACAAGCCAGAAGCGTCACGCACCGGAAGGCGCTCACGAGCGCCCCCGCCCGTGGCGGAGGCGCGGTCGGGAGGGACGCGAAGCGAAGCGCTGATAGGGCCCAGGCATCGTACACAGAAACAAACAAATTCAGTGAGATAAACACATTCAGCAATATAAACAAATACAGTAATATAATTCAGGAATAGAACCAAATTCAGCCATACAACAAATGCATCAATACAAATTCAGCAACAGAAGCAACTCAGTAACATAAACAAATGCAGTAACATAAATTCAGTAATATCAAACAATGCAGTGACACAATTCAGCAATAGAAACAATTCGGCAAATACAAACAAACACAGCAATACAAATTCAGCAACAGAACAAACTCAGTAACATAAACAAATGCAACAATATAAATTCAGTAATAGAAGCAAATTCAGTAGTACAAACAAATGCAGTAACCCAAATTTAGCAATCGAAACAAATTCAGTAATACAAACAAATGCAGTAACCCAAATTTAGCAATCGAAACAAATTCAGTAATACAAACAAATGCAGTAACAGAAATTCAGCAATAGACACAAATTCAGTAGATAAAAGGCAGTAATAGAATTCAGCAATAGAAACAAATTCAGTAAGTAAACAAGGCAGTAATAGAATTCAGCAATAGAAACAAATTCAGTAGATAAAAAGGCAGTAATAGAATTCAGCAATAGAAACAAATTCAGTAAGTAAACAAGGCAGTAATAGAATTCAGCAATAGAAACAAATTCAGTAAGTAAACAAGGCAGTAATAGAAATCAGCAATAGAAACAAATTCAGTAAGTAAACAAGGAAGTAATAGAATTCAGCAATAGAAACAAATTCAGCAAATAAATTCAGTAATAAAAACAAAACAAAAACCCGGGATGTCGCACACCGGCCAACCTTCCCCTACCTACCCGCCAGCAATATAGGTACCTAACCCTATCAAAAAGAGCTCGCGCAGCTCAAGGCGCGGTAACCACGCTCTGCTTACCAAATTGTTACGGCGCAAGACTATCCCACAGTGCCTAAGAGTTCGGGGCCCATCAGCGACCTCTGGCGGACAGTCTGACGTCGGGTACAAAGTACCTATGGAGAAGTAATCAGCTGCGCGATAGCTATAACTGTACTAACGACTGTAAAGTAACTGTAATCACTAACCTTCAAAGGGGGAGCTCGGCTATCCGGTCAAGTACAGTCAGGGTAGGTATGTGTTTAGGTAGTGGAATAGTGTGGTGACGTTGGTGTGTAATAAAGTGACCTGACAGCACTCGACAGCGCCGCGACTCGACAGCAAATCAGGCTCGACGTTCACTCCACTCACGGTCACGGAATTAATAGTCTTATATAAACAAAACGTCGGCAGAGAAAAATCCAAGTTTAAGGCACGATCGGAATAACACGCGCCGGCATACAACGAGATTAATACAATTAAGACAAATGCATCGGTCATAAAAAGCCTCAACAAATTTTAACTTCTCTCATCAAGATGGCGCTCAATTTCGGGGTTTACACATCGACACAACCGCGCCGTAAAGCATACACGAGGTCAAGCTAAATAGTTTCACTATGCACGAGTTATTCACGCCGATATACAAGAAAGTTTATCAAGTTTCAAATGCAGGGATTACTACACGTAATGAATTCGCGCTGAAGCTAGTATCGACTTCGTCAACAAGCGCGCGGCCCTCACCGTCCGCTCACAGATTGCAACTATGCGCACTCAATTAATATAATCGATAATTTATCTCAGTTCAAACAGCAAATTTAGAATATACGCGTATGCAGTGAAATTTAGCTGCGAATCGCAGCGGCGAGTCAAATCAGAGCGCGACGCGCGCCTCGCCCCGGTCTTAGCAAGCGACTGACCGCCGGTCAAGGGGGGGGTCGCGGAGTCGACGCGAGTGCGCTCGCAACGGTCGTACGATATATCACGAACCACACTGAGATTGCCGCGAATTTCAAACTGTCGCCTATACCATGCTATCCAGCGCGAACATCGGTCAAGCCATTCTCGAGTTTTAGCGAGACTAACGAAGAGCAATTAATTTTTTTTTATTACAGATAGTGGGAAATAAAAAGGCGAAAGATGAAACAATAAAGGAAGAAGACAGTCTACCGAAGAATTTGTCTCTTCAATACAGCGGTGCTAGCCAAACTTCCACGGGCGATTCAGACGACAACGACGATGATTTCATCAAAGACATACAACAGTTCAAGAAGGATTTGCCCATTATACACGTTCCTAAAGTCCAATTAGATCAATTATAAAAGTTTTTACAATTATAAAATGTATTTATATTGACCGAATGTGACTTATTGTGTTGATACTTACATTAATTGTAATTAGTGTTAATTAAATATTCGTATTTTATCAGACAGCTTGATGTATTTATATACAAAGTATTTTATGTAATATAACTTTTATTAACAGAAAATTCGGCTGACGTATTAGTAACTCTACTCGTAGACTGTAAATATGGATGTGTTCAAGATAATAGGTTAATATAAAAATTACTGTTTAGTAAAATAGCTTGTTGTACCTTTTTTTCACGAGATCATTAAAATAGTTTAATTTTTTACTTTTTAAACTTTTAATGGTAATGTCCAATGACGTAACTTGAAATATATACATTTATATATAATAATTGTACTACATAATGTTGTAAATAAAATAGAACTTTTGTTTTGTGATATTCAACTGTTACAACTATCACTTAAATGCAATATGACTGTATAATTTATTCTTGAAAATTACAAAAATGTTGACTTTTTTATAGTGTTTCTTTTTTTTAACCTGCATTCAAATATATACTAATGAAATAAGGAGGTGAAATTTAAATAAATATTCTCACAGATTGTTTGTTACTTTGTAGGGGTTAATCTAAAACTACTGAACTGATTTTAAAAATTCTTTCATCAATAGAAAACCGTATTTTCTCGACTTTTAGGGTTTAGGCTATTTTATTTATAAAATAAGATTTTAGTCCGAGAAATTGTACATTTTTCAATGAAATTCGTAGAAACCGAGTGTTCTTTAGACCACACGACTGAAGTAAAACTTCTGCACAATGGGCCTGCACTGTATCTTAGATATAGGAAACGTAACTGGCTATGAGAGAAAGAGAGACAGAAAATGTGTGCTCGCACCTCTCTTTTGCTCTATTCCCCTCGCCCGATCGCACTATTCGTAACGCTCTCATCACGCATCCACCAGTTTACTCTCCAAGTCAAGCGTGCGTAAAGAAGTTTTACTTCAAAAAAAGCACTGCTACGCCACTATGCGCTTACGTCTCCATAATGGTGTGATACGTTAATCGAATTAACTATAAAAATGTGCGTCTTTAGTAGAGCAAAAAAAGTCCGAGACACCAAGTAGCTTAGGTATTCATCACAGGTAGGTAAACTACAACATGGCATTTAGTTTCAAGAGTTATAACAATTTGGCAATAGTGATTTACGAGCACTGTTTTTAGGCATAACATATTAATTAATCCATATGAATAAAAGGTGGTTTATTATCATGTCCCTTGTACGACGATGAACTTTGTCTGAAATAGTATACCTACTGCTTGTATGCATAGGTAAGGGCGGTTGCCACGCGACAAATTTGAAGGCGCGCCGCGCTGCTGTCGCGCGTTGTTATTTACATACATTTACAAAGTCGCGCGGCAGCAGCGCTGCGGCCGCGCTGCCGCCGCGCGACAAATTTTAAGGTGCCCTAAGAGAGTACACGTAAATACGAACATTAACATACACAACAATAACTTTTGAGAACTACTGGGTGGAAAATTTAGAAGAGATAAACTCAGAATCTAAAATAAAAAAGTATGATACCTAGTGAACTGAGTACAAGTCTGATGTACAAGTCAGTTACATAATTTTAAAAGTAACGGCAAGTTTTTTTATTCAATTTTCTGCGTCACATATGAATAAAACCACAAAATTTTCTAAGAATTTTATATATTCCCTTTATTCTAGGTCGTCTTTGTTTTCTTCCAACTTAGAATCCATTTTGAAGCTCAAAATTACTTCCCTTTTCATTAGATATAGGAAAAAAGTTATTAGGATCAATATACGATTTGAATGCGTCCGTCCAAGTCTTTGAAGAAAGTCCGGTGTCGACGCATGTACTGCTGCAGCATCACATAGTCCAAATCTAGGGTTACTTGATTTTCTTTATTCTGTGATACCATCTGAAACATTATTTACTTTTAATAAAACTATAATTTTAGCTATCGGTTTCGTAACGCGTTAGCGGTTAGGTGCATAATTGCATAAATTCTCATTTGTCCACACAGTTCTTAGGTAAGTTAGGACCGTACATTAAAAGTGTTGCAGTTGCAGGAAAGAATTTAGTACATTTTATTTTTTTTATTCTTACGAAACATTTGACAGCATAGACAACAATACTCTAATGAGGTGAAGAATTATTTTTATTTTATAACTAGAACAATCTCGCCTCACCAATCAATATCCGCGTCTTCTTCATTTCATGTCACATTGGCGAATCTATCTAATTTCTATGCATAGAGAATAGTAATATACCTGTCTATGTCTACCTAATCGAATTTATGTTATCATGGCATTAATTCATTGAATAATAACCAACGGAGTCATTTCTTACTTAATTCATATTTCAAATTTATATAGTAATCGTATGTAGCTTTTCATTACATAAGGACTAATTAATTAAATATCTGTGCTTTGTAGTTATGGTAGTAAAGAATATAGCCACCCCCTCTCTTCCCGTGGGTGTTGTAAGAGGCTATACTAAGGGATAACAGTTCCACTACCACCTTGGAACTTATGTATAAGGCCGACCGATGACAGGATAACCATCCAACTGCTGGCTTTGAAATACACAGGCCGAAGACGGGCAGCAGCGTCTTCGGTGCGATAAAGTCAGTCCTGCGGTCACCAACCGACCTGCTAAATTAATATGGTGACTATGAGTAAAACACATAAGTTCGCGCTATAATGTTTGGCGCGAACTTGGGGTGGCCTAGATGTTCAGCAGTGGACTGCGGTAGGCTGAAGTGAATTAAATAATTATATAAATGACGCAAAAGTTTTTGTTTACCTATCTAGAAAAAGAAATTTTAGATAGACTGTACCGTGTATCCTCCCCCACCGTCGCCGATGTAGCTTATCGTGAGCACGCGGTACACTTTGTCAGGCCTTAGGGGTCGTTCAAGTATTACGTAACGCAAATTTTGAAGATTTTAGACCCCCCCTCCCCCCCTCGTAACGCGCCGTAACGTTTTCCTGTACCCCCCCCCCCCCAGCCCATAAACGTTACGTAACACCCCAACTGACCATTTTGACCCAAATGTCACAACTTTGTTGCGAAAACTACCGTAAAGTCGCTTAAAAAAATCGCGTTTGCGGTAAGTATAAATATATATATACAAAAAGGGATATAAACGAAAAGGGTTGCCAATTTGGTAGATTTTAGTACACTAGTTTTTTTTATTTAAATAAAAAACAACGTTACGCAACGCGTTGTTCGAGACCCCCCCTCCCCCCATGTAACGCATCGTAACGTTTTACACGACCCCCCCTCCCCCCCTAATTGCGTTACGTAATACTTGAACGGTCCCTTAGCGGCTCGTAGCGCGGCACAGCGCAGCGCACGCAGCGCACCGTGGCCGACACGCGCGACCCCGCCGGCGCTGTGGCGTTCACCACCATGCGCAGACCTACGTACGCACCTCTTAGTTTACATAGACGTATTCGTGGACTCATGCAATAAATTAATATAATGTATTTAATGCAATCTCGAATTTATTTTAATTAAATTTAATGACGCTGGTTGAAGATGAGCGTATCACGTATGTGATGTCGAAGCGCATCGTTCGATATGCCGACAAAAATATTACATTGAAAATGAATAACGTCAAAGTAATTTACTTACTCAAAGATACGGATAGTTTTACTATAGCGTTAGGTAAAAAAGTATAACAATAAGTTCTCGATGTTGAGGTAAAAGCTTTCTTCGTTTGGATTCTGCGTCAATGGGTATAGACGAATCTTAATTTGTCATTCATGTTTTATTTATAACGCTGTTAATAACAATAGGAGGTGATTAAAAACATCGCAAAAATATCCTAAACTTTTTACAATTTTTTTATTAAATAAATAAACACTTCACACTCAACGGCCCACAGTAGGATTTTCCCCTGTGTCGGGGGTCCGGAACTCCGGAAACACACACATTTCGAATCAAGTTACGTTTCAGCTAAAATCCTTTTCCATAACAAACCAAAGGCCTTTGCTTAGCTGTGAGGCTTTATGAAATTGCAGCTTACATTAAATATTCCACGAAGGCTTTGTGAAATTGCAGCTTACATTAAATATTCCACGAAGGCTTTGTGAAATTGCAGCTTACATTAAATATTCCACGAAGGCTTTGTGAAATTGCAGCTTACATTAAATATTCCACGAATTCAAGGGACGAGTAACAATAAAGAACCTAGTTCAAAAAAGTGTTCAAGGCAATTTTTAAAAACAGTCGAAACGAAACATGCATTCTGTTACTTTGTAGGTACTTGTAGGCCGTAAGCAATTTCAACAGTAGGTTGATAGTGTAGATGGTAGGAGTATTTATAATCTCTAACATTACCTCCTATCTGTAATAGACTTGAGCTGAAGAAGTTCGTAGCGTTGGTCTGAGGGGCTCTTACTGAGTGTTCCAAAGCTTCTAAGAGATATTCTCCTTTCAGGTCGAACATTTGCATGTAATTCTCGTACGGAAAGACCATCAACAGTGCCTCAGTTGTTATTTCTGTTTGAAGAAATATAATATAATACTTAATTCATTCTACAAAATCACACAACAACAAAAAGATGATCAGTAGGATAGTAGCGGGGCTGATAAAAAAAGTAAGTTTAGCTAAGAAATTACCTACCTCCGGGATGCAGATGGGTGCGCACGCCGCCCGCATTCATCATGCACACGTTCACAGCGCCCCAAGCGTCCGCCTCCGCATACTGAACGGCCTGTACACAATACACATGCGTATGTAATAAAGTCGTTAAATTTCTTAAATTGGACAGAGTCTATAAGCCTTGTGCCGCCACAATGGAAGTTTTATTTCCAGGTCGCTATAGACCTTGTACCGAAGGAATGGAAAGTATTGAAAAGTTACTGCCGCAGCGAACGTGTTATTTATAAAATAAGCATTAGGATGTATGGTTTTATCTGTACAAAGTCTTACAAGAGTGTCCAAATGCAAATTGCACTTGACTTCCGTAAAAAAGTACATGAATAACAAATTAATCCACGAGTTGACCGATTGATCGCTCGAGTGCTCTTTTGCAAAACAGTTATCGGCTTGTTTTGCTACTATTTGCAAAAGTAATCGATTGACGAACTGAGAAACTTGAAGCAGGACTACTTGCAAACCTAGTTGCAACAGTTCCTTGACTTTTTGATTATCAATTTAGTATTTTTTGTACGTTTAGTGTTTGCTTAATTTTAATGTCTGTGACTTGTGAAATCGCCGCAAATAGAAGTCTTTCTATTAGTTTCTCGATAAATTTTTTGACTAGTTGTTTTATTAGATGCAGAAGTTGCTGTTCTACTATGTTACTCGAAAATATGCTGGATTATACGCTATAGTAGGTGCCTTTTTTTGTTGACCCAGAGGAAATCCCTAACGGATAGGCATCCGTTAGGGATTTCCCAGATAGCCAGATTAGCCAGGCACCTAGTATAGGCATACTAGGTGCCTGGCTAGAAGTTGCTGTTCTACTATGTTACTCGAAAATATGCTGGATTATACGCTATAGTAGGTGCCTTTTGTTTGTTGACCCAGAGGAAATCCCTAACGGATGCCTATCCGTTAGGGATTAGCCAGGCACCTAGTATAGGCATACTAGGTGCCTGGCTAGAAGTTCAAATTGCTGCACTACTATACTAGATAGTCTAATTGATTCACGTATTTTTCGACTAATTGCTGGATAAGTTGGTAGTTAAATTCTATTTTTAATACTATAAAATTATTCTGCTCCATAATGTTCTAATTATGAAGATCCTCTCACCTCGTCGATAAGTCCGTCGCAAGCCCAGCTGCCCGCGTTACACTCGCCTTGGTAGCAGTCGGCCCGCAGTGTTATAAGAGTACGACCCAGAACCTCCTTGCCTACCACTTCCACTTCCTGCCTAAACGGCTCTAACTGCGACTCCACGTACGGGTCTAAGTAGGGATGCCTCATTTATTATTATTATTCATTGACATGTTATTTATACAATTAGGTTATATGAGCAGTTTTACCTGCGTTGACGTTGTAAACTATATAATGCTTTTGCTTATTAAGACAGAGTTGGATGTTTAGCCTAAGTAACGAGTAGGTGTATAAGCAGGCCGTGTAAAAAAATATTGTATCGAACCTCATTAATATTTAATATTTGCACACCGTAAGGTAGAATATGTTTGGATTATACTAATTTTACGATTACAAAAAAAAAGATAGAGATTGATTGTTTTTTTACTAACGTGCTGTGTGGTTACGGTAGTAAAGAATATATCCACCCAGTGGCGTAGCGTGGTTGTCGGCCGCCCGGGGCGGAAGAAAATTTTGCCGCCCTTATTTAGGTATTTCAATTTAATGTATACTATACATTAAATACATTATTATAGATAACTTTTCGGCAAGAACAGTCATCATTATTTTACATTGTACAGGTTATATTTTGAACAAAAAAGCTTATAAAGCTGTCCCTTGCACCCTGTATGTAATAGAAGTCATTCTCGCTAATTATTATTAGTTTATCTACTTATTCGTTCACTCTTGACAGAGTGGTCGTGGTTGATGACGATTTATTGGCTAAAGCAGCCCCCGCAATACGCCTCCACTTGATGTGGTTTTCAGCGTCTCGAGAACTCTGGACTATGGAGATCTGTGTTGCAGCTTTGATGAGGTCTGTTTGTCCAACGCGTAGGTGATCGACCGCGTGACCGCTTGTCCTCTTCCTGCCCCTGGACAACGAGTCGCGCCATGGATTGTTCGTTTCGAACAAAGTGTCCGAAACATTTGTCGACGATAATCTCTGCTTGATATTTAATTCCTTCAGGATCGAAATATTGGTCCTAAACGCTGCCCAAGGGCAGCAGCCGCCGCCAGCACCACATCTCGAGTGCATCGATTTTGCGTCGGTCTTTGAGTCTAATAAATAAAAATAAAACAAAATATCGGGAAGACTAAGCTTCTCATCAGGCGGACTTTCATGGCTTTGGTGATATTATGGTTGCACCAGAATCTTTTCAACTTGTCAACGGCAGATCGTGTAATAGCACATCTTCTTCGAATCTCGTCTTCGCATACTCCGGTGCTTGTAATAGTGGAACCGAGGTACACATAAGATTGAACAACCTCACAGTTGCCAATCATAGAGATGTCAGGTCTGTCACGATGGCTTAGTTCAACTCGATCCACTATCATCATCTTGGTCTTGTCTCTGTTGACCGGCGTAAGTCTGAAGAATAGGCTTGTTGTCTCGAGAAGTGTCATCAGGTGTTCCATGTCCTCTTTTGTTTGAGTAAGAAAAGAGTATAGTATCATCGGCATACCTTAAGTTAGATATCTTTCTACCTCCCACTGAAATTCCCTTGTCCCCTTGTTCCAGAACGATTCTCATAACACACTCCGTATAGATGTTGAACAGGAGTGGAGAGATAATGCACCCCTGACGAACGCCAGCTGGTGTATGAAAACTTTCCGAGTCAACGTCGTCTATTCTAACAGTCGCAGTTCAATTCTCGTAAAGTCGGCGTATGAGATAAACCATGTGGATAGGTACTCCCATTTGAATGAGTACGTCCCATAATATATGCCATTTCACGGTGTCGAAGGCCTTACGAAAGTCGAAAAAACCGATATAGAGTGGGATGTTAAACTCTAGACTTTTCGATTATTTGTCTCAGGGGAGCCCAGAATGCTAAATGTGTAGTCACTCTCACCTTTTGAAGACCTATTGGATCGTGATTATTAAATGCTAAAAAGAAAATAACTTCATATGATGTTTACTCTTTTAGTGGTGGGGGGAGCTTGTACGGATTTTCAAAAATGTAAAAAAAGAGCTAAAAAAAATTCTCGAGCGCGTCAGATTTTGATAGCGCATATGACTATACAAAATATAGACGTTATTGTAGACTTACAAACGGTGTGGAAAGCTGTATAAAGAGATAGACATTAAAAAAAAAAACTGGCGTGGCAGTAATTGAAGAGAAGTGTTAATTGAGTCCTAAAAAGTATCCTATTATAAAAACTGACGATTTGGACGTGACCAAAAATACCCAGTTGATTTTCGAAAATGCAAAAAAAAATCGTTGCAACAAAATACTCAAGTGCATCAGATTTTTATACAGACGTTTCAACTCGATATACTAGTGGTACCCAACCCTTAATTAGACAATTTTTGATGTGAAACTTCTTTAGGCGAATGACGCGTAAAATTTGAGCGACTGGTAATGCGGCAGCGTCAGGGACAGTCAGTACTTGGGTTGGTGACCGCCCGGGTACACCGCGTGACGTTGGCTTTTCGATTAGTTTTTTTTTTTGTATTTTAAATTCGTTTTTCTTTAATTAGTTTTTTTTTTAAATTAATTTGACAAAGAAGTTTCACTTCTGACATGTGTACTTTGTCCGCATGCAATTTTTTTTCAATTTTTTTTTATTTTTATTGGTAATTTTTTCATGTAAAATTAAAAAAAAACTCATCAGAAAAAATATATATACATATTTAAAAAGAGACGTGGAGCGGGAAATACATAATATTCGGTAGTTGTACGTATTACACTCTATTGATAATTTTAAATAGAGAAATCGGCAGAATATATTAATTCTATAATTTTTAAGTAATTTTCTTTAAAATAAAAAAAATTAACTGCGCTCGAATATTTCGAGGGAAACATTTTTTTTGCAACTTTGTGACTCGCTTAATTTTTTACGTCACGTTCAAATCATCAGATTATTAAAGTAATTTTGTTTTCTGCATGTAATTAACTTATTTTGTTCAAGTCTGACGCGCCCCACTTGTTTTGTAGATCGATTTTTTTTTTGCTACTAATCTGACCGACTGCTCTGAACGCACACCACTATTTTGAGGGATCAAGACTGGGTAAAAGTATCTAACAGGGTACAAGGATTCTCCTCTCATATTAAACATCAGAGTCACATCAGAAATCCCCGCTTGGGCTCCCCTATGATAAGAATTAGTACCTATCTGCTCTCTTGTTCCTCGACCCTCGACAAATCCCGCTTGCTCGATAGCTATTTCGGAATTCATAAAAGCTTGCAGTCTGGTATTGATGACATTATTAGTCATAAAACGGGAATTCCCACAAATATAGACATTGCCAGTCGCTACAAAATACCATTCAAAGAAAAGGGATTCCCCGACTTTGAAACAAAATAAGTAATTACCATGCTCCTTTCAATCGGTTTGAATTTGTAGTTGCGATAAAAATAGTTTATAATGGTTCAAATATTTACAAAATATTTTTATTATTTAAGTATCGTTAAATTTTGCCGCCCCCTAAAAAGTGCCGCCCGGGGCGGACCGCCCCCCCCCGCCCCCCATACGCTACGCCACTGTATCCACCCCCTCTCTTCCCGTGGGTGTCGTAAGAGGCGACAAACGATAACATAGTTCCACTACCACCTTGGAACTTAAAAAGCCGACCGATGGCGTGATAACCATCCAACTGCTGGCTTTGAAATACACGACATACCAACCCGCCTGCCCAGCGTGGTGATTATGGGTAAATACATGAGTTCACGCCATTTTTCACGCGAACTTGTGGAGGCTTATATGTCCAGCTGTGGGCTGCGATAAGCTGAAGTGTACGTGTGTGTAATTTTTATAAATATAAAAAGTAAAGTAGTGTATGTGTAAAAACGGTTAAAAATTTTCTAATATTATAATAATAAAAGTCCTCCCGTGACCATGGTTGCTGTAAACGTAAAGTATCCGAAAGTCGGGAAATTAAAAAAACTTAATAAACCGCAATAAAATCCGTAAAAGTTGTTTCATTTCAAAAATTTAGTTCTACTTTTATTTGAAATAAACCAATAGAATAGGTAGGTACTCATTCGACTACAGCAAGATTCAAAAAAATTATAAATTAAAGGCGTAATGGCGGCACTCAGTTGTATATTTTCAACCGACTTCCAAAAAAGGAGGAGGTTCTCAATTCGACACGTACCTATGTTTTTTTTTTATGTATGTTAGCTCAGAACTTTTGACTGGGTGGACCGATTTCGATCAATTTTGTTTTAATTGAAAGGTGTTGCGTGTCATGTGGTCCCATTTAATTTAATTGAGATCTGACAAGTACTTTTAGAGTTATATCTAATAATGCGTATTTACGTGACTACTTTTTCGTCGACCTACGTTATATTATACCGCATAACTTTTTACTCGGTGTACCGATTTCGATGATTCTTACTTTAATCGAAAGCTAATACTTGTCTTGTAGTCTTGTTTAAATTAGATCGAAAACTGATTACAACTTTTTGAGTAATCTTTAATAGCGCGTATTTACTTGACTATTTTTTCGTCTTATTACGTTGTATTACTTGTCGATGTAATTGAAGTCGGTTTTTTTTCGTTTGCGAGCAAACACAATTATCATATAAATTGCAGCCCATTAAATCGGAAAAATTTGCTGAACTATAAATCTACCTTTCACGATAGAAGTTCCGAGGTATATTGGCTGTCCCTGCCAAGATACCACTTTACCGGCTTCGTCAATAAATAACTTAATGTTGCCCAAGTACCGGGTGTGAGCTGCTGCCTGCACGATTGGTATCTATGTAAGAAAATAATGAAGATTGTAAACAACTTAGTAAACTATCAGTAAGACATTTAAGAAATTGCTTGTCCATATTAAAATTTACTTCTGACTCATTACAATATTTATCTTTATTATTTAATTTGGTCATCAAGGACCACGTTGAAAATCGCATGTTACCTAAAAAGAAATTGTGGAAATCTTATCTTCTGTATCCACTGGCAGTTATCAAATTATACGTGTATTATTAACATTAATATTTTAAAAGTAGCACATCCGGATCCGGGTAAATTTTGACAAAATTATTGAATATAAAAGAAGAAGAAGTAAAATAATAATGTAAGGGCCTGTTTCACTGGTTGCCACTTAAGTCTCAGATTGGCTGTTTTCGCCTTGTCCGCCCACAAATTTCGGTTTCACAGGTTTTGAATAGTGATAGGTATTGGACACATTAATAAGCTGCTTGTATATTCGTAGAATCATGTAGCTGTTAAAACTTTATTGGACGAATGAAAACATTTGGATAGCTCGTTGGCGTAATTTGTAGTGGCCCTGCTTTCTGTTCCGCGGATCTTGGATTCAAATCCTGGCTGAGTCTGGGTAAAATATATATCTATTTATATATGTGTGTTATTTATAATTTTTTATGTATGTTTATCGAAAAAAAATATCCGTAACTATGTCAAAATATAAAATATGTGATTAAATATTTATTCAAAAATAAATATTTGTAAAATTATATATCATTGACAGACCTTGTGTCCATTAGCTTGTGTTACGACGGTAGGATAATCGCCAGCGGGCTGCAAGTCGTCTGGAGCGTCTCCGTTGTACAGTAGCGTGTGCGAGTGCCCTCCCACTATGATGTCCACGTTCGAAGACATACGTTCTGCTAGTGACCTAAACGAGCCGTTTATTGATTCAAAACAGCACGTAGAAGCCCAACAGCTGAGCTTAGCCCTTGAGGCACAGGCGTCAAATTATAAGGTGGCACGTGTTATTAGTAATATAATATTCATACTAGCTTACCCCGCAAATGTTGTTTTTCCATATATGTATGTTATTAACCCCCTTAATCCCCCCCTTATAACTTAGGGGTATAAAAAATAGATGTTGGCCGATTCTCAGACCTACCCGATATAACCCAATATAATATATCCTTAAGTGGGATAAGGTCAGGGAGATGATTATTTTTGTAACAATTAATATAATATAATGCTACAAAATACACACTTTTATACAGAATACACATCAAACTAAAAAGTTAATATCATTGAAAGTTTTCTATTAATACTATTATTACAGTGAAAAGAATAGATTCAATATAATATAATAAAAGATATAGATAGCAAAATAATGCAAGGGCCACCTGACGAAATAAGCTGATTTTTTATTATGTCAGAAAATATAACGCACATATCTGAGTTGTATCCCACGTGGGACAGCACTATGATGATGTCAACACCCTGTGCAGTCAGTAAGTCCGCTTCTCTATTGATCGCTTCCAACTCATCTTCTATTATTATATGCCTTTTTGGCGCTGAAAACTGAAAACAAAATCTGGATAATAGGTTCCCGTAATTAAAGTCTTATGCTAGTTACGAAGAAATCTATTTGCACTTGTGGCACTTTTGCCATAGTAGCCATGTCATAGTAATGCCATGATGGGCAAATTCATAAAATGTCTAACTACGAGTATTTGTTGATTATATGTATGATAATTATGTCATAATTACATTACGAGCTTACCGTTCGCAACATTACACCAATGATGCCTATCTCGCGTCCGTTCCGCTGGACAACGACGTGGTTCTTCACATAACGCGCCATCTCAGGCTCGAAGGTTGTGTTCACGTTGGCGCCCAACATGGGAGACTCGAGTCTCTCCAAGTACGGCAGTAGTCCGTCAATGTT
Organism: Melitaea athalia; assembly: GCA_905220545.2. Classification (NCBI taxonomy): domain Eukaryota; kingdom Metazoa; phylum Arthropoda; class Insecta; order Lepidoptera; family Nymphalidae; genus Melitaea; species Melitaea athalia. The sequence continues at coordinate 13,150,234 of HG992196.1, forward strand.
GTGGTCGAATTCATGATTTCCAAGTACCTAATAATACATACCTACATTTTTTTAATAATCCACTACGAGTTGAAGTATATATGTATATATACATAATATACTAGCGACCTTTGTCCGTCCTACTAGTGTACAGAATTAATTGTGACAAAGAATTTATCATAATTAACAGGCGTTTGTAATGTTGTGAGATAAACAATGTTTCTCTCACACTACAAGTCCAGAAAAATACCAAATGTTGTAAGAAAATTGTTATTACTGCTACGCTTGCGAACAGTTTAGTATTAAGCTTATTATGTTACTATATGCATCAGCCTGTAATATCCCACAGCTGGGCATAGGCCCCTTTCCCCATGTAGGAGAAGAGTCAGAGATTATTCCACCACGCTGCTCCAATGCGGGTTGGCAGATACATTCTCTACTACGAGTAACGATCGCTATCAGGATTATTATATGTTACTAGATTAGTAAATAATACGAAAAATAATGGTGATGGCAGATTACTTTGAACTTTTATATATGCATTTAGTAAAACTTCTTCTTTTATGATGTAAATACTTACATGAGCATCATGCGGCAACATATTCATGAAATGTTGACTGACATTCCATCGCAGGAAGTTGTACCAGATGGTACCTTGGAAGACGTCTCCGGCATTGAGCAACAGCGAGTCAGGCTCATCTTCCATAATCTGATTGATGGCGGTGTAGAGACGAGAGAAGCCTCCGATGCAGTCTCCTAATTCTGGGTTACATGGTGCTCCATTCGGAAGAATTTCGTCATAACTTTAAGAAATAAATTTACAAGTAGTAATAGACATTAGTTGTAATTTAGTCAATATTGGTAGATTTTCCTTTCTACATTTTGTTCAGATAGATAAACATTAGATATTGGAAAAATGGATTATTTCGTTATCCGCCAAACTAGCCAGCTTTCTCCGGAGCAATTTAATTTAATAACTAATTGGACCACGTTTTTATCCTGTTTCCGGAATGAGTATAACTTTAGAGGTCTAAATTACCAAATTCAATCAGGCTGTTAAAGAGTAGTAAATACATTACTCTACACATGGAACTGTATAATGACACCGTTCTCTTAGCTCTTCAATTTGAAGATTTTATTATTTTTGATGTTCACATTAAAATAATCACAAAAATAATTTTTTTAACTCTACTTTTATCATTATAGTACACCATTATTATTGTAAATATGAAATAAAATTTACTTACTGTGCATGGAAGTCGTTATAATGAATAATGTTCAATTCAAATAAACCATCTTTATTTAGCGCATTAACTGCGCTTATAACTAAAATAATCACTAAACCTATTTTCATAGCGTCCCGTTTTCTGAATCACGACTACTCATACATAAGTGTTACAGTGTAGGTATATTACGAGTGACACACTTATCTTTTTATATATTATATCAATATCAAACATATTAGTTAATCTAATCTATATATATTATCAAGATATAATTTGGTAGAAATGATTTAATTTTTAATTTATTAAATGAATAAATTGTTAAACGAGAATAACCTTATACAAGTATATTTGTAATTTTAAATAATAATAATAGTAATTTTTTAAAATTATTTGTCCAATTTTTATTGCGATATAATAAATCAAGCCACAATTTTTTTTATTGGCCACGAGACCTACCTTTTTATTATATAACTAAGCAACGGGAAAACGAAATAGCCTCTGATAAACTATGTAATTCGCCTTTTTTACAACGTCAACTAAATCTATACTTCTATGCTAATATTATAAAGAGGTAAAGTTTATAACTTTGTTTGTATATACGGGGTAATCTTCGCAAATACTGATCCGATCATGAAAATTCTTTCGCTAACAGAAAGCTACACTATTCAGGAGTGACAAGATAAAAGGAAAAAGATAAAAATATATAAAGATTTTAAATCAGCAGGATTTGAACCTGCGCCCTCTGACGTGCCGTGTCAACAATTCAATCTAATCAAGCATTATTATTTGCCTTAGAAATTAATTGGTGATTTTAAAACATTTATAAATATAAAGATAAGATCAGATAAATATCTGATTTGCTGAAAATAGTGAGAGTGTATTGGAAGATATCAAATTTCACCGTACCCTTCTTATGTGAAATGGATTATAGCGCCCAACGAAGTGGGCACGGGTCGGCTAGTATTCTATAAAAAGCATCAAATAATGATCAACAATTATTTGTACTTGTCCTTCTTATTTTTATTTGCCACATAATTTACTAATTCAGCAACGAATTTTACATCTTATTACCATTTAACATTTTACAGTCTCAAAACTAGGCACTCAAAAAAAATATAATTCAAGCCTTCATTGACGGTATCATTTATTAAAACTTAGCATGGAAAATAATACATCATATTCTTTTATCGTGAAAATAGCCAATGCATGATTAATCGCGAGCGCGGGAGACGACAGCGACCGGCCATTTGCATTAATCAGAGAGTGCCATTTTATGCATTTAGTACACTCATCGAGTTTATGCTAAAAACCAAATTTTTATATATTTATGATTAGGAGAATATATATCTACCAAGTTGCCGTCTATATCGTCTGTTACATATTGTTACGAATACACAAGTAAAGGAGCTTGGGCCATCTAGCGTGGAGCGAGGGAACCATTTTGTGTGCTGTACAAACCACTTTATTACAAAGACAATGTGAAACCTCAACTCAATACTAGATGGCGCTAGAGGAGCTATATAGAGGAAAAGACTCGAAAATCGAGTATAAATAAATATGTATAAATAGGCCGCGGGTGGCCGAACGGAGTTCAGTTCAGTTTTGAGCGATCTTCGTGGTGACTTCGAAGTGAAGACTAGTGATCAAGAGTGATACCAGCGGAAACCTACGACATTGGCTACGACCTCGGACATCGTTAGTGCTTAGTGTGTGTACTTAGTGCTTCGTGTGTGTACCTAGTGCTTAGTGTTTGTACCTAGTAGTTGGAGTTTGTACCTAGTGCTTAGTGTTTGTACCTAGTGCTTTGTGTCGGACCTAGTGCTAGTGAATAAAGTCTCTAAAAGAGTCAGCAGGTCTTTCTCTCCAAATCGTTCGAACCCTAACACGTATCAATATTAATTGTTAATTAATTTGTCAGGATCTTTATATTTGTTCTTACGATGAAATAGGCCAGTCAATAAAGCATTTAACCTCTAAGCATTTAACCTCTAACTCAAAAAGTATGGACATTAGAAAAAAAAGTTCTAAACAAAAGTTGTAGAGAATAAAGTGATCTTAAAATATGGATAGATGCGTTTTATTGATTAATCCAATATTTTAAGAGTTATTGGCCAAAAATGAAAAACGGGTTCATTAAATGGGCCATAAATCTTAAACGGTAAGTTTTACAAAAAAGTTTACAGGAAATAAAAGATGCGAAAAAATATTGTCTACAAAAAAGGTCTAAATAACTTTTGCCCTAAAATTGATAGTTTTCGAGATATCGGCCAAAAACTTTTCTTTAAGATTGCGATCGTAGCTCCACCTGGATCTGTCAGCATTTTATATTTTTATGGTCAGTAAGTGACCCTTAACCTAATAAAAAACTAAAATTGGATCGGAAATTTAGTGCGAGGTTGACCAAAAAAAACGTCTATATTTACTAGCCTAAAAGCGAAACAATAACATTAGCGAGCACTTTTTGAATGATGCATTATAAAAGTCGAGTACATTCCTTTTTTCGTTTTACACAGTGGCGGACTAACCGGGGGGCGGAAGGGGCGGCCCGCCCCGGGCCTCCGGTCCCCAAATGCCTAATCGTAAACAAGACTTTAAAAATGTACTTAGTACCAACATAATTTCATCAAGATCAAAACACTACAGCCATCTAGACTTTTTACGCGGTACTAATATTCTTTTAACTTTTAGATGCAAGCCTTTTAGATGACTTTAGAACAGAGGTGAGCAACCATTTTTACTACAGGGCCGCAAAATTTTGAAAAGTTGATATTCGGACCAAAAGCACCGAATGATGGAAAATAATAAGAATTGATGTTATAAGTATTGAATTTTGGTGTGCCTTATTATAATAAAATTCACAGTTTTGAAAATTCGAAAACCTCTGGCGGGTCGCACAAAACCTCTATTCGGGTCGCATGCGGCCCGCTTGTCGCTGGTTGCTCACCCCTGCTTTAGAAGCCTTTTAGATGTAACGCTATTCTTAGCCCAACAATGTCTTGTCTTCCGAGGCCACCGTGAAGATATTTCTTCGGAAAGCAGGGGAAATTTTCTAGAATTAGTACAACTGTTAGCGAAATATGATCCGGTGTTGAAAGAGCATTGCTTAAAACTAGAAGAGGCTGCTGGTGGGTCAAAGAGAGTACCAGTCTTATTTGTCGCAAACAATTATTTCAGATATTAAAAAGGCTAAGTAAAAAAATAATGGTATGCAATTAAATATTGAAAAATGCTCTCAAATAACTTTTACTCGTAAACTAAATACGATACAGTATAGCTATAATATCAACGACATAACTCTTAGTCACGTAGACACTACTAGAGACCTGGTTGTAATGCTTGACTCCAAGCTAACTTTTGTTCCTCATATTGATAATGTTGTGAAGAAAGCATCTAAAATGTTGGGATTTCTTATTAGAAACGTAAAGTCAATCCGCTTTCCAAATACTAAAATTGTACTGTATAATAGTCTTGTAAGAAGCATACTTGAATATTGCGTCGTAGCTTGGCGGCTTCAGCAACACATAGCCTAAGAATCGAGCGAATCCAAAAGCGATTTGTGTATCATCTAGCCTACTCTACCGGTGTTGCTAAAAAACAACCTAGCTATTTGAAACGCCTGAAAAATTTCAGAAATTGAAAAAATAATGATTTTTACCTCGCGATATGTTTTGACACCGTGACAAAAAAAGTACAAATAGGAGCAATTTTTTTTTTCTCCTTGCATTTGCTAATGTATAAAGATCTTAATACAACAAATATCTCGACAGCGGCAAGCAGCGGTAATGGGTAAACGTCTAGTTAAAAAAAATTAAACCCTAAAAACATACCATATTAAACTATATTGGTAAATTGTATTTTATCAAACTAATATATATAATATCTACTAATTACGAAACGTTAAGAGGAGATTATAAGCATTTAAAAAATGTATAATACTTATACATTTATATCAAAAACTTTCGAGTAATGAGGCGTTGAATTGTAGTAACGCATTGCGTCAAAATTACGTTATTGAACATGAGTTAGCTTTGAAGCCTATTTGTATACATTATAACAAAAAAATAATTAAAAAAAATAGGAAAAAGAAAGCTTATTTATTAGACTATATTAAATTATTATTTTTATTCCATAACAACGACTTTCTCGTGAAACGGTTTTGAGACGGCATTGTATGGGGCTTTCCCATAGTGCGGCGGTCAGGACTTCAGGAGGTCGAAAAGAAAACCACATACTTATTAATTATGTACCTATATGTATGTACATCATATAACTAACGTAATATTGTATCAATGCGATATTAATACAATAATGATACTAAAACTACATCTTATAACTAACGACTACTTCAGTCGATGTGAGACTAAAGAGTGATTAAAATAATTATTACATTTAATAAAGTTAGAATTTAATACAGTTGGGCATTAAAAGGCTAATACGGGGAAATCAGCGAATGTGGAAAACTCGTACGGTGGTCGCCAGGTAGCCGCCAGCTGTTCGCTTGGGAAGATTCCGTCAATTTGGTACTGGTACGTCAGCATATTCGTGGGAATCGTGGGATCAAGGTTCCGTAACTAAGTATTTTGTTTAATAACAATAAAATATAGCCTTTAGTTTAGTCAATGGTACGGAACCCTTAGTGCGCGAGTCCGACTCGCACTTGGTCGATTTTTTTAACTAATACCTACCAGCTACCTTTTTTACATAAAACACTGGTCTAAGGGTCTTTTTGATATCGCAGGGTAAGCCATTTACGGGTGATATCCAGGACGCCCGGGTAGGCAGTCCTAGACCGTATGTCGGACTCAGCATTTGGGGTGCCCGTGCCACTACCGCACTAAACCCCCTGCGGGTGCCTTCAGCCGCTTTAATTGGAGGGTCCTGGAACTGCAGGCAACAGGATCCCTCCAGCGACAGGCTGGCCTCGGCGAAAAGGCCAGACTTCTCCTCGATGGGGACTGCCCGGCTCACCTCTGAACAGTCCCGACGACGCCGTGTCTAGCAGTACCGGGTTCCCATCCCGGCCCGACACGGGCACAGGGGCGTTACTGGAAGCGCATTAAGTAGCGCTTCCTACGCACCCCCATTCGTCACCCGCGGGTGGAAGCCACGTCGGCGGCCTCCTCTCTCACCCGCTCGTCGGCCTCCTTCTGGGACATTACTGTCTCGCAGACAGAGGCGGCCTTACCCATTGCGAGGCTCCGGGCGGCAAGTCTTTGCGAGGCCCTTTGTCCTTCTTGTCTAGTCGTCAAGTTGAAAATGGTCGAAAACAGAGATACTCTGTTTTCGACCATTTTCATCTTGACGACTTACTTTTAGAGTTATATCTAATAATGTGTATTTACGTGACTACTTTTTCGTCGACCTACGTTATTAGGTAGAGATCCCTAGTACATATTTTTCACCTGATTAGTATCAAGCTAATTTTCTGGGAGTAGCTTCATTTTGATGAGATGAACAAAAAGTTCCTCTTCGAAAACTCTCGATTGTGGTAGATAATAGAGCTAGCAGGAGATAGAGCAGTAGTGAGCGTAGGACCGGGATAACGTACCACGCAATTTGTAGGACAATATTACCATCAAATTATATAAATATTAACTAACTAAAAGAAAAAAAATCAGAAAAAAAAACAATTTTTGATGACCTTACGAGGTCATCAAGTTGATGACCTCGTAAGGTCATTAAAAATTATTAATAACCAGCTGATATAGTGGCGTATTTTCGATTTTAAAAATGTATAATAATGTCTAATGAAAACGGATTGACATAATTTATATTGGTTGTCAAATATTTATGCGTGCGGTGCGTTTATTTAAATACGTTCTTTAATTTTAGGGAGACTTTACCATATCGATGGGATGAACATGAAATGTTTGACAGTTGCGAAACACGAACGTTATACATCATAATTCCATTATAGTAGAGGAGACATGGAACATCGATCTTCACCGATCTGATAACTCGATCAGACATATTTTTTATCAAATATAATTTTAAAATAAATATGCCTATGATAACTTGCCTAACGAAAAGTGGTCATAGCTATTATTATTTTTTTAGTTTTTGCAGGCAAGCCTATATGATTGGTTTTGTAATTACAATATCTTACCTATGATATCAATTTTGATTCGAACAGATCGATGTAGTATCGAATATAGGTATATATTGACCTACCTGTTCACATCTACTTGCCAGGAGGTAGCCGTGACCAAAAATAAGTAAGCAAGCCTACGTAGGCATATTCTGTGTGTTAAAAACTATCAATTGAGATAAAACTCATTCGGTTATCATATGAGTGAAGGTGATGAAAAAAAAAATTGATTAAAATTATTTACATTAAAAGTAGCTATGACCACTTTTCGATAGGCAAGTTATCATAGGCATATTTATTTATAAATTATATTTGATAAAAAATATGTCTCATCGAGTTATCAGATCGGTGAAGGTCGCTCTTCCACGTCTCTTAGACCATTATTTTATAATTTTCCTGTGGCAGGACTACTTTAAGAGATTCCATCATGGGATAAGTAGTGCCTTTGTGCCAGCATTGTTAATAAGTGCTATTTCGTATTGTTTTCCAGTGTAGATAAATTGTTTAATAAATAAATACAAATTTTCATTACAACCTTTCAACCCCTTACACCCTTTTTTCGCATTAAAAAGTAGCCTAGGTCCTTTCTCAGAATCTAGACTATCTGTATACCAAATTTCATTTAAATCTGCTCAGTAGTTTTCGCGTGATTCCGCGACAGACAGACAGACAGACAGACCCAGTTACTTATGCATTTATAATATTATAGCATGGATTATAAACCTGAAAGTTGTTTTGTTTTTTTTAAACGCGCTAAACTCAAGAACTACTGATTCGAATCGAAAAATTCCTCTGAGGTGGATAGCCTATTTAAAGAGAAAGGTTATGCTTTAAGAAGAGAGAAGGCTATTTTTTCCCTCAAATCAACGCGGGTGAAACCGCGGGCACAGCTAGTATTTCATAAACTAAGTAAGGTCAGGGTGGCATATAATACCTAGTAGAGCTACCACACATAATTTTAAGAGCAGTATCTCTATTTTCGACCATTTTCAACTTATCGACTAGACTAAGTGGTGAATGAAATGATTTTCACTTTTTACGGAATTTTAGATTATTATTATCGCGTTAGTTTGAGATTTTTGATTTGTTGTTATTTGTCGGGACATTTAGTATTTTTTCGGGACTCTGGACATCCTACGAAATGTCGGGACAATCCCGACGAATCCCGACCATCTGGCAACCCTAGGTCAGACGACGGTGGCTATGAAGCGGTGCGCGGGCGCAGCGGGGAAACGCGCTATTGTTCTCCGAGTGGCGTGATATCGCTGTGTGTTCCAAGCGGCACAAGCGGAGCGGATCTGATGCCTGGGCCGGCCGAAGCGAGTTACGCCACAATTTCCAACCGGAATTAAGTATTTATAGTAGGTATTCAGAATACATCATAATTTTTTCAAATTTATAAAAAAAATATTCAATATCTTAAATAAATTAACCAATGTGCCAATTAACCAATATAATGTGTACTCGCTAGTCGCTTTTGACGCCGCGCGCGTAACCTAAAATGTCACGCGGAGACCGATTTTCAGCATTAAATAATGGAGATAGAGTTCCGGGAGTAGGAAGTTTTTTATTGGAAATATCCTTCTCATTCAGAATCTTTTTTTGAAATTTCATAATATGTAAGGTCAGGGTGGCTAATTCCGGCTTAGTTTTTTTCCGACTTACATTTGAGTGCCCGTATCCGACGAACGTTTTGATTTATGATCAACTAGCGACCCGCCCCGGCTTCGCACGGGTGCAATGATGATACTATACTTTCAACAATAGAAGATGCGTCATGCGGGGCAGAGGGGATTGACTCACGCTGCGCAGTAGGCATAGCATAGTAGGCGCTTTAGGAACTTTAAATGTTTCGCTGCTAATTGCTTCTAACGACGATATCTCAAAAACTATTCATCTGATTGATATAGTGTGAAAGGCAATTTTAATCTGCATTAAATGTCTAAGCTAACTAACATATTTATATGGATAAGGATTAATACTGAACTAAAGAAAATAGCTATGAAAATAACGTAATGTTTTTAATTAAAAATTTGAACATAAACGTGGTTATTGTAAGTCAACCGTAAGAGATAGAGATATGCTCTCGCGGACTTTTTTGTAGAATTTTTATAGATTTTGAATTCGCTAGTACATTACTAAACTGTATCTTTGCTAGTTTACGCGGCGTTTGCGTGGAAAGCTCCCAGTTGGCGCGATTTTTTACGACTTCTTCAACATTTATCGCCGTAATTCTGCTAATTTACATAAAAGTATACTAAATTATATACACAAACCTTTCTCAAGAATCACTCTAGCTATTAAAAAAAACCGCATCAAAATCCGTTGCGTAGTTTTACAGATCTAAGCATACATAGGGACATAGGGACATAGGGACATAGGGACATAGGGACAGAGAAAGCGACTTTGTTTTATACTATGTAGTGATGTGATGGTCGCATGAAAATAATAATGTTGTAAGCTTTCAAATACAGTGATCTTATTTAATTAAACTATCACCAGTACCAAACTATACAACTTTTTTTAAAACTTGGCCAGTAGACGGATTTTTTCTTCTAAATCGGGAAAATCCGTCATAATGGAAGAATTTATTGAAATCATTAGTTGTTTTAAGGAAACTCGTAATAATGATATGCGTTCGCAAGAGACAGTCAATTCTGTGCTTAAGGACTTTAAAAATAAAGTCTCTGTCAGGTTAAATAGGTAAAAATCATTTTTCGGGGCTATTTCGGCATATCTAAACAAGCAGGGGTGGTCAACATATTTTAGTAGAGCGTTATTAACTATTTTTATTATATTCGATTTGAGTGAGTTCAGTGATAGAGTGCAATCATGTTATTTATGTTGCTTACATGTTTAAAAACATCTTTAATTAACATATATGAGGTTCATTCCCGTAATATTCTTGTGAGATAAACAAATTTATGCTGACGACGTCGCGGATGAAATAAACACTTTAATTTAGCAAACTTAACCTTTAAGTATGGACGTCATTTTTTCATAACACAACTGTGGACGTGTAGTCTCACAGGCTCCTTTAAACAAACACATTTTTTTGGAGAATTTGATATAAGATCGCTTTAAAACTGATTTAATATTAAAGTTATATGATTTAGCAATAAAATAACGTGTTTATATCATCATATTTTATTTCAAAAATTATAGACATTTTAAAAATCAAAAACTATGGCTCTTTTCAGTCTAAATCTACCTATGTTACATTTTTAGGTAATAAAAACAGTCAAACTTATCCCTATAACAAAATGAGTCTTTTTTTCTTAAAATATAATATATAAGAAGCCAAAAACACAAAACACCTACTTCATGTAACCAACATAAAATTTTTTGACAACAATCTAATAACGTAAATTTATTGACAGTCAGTGCACAAAGATCTAGAACATTGAAGACACAAGTCTCAAGTCTAGGACACGATAGCAACACCATAGACTATCTCTATCACTACCCGATTCTTCTCCTAGGTCCTGGGTCCTGGTCCTGATCTTCATCACTGTCACTTTCATGATTTTGTATCAGTTCGGACTCCAATATAAAAAAAAATCTTCAATACTCTCTTCATTGTCAGACTGATCCGAAGCTAACAACAACTCACTCACTTCTTGTTAGAAAGAAGAATCTCCTGCACAATAATTGTGTTTGCTAGCAAACGAAAAAAACCCACTTCAATTAGGTACATCGACAAGTAATACAAGGTAAGTAGATGAAAAAAATTAACAAACGCACTAGTCATCACTACGATTTTCGAAGGTTCCCATCGATTTCTCTGGGATTCCATCATCAGATCCTGGTTTCCTTATCATGGTACCAGACTAGGGATATCTCCTTTCCAACAAAAAAAGAATTATCAAAATCGGTTCATAAACGACGAAGTTATCCCGGAGCATACATAAAAAAATATATACGGTCAAATTGAGTACTTCCATTTTTGAAGTCGGTTAAAAAGTTCTTCTCGCAGGGCCCAGAACAGAATTCGTAGATGGTCGTTTTGATTCAGAACTAGCGGCTTTATTTTGACATTTTGTCCTACAAAATCTGATACAAACATAATCGCTCTTATAAAATATATCATAGGGCAAAAATGGACGTGTAGCCTGACAGGCTCCGGTCAATATTTGGATGGTCATTACTTACGTGATAATCACCGGAATATGCAACGTCCTCCCTCGTTGGTAGTTTTACAACTAAAACAAAAGCTACTGAGCCACTCAACCTCGAGGAGTTATTAAATTAGGTGAAACTGAGAAAACGAAAACATCGAGTAGCCTGTGAGACTCCACGTCCATACTTAAAGGTTAAGATAAAGCACACAGAAAAATATGTAATTATCTGGTTAAAGTTAAGGTACCTTCATATAATAAAAATACACATTTGGTATCGTAAATAGTTGTAATTCAGCAACAAACTTAAAATCTGTCAAAATCAAATGGTATTTTAGTCTTAATAAAGTTAACAATCAGTCATAATTATATTCTCCAACCATATTTAACACTTCTACAATCCAAAGCCATATATGTTTCCATAATATGAAGACAGGATGCAAGATTCATTTCAACTTTGGAATATAGAGTGGTTTTCCTCCCAATCATATTGGAGCGTCTTTTTATATACGTGGTCCATTATTGTCAATTTTTGAATTTTGTATACTTGTACAACTTTGTAACCACTTAAGGTACTATTACGCACTGCTATTCTAATACGGCTTCACGTAGTTGATTTTTATCATAATCACCTCTATTTGTACGTCTTGTATATATACGTGCCATAATGAATGACGGCGACGTCTAGTTGAACTGAAACAATTTAATTAATTTAATTTAGTACCAACCGAATTATGTAAATTCACTATACATACAACGACTATTTGTGATCATCAAAAAAAAAAAAACAAATTCAGAAGAAATGTCCTCAAAATTGATTATGGTGGCGATTGTTCTGTAACGGTTACAAAAATTATATAACATAATTATATTCTCTTTCAAAGGAACTTTCTTTGAACTCCAAGTACATAACATATACTGAATATGGAATGGTTCTCTTTTAAAAAGTTAGGACAAAAAAGGTTTACGATCTCTGAAATGGGGCAAATTCGACATATGACGATCTAGCCCCATTAAAAATAGACGGAATTATGCACTTAACGATTTCGAGGGTATAAATTTGTTACGTTGAATAATCTAATCATTTGCAGCGTTATCTTGCAAAAGAATACACGAAACCTTTACAAGGACCCTACACTATATATAATTATAAAATTCATTCGACACTGTAAGTTGCATAATTTTAAACTTACCTTCGAAAATACAGCAGCGTGGGACACTCACATTTCACTTTAAAAAAGCAACTGAACTTTGAAGACTGTTTTAACCCATTTTTATAGCGACTACCGCCTTCCAAGGAATTTTATTTGAAGTTAAAAGTAATGCTGTCTTACCGACACTTCTACAAACGCTGCAACACGACTGTAACGAGCATAATTTCAAGTAGACGGTTAAGCCCCATAGACAGAATATGCTCTGACCGCCTCACAATTCACATTGGCTCTGCAACTTATAGACTCAATTAACAAAAATTTAATTAAAAATACTAGTGGCTACATTTTGATAGGCACCCTGATCGATATATATTCTCCTAATCATAAATAAACATAAGAAGCTGGTTCAAAGGGTTAAAACGATACCTACAACAATAATTTACCATGGGATCTTAGTCCATTAGGTACGGTGTAGCTAGTCGCGCGCGTGAAATAATATTAATTCTCTTTTGCTAAATGTATATGTTATCTCTGTATGGTTTTATTAAATTCTTTAAATACAATCTTCATTCGGCCTTCTCTCAGTTCTTTCTATCCTCCTACATTCTTTAGTGATCTACGTACCTATTCGATATTAATAATTTTGTGCATCAATAAATTTAAAGTGATTAACTGTAGAAATATATTAGTAAACTAGCTGCTGTGCCCGCGACTTCGTCCGCGTGGAATTTAACAAAAAAGTTATTGTTCAGATCGCAGTTATAAAAAAAAATTCGAAATTAAAAGTAGCCTAAGTTACTCCTTATTATATCAGCTATCTGCCAGTGAAAGTCCCGTCAAAATCGGTCCAGCCGTTTCAGAGATTAGCCGGAACAAACAGACAGACAGACAAAAATTGTAAAAAATGTTATTTTGGTAGAGTTAATGTGGCAAAGTGCGCCTACCGGGCAAGTGCACCTACCACAAATATCTCGAAAACTACCGATTGGATACTAGTAGTGACACTATATATCGATGCTACAAACTAAATCATAGTTCTTGGTGAAAGTCACAGGTGGCTCTAATCATGTGAGTTTGAGATACGCGCCATTTTATTTTCACCGATATTCAAAGTGGTTAGCAGAGATGACTATGGGTTGATCATCTTCGTAAATCTCAAGAAATCTAGTTTTTACCAATATACGAGTGAGGTAAATGCACAATTTAAATATTTTTCTTTAAGTTTCTGACTATATCTCACTCCTATCTAGTAAAATTTATATATTTTTTTGCAGTTAAATATTCTAACTTAAAATTTATATAGTTGGGGAAGTGCGCCATACTGACTTCTTATATGGCGCACTTCGCCGCAATCCAGAGGTTACAAACTTTTTAAAATGTGTCTTTGTTACAAGTCTTTATTTAACTTGCAATGTTTCTTTGCTTGTTTGTATGGTCGGGTCAAATCTTGCAAATGAATTTGAAAAAGAAATCTTGAATGAACACGTTGGTCCATTTATGGTCAATTTGGGTGAGAATGCTATTTTTATGCATGACAATGCCCGACCTCATACAGATTGGATTGTGAGTGACTACCTTCAAGAGATGAACATTACTCGTATGGAGTGGCCAGCACGCAGCCCAGATGTCAATCCAATCGAGCATGCTTGGGACTAGCTAGGGAGATGCGTAAAACAATTACGCTTCGTGAGCTCAAAATTGCTCTCAAAGAGGAATGGGAGAATATTCCCCAAAATCGTACAAAAAACTTGGTGTACAGCATGCCAAACTGGGTAAACGCAGTAATGGAAGCACGAGGAGGCAATACGAAATATTAAAATTCAAGAAAATCGTAATGTTGTTCAAAAATGTCATGTTTCCTATTTTTGTTTTAAGGCGAGAAAATAAATATTACACTTAATAACTAATTTCAATGACTAACTTCTTATTTCAGTCCGTTTATAATACCAAATATTTAAGTACTTCCATTTACGATGGGAATACCATGGGGTATTCCCATCGTAAATAAAAGAAAAAATATACTTGACACTCGATTATCAATATTTGGAAAAAAGGTTCATAGCCTCTGACTTAAGATTGTATGGCGCATTTAGCCGAAATTTGGTTTTAAATACATAGATTCTTCTAGAATGTGGCTATGAAAAAAAAGTAAATATTATTCGTTTTGTTGCTTGTTTTCTTATAATAATATAAGGCTGTTTTTATTCTAATGCTATAATATTACGTTTTATTAATACAAGGCGCACTTACCCGATTTGTCGCAAAGTGCGCCTGGTCAGACTGTTTTCAAATTTTATGCTAAAATTCATTAATTTGCTGTCATATTCTAATGACACGACATTGGTTGTTGTTGCAAAACATCACAGATCCATAAGGTACCATGACTTAGTATCACTCGTGAACTTAAACACAAGAAATATTGCACCAAAGTCAACTATGAAAAAAGTATGGCGCACTTTGCCCCCTTGACTCTATATGTTCCGTGTATAGATCCATATGCATTTAGCAAAAAGTGGTTATTTTAATATTAAAAACAGACACTTCAATTTTATTTATTTGTATAGATTTATCTATAAAGAATAGCATTTTAAATTGCTATAAAATTTTACTTAAAGTTAATTTTACGATTGTTACTAACAAAATTTTCTCGAAATTCCGTCTCAATTGTAAATGAAAAAAAATGTTTAAATAATTGTCATAAAAATTTTTCGCTTCGTATAGCCTTTCTTACATACTTACATAATTAACAAAATCACGCCATAAAAGCTAAAAATATATTCATACTTTGTTTATGATAATTTTTGTACTTGAACAAAAACTGGTTTTTTTTTTCCAAAAATGATGATTTTTCTGGAACTATTTAGATGCTTTTACTACTTATTGGAAATATCCTCCTCTTTCAGAATCTTTTTCGAATTTTTTGAAATTTCTTAAATACATATGGGCAAAAAAATCGGCCAAGTGCGAGTCGGACTCGCGCACGAAGGGTTCCGTACCATTGACTAGGTACATTGATTTTAATATCGGGCAAAAAGCGGCAAAAAAATCACTTTTGTTGTATGAGAGCAAAAATAGGAAAAATGACATTTTTTGTATGGGAGCCCCCTTAAATATTTATTTTAATTTAATTTTATTATTTATTATTAAAGTAACAATAGAACTGAGTATTTTGTGAATATTTCAAGTGTCTGCCTGTTGCCATTATTGATATCGAGCAAAAAAATAGGCCAAGTGCGAGTTGGACTCGCGCACGAAGGGTTCCGTACCATTGACTAGGTAAACAACAGTAAGTACATTGATTTTAATATCAGGCAAAAAGCGGCTAAAAAACACTTTTGTTGTATGAGAGCAAAAAAAGGCAAAAATGACGTTTTTTGTATGGGAGCCCCCCTTAAATATTAATTTTATTATTCATTATTAAAGTAAGAATACAACTGAGTATTTTGTGAATATTCCAAGTGCCTACCTGTTGCCATTATTGATATCGAGCAAAAAAGGGCAGGAAAATCGCGTTTGTTGTATGTGATCCCCCTTTAAATATTTATTTTATTTTGTTTTTAGTATTTGTTGTTATAGCGGCAACAGAAATACATAATTTGTGAAAATTTCAAGTGTCTAGCTATTGCCGTTCTTGAGATACAGCCTGGTGATAGACGGATGGACGGACGGACGGACGGACGGACGGACGAACAGCGAAGTCTTAGTAATAGGGTCCCGTTTTTACCCTTTGGGTACGGAACCCTAAAAAGGCAAGAAAATCGCGTTTGTTGTATGGGAGCCCCCCTTAAATATTTATTTTATTTTGTTTTTAGTATTTGTTGTTATAGCGGCAACAGAAATACATAATTTGTGAAAATTTCAACTCTCTAGCTATAGCCGTTCTTGAGATACAGCCTGGTGACAGACGGACGGACGGACGGACGGACAGCGAAGTCTTAGTAATAGGGTCCCGTTTTTACCCTTTGGGTACGGAACCCTAAAAACGAAATGCCATTTTTTTCCTTTTTTCAAATTTTTAATACCTTTTGCAATTTTTGATGTCATAGTACACGCTTTTAGAGCATTTTTCTAGACTTAATTCCGAATCCAACGAGCTTTCACACATAATTTTAAGATCAGTATCTCTATTTTCGACCATTTTCAACTTGTCGACTAGACTATTCGGCTTTTCCTAAGACTAAAATCTTTAATTAAAGATTTAAAGCACAATAATCTAACGAATGAGCTACGTCATTTTCGATTAAAAGAATAGCAAAGGACTTAAAGCCGATCTTGTGTCATCGAATTCCTCAAATATGTTTTAATAATTAAAAAAAAATACAGTTTTCAATCTATATTATTTTAAATTTGGGTTGTTGCGCGAGGCCCTGCAAGAGCGAGGCCCCGGGCGATTGCCCCGTTCGCCACCCCCTAAGGCCGCCACTGCTCGCAGAAGGAGACCATCGCCTTCCAGGACTCGTCGTCACCGAGCATCGCGGTTGGTCTAATGGTCTTGACAGTTGATTATGTTATACCTATATCTACGGTTATTAATACTTTTAAAAACTAAATTGTTATTGACCATTAAAACTATCATCATCATCATTGTTATTGACAATCTCAGCTGATAAGGGATGACAGGAGACGTTTCATGTATTTCCAGCGACTGATCAAGAGTTCTGACCGCCCTAGACTAATTATGAGGACGCGCCCCCGCCCTGGTGTGTTACGGGCGGCCTAAAAAGTAGTTAGTGAGTAGAGTAGTAGTGGGAAAATTTAAACATGGTTCATACTACCTGCAAAAGTTTTCAGATCGACCTGCAAGCGAAACTAACGTTGTCCTTTTGACATTCAACCTTAGGGTGGCAAACCATTTTTTAAGCTGACCGTACGTAAAGGGAAAGTACCTCACGCATTATAAGACCAAAATCATGTTAAGTGACTGCAGGCTACCAAGTAGTCCAAGTATAAAACCAATGGCCGCATGACTTGTAGGTATTGGGCTATTGGCTTAGTTTCTGCAGACAACTTAGTTGCCATTGCCATTGACCATGAGCGTGGTCGTCTAGTGTGTGAAGTTGCTTCGACTTGAGTATTTTTTAAATATTTACACTTCTGTTATTGTTCAAAATAGAGGAGAGGCATCATACATATAAATGAAACATTTTGCAAGTGATGAATGATTTATTTGAAAAATATAGTAATTAAGTAATTATTATTAGACTAGCTGTGCCCGCAAATTCATCCGCGTGGAATAGTGACTTTGGACAGCGATACCTCCGTACTACTTTTCATCCCCATCTTTCAACCTCTATACCCATATTTTCGCATTAAAAAGTAGCCGATGTCCTTTCTTAGACTCTATAGACTATCTGTGTACCAAATTTCATTTAAATCGGTTCAGTAGTTTTGACGTCAGAGCGCGACAGACAGACAGACAGAGTTACTTTCGCATTTATAATATTAGTATGAATTATACAAAAGTCCTTTTTCGTGCTTTGGCGTTTGCAAATCTTTTCCACAACTTTTTCAAATTTAATAGTTTGTAAAAAATCATTTTCTATACATGTACCTACGTTAGCGAGAGCGCTGCAAGTTTTTGCTGGCGGTGTGTGTAACGCAAGTAATTTTTTACTCTTTTAAGTGCTCAAAAAGACCTCCAAGTCTAGTTGAAATATGTAAGGTAGATGCAATGATGCTAGTTTAGTGCATGTGAAGACACTATTCTAGCGCGCGCCCCTCTCGATCCTCGCGCCCTAGGCTGCAGCCTAATTAACGCGGATTTATATTTGACTGACGTGTCGTGTCGTATCAGAACAGAATCGGTATCATATATTTTATATGACAACGTTTACATTTATGTGTTGTGACATGTCGTGATGGCTTCTGATGTGTCGCATTAGATCCGATCCTGGTTCACGTCAGACTAGCGGGTTGCGGGGGTGCTGAATATTGGGAAAATTGAATATCTTTCAAAAATCTTAAAAATTGATTATCTATCCGATGACTCGTAGAAGAACATTTCAAACGTTTGACCTTTTCTAGA
Organism: Melitaea athalia; assembly: GCA_905220545.2. Taxonomy (NCBI): domain Eukaryota; kingdom Metazoa; phylum Arthropoda; class Insecta; order Lepidoptera; family Nymphalidae; genus Melitaea; species Melitaea athalia. The sequence continues at coordinate 13,168,824 of HG992196.1, forward strand.
GCTGCGGCTGTACCTATTGATTTAAAATATTGTCCTGATGCATCAGAACACGACATAATAGTGTAAACGCTAGCCATCACGTCATGACACGACACGTGTCGTCACACCAGTCAAACATAAATCCGCCTTTAGCCTAACGGTTAATCAGGCCCTGTGTATTTCTGTTTTCGAGAACTTGTTAAAGCGTGTTAAAGTATCAATTGTATGACTTGTATGAGTCAGTTTTCGGCGCCAGCACTGACGTCTGACGGCCGGCAGCTACTGACAGTTGGATGATATCAACAGGCGAGAGCGTGCGGCACCTCGCCTTCTGCCCGCGAAAATCGAATATTTTATTTTATAATTCATACGCTATGAACTTTCAAAGTAAAGCTAATAAATACCTACGTGTGTCCTAACGATCGTCAACTTTCATTGAGAGCAAAGTAAGTAATTAGTTCTAGTGTTTGTAAATCTCAAACTTTAAAAATAAATATAAGTTTTGTTTATTTTTCGTATTTAATTGACATCTGGATTTAAAGTATTGAGGTAGGTATTTATTCATCACATGAAATATCTAATACGTATATTATCGTGTTTAAAATTTCTTTTCAGTTTATTAATATTCTCCAGTTCAGTAATAAGTAACTGATGTTATTCTGTACCCAACATTAATGTTATGAGCATTTATTGTCAACATTATTTACGAAGTTTAAATTATATTTTATTTACTATCGTGTAGGTATACTTTTTGACCTCAAGCATTGAAGTAACTTTAACTACATACTATAATAAAAGCGATTTCGACGTGACAGTAACAATCGTATTAAAACCATAGATCTAGTAAAAAAATCGGCCAAGTGCGAGTCGGACTTGCGCACGAAGGGTTCCGTACCATTGACTAGGTACATTGATTGAAATAACGGGCAAAAAGCGTCTAAAAATCACTTTTATTGTATGAGAGCAAAAATAGGCAAAAATGACGTTTTTTGTATGGGAGCCCCCCCTTAAATATTAATTTTATTATTTATTATTAAAGTAAAAATACAACTGAGTATTTAGTGAATATTTCAAGTGCCTACCTGTTGCCATTATTGATATCGAGCAAAACAGGGCAAGAAAATCGCGTTTGTTGTATGGGAGCCATCCTTAAATATTTATTTTATTTTATTTTTAGTATTTGTTGTTATAGCGGCAACAGAAATACATAATTTGTGAAAATTTCAACTCTCTAGCTATAGCCGTTCTTGAGATACAGCCTGGTGACAGACGGACGGACGGACGGACAGACGGACGGACGGACGGACAGCGAAGTCTTAGTAATAGGGTCCCGTTTTTACCCTTTGGGTACGGAACCCTAAAAAGGTTAAAACTTGCGAAGTTTGTAAAAAGGAATTAGTACAATAATTTCGTTTTATTATTATTATTATCATATTTTATTCATAAACTAACTGTTTTCAATTCAAATGTTCACTGTAGCTTAGTAGTGGGTTACTTAATTCTAAATGTAAGTATGACTGTCCTACTAATATCTTTGTTAATTCTAAATGTGTGATTTGATTATCTTTGTCAAGACTGGAGGCTGGAACTAAGAGTGTAATAGTAATAGTAATTTTAGTAATTATTATTTTCATTATTTCATATAAGAGGTACCTACCTAAAAGAGATGGATGATTCTTCTAAGTACAAATACAAACCAAAGTATTAACTAATAAGATTTCAAAATACCAATACTTAGTATTTAATGAAACAGTAACAATTAGTGATTTGATTATTTATTGATAAATGATAAGCATTTTGCTATGACTTAATTTGAAAAAATAATCAAAATATTATTAATATTTTTGAAGTGAAACTTCTTTAGGTGCATGAGGGGTAAAATTTGAGCGACCGGTAACGCGGCAGCGTCATGACGTTCAGTAATTGGATGGGTGGGGCCTGGGAACACCGCGAAACGTTGTCTTTTTTTTCAACTAGTTTTTTTTTTTGACTTTTTGTATTTTAATTCGTTTTTTTTTTAAATTAGTGTTAATTCCCAAAACCTTGTCCAACACAACCAGAAGAACAAATAATAAACCAGTACTAGACATGCTTCAACCTTAAATATTGGATTGTTCAATAATTACACAAATGTATGGTGGCCTTATACTAACAAGAAATAATTTTGCAATCGCGATTTAATCTACTACTAGCGCCATCTAGTCGTAGACGTATTAAACTTCGAACAAAAAACATAAACAAAAAAACTTAAATAATTTGTAAGTTGCAGCGTTAACGATCAGTTTTTTTTAGTTTGCCAAAGAAGTTTCACTTCTGACATGTACTTTGTCAGCACGCAATTTTTTTTCTTATATTATCTATACTAATTAATATATTTATTATAAAGCTGAAGAGTTTGTTTGTTTGAACGCGCTAATCTCAGAAAGTACTGGTTCGATTTGAAAAATTCTTTCAGCGTTGGATAGCCCATTTATCGAGGAAGGCTATACCCTATTCATCGTAAAGTTAAGACCAATAGGAGCGGCGCACCAATGAAAAATATTTCAAAATCGGGAGGTTTTTTTTTCATTTTGAGAGCTTCCGCTGCGAGCACTGCGTATAAAGTTTCGCAAAAATCATGTATGACACACATGTATTGTTTCACTTTAAAAGTTCTAAAAGTCCGCGACAGCATATGTCTATCTTTTAAGGTTGGCTCACTATAACCTTTTTTATGCTAAACAAATTTGTTCTAAATTAGTGCAATATTTGCGAAGGTGTTTTTATAAACATGACATAAATATCCTTATGCAAATAAATACCTTTTTCATCACAAGTATTTAATTTAAAACAAAATTGCTCTTAAAATACCATTCGATTTCAATAAATATCTTAGGAGATAGAAGCTGAAAAGTTTGTTTGTTTAAACACGCTAATTTCAGAAACTACTGGTTGGAATAAAAAAAATCTTTTTGTTTTGGATAGCTAATTTAACGAGGAAGGCTATTTTTTCCTTCAATTAACGCGTATGAAACCGCGGGGCACAGCTAGTATTAAATAAATCATTACAACAAAATTAATAATATTATACTGTGTTTTCATTTCATGTCAATAGTACCTGGGTGACCGAGCCTAGCTCGGTGGTCGGTATTTTTAGTATTTTTTTTTTGTTTTTTTTTACTCGGTATTTTTATATTTTATTTTTATTTAAATAAAAAATAACGAGTGCAATTAGAAAAAAAAGGAAAAAAAACTATCGCTTGCAGACGTGGATTTGAACCTCGGTCTTCTCGGTTGAACCCGTCCGATTTCCCACCTGAGCTATTATAATTTTAATTACAATAGCGAAAATTACCTTCCTATTCTAACGATATTTTAGCCATTTTTTCATTGCCTAAAAACAGGGATATAACTAAATTTTCTAAAAATGAATCCTAGCTAGATCAATTTTTCGCCCCCGAAATCCCCTGTATACTGAATTTCACGAAAATCGATCACGAATATATATATATATATATATATATATATATATATATATATATATATATTTATATACAAGAATTGCTCGTTCAATAGTATAAGATAAAAAAATGTGTGTAAATGGGGAACATGCACCAAATTTTAGTATTTTAAGGAATTTTATACTTGACCACGTGAGTTTCGGTTTCGGTTTCGGCCGAAATTGTAGCCACGGCCGAATATTCGGTTTCGGTTTCGGTTTCAGCCGGAAACCGACTTTCGGTCGGACACTAATAGAAACCTAAGTACGAGCGCAAAAAATGTGAAACTGAAACTTAGTTGTAATTAGGGCTGCCAACTTTTTTTGACAAAAAAAAAACGTATAAAATGATTTGGATAGGAAAAAATAAGGTATTAGAAAGAAAAAAAAATATTTTTCAAATTTTATGTTTTTATTTCTTTAAAAACGTATTTTTGTGTGTTTTTAACCAACGAGTGCCAATATGACGCTTAATTTAGTGAAATTCGCCATCAACCATAGAAACAATTTTTTTTAAATTCTTCTCTTCTACCGAAAAATGATTGTATATTTTTAAAACAATATTTACTATGTCACAAATAAAGTAGCCCATAGCATCCTTCACTGTATTATGGACAATGTGTGCATGGCAGTTGCTTTTTATTAGATTTGCTACTTCTTTTTTAATATTTGTATCACAGATCACCTGATCTGTGATTTGTATACAATGAGTGATGAATGCCAAAACTAGCATTGCAATTGTCTTCACTGAGACTTGATACTTGATTGAATGACAGGTTGTAGGCTTGTAGGAATCCATACTTCTTAATAGCTTCCAACTAGCCATCAGCAGATTATTAGAATTTTCGTAAAAATCTATCACTTTATTTTGGATCCCTTCATTTATTAAAAAATATTGCAATAAAAGAAGAAATAATTTAACATTCTTTTAAATTTAATGCATCTGTCTGAAGACAGAAAAACACATCATCATTTAAATCATTTATTACACTGTCCACAGAATATGGACCTAATACTATCTACAAATAAAATTTTGTTTAATTCATTTATGCAATCTATGCTAATATAAGTAAAATTATTTGTTAACAAGTTAAGTACCTACGCATGTTGAGCATTTTGTTTTACGCATCACAGTAAAGGTTGAAAATAAAGTATTTTCACATAGGTACTTTATTTGTATGCAAAAGTATAAAGTATAATTACTAAAAATAAAGTAGAATACGTTATTATAAAGTATGGTTGGCAGCCCTACTCGCACCCCTCGCGGCCTCTTTACTGGTAACCGCAATAATTCGAAGAAAACTGTTATTTTATTTGTATAAATAATTTGGAATAATCTGTTTTTCCCATTGAGATATTATGTACTAATGGTTTTTCCTTAACATAAGTGTTATTAACATTAGTGTATTGCATTTAGTAGGTAAGCTAGACATCATAAGTAATAAGTTTCCTTAAGATAACTGTAATAACTCTTACGTACTTGTTGCGCATATGACTAGTAAATGTGCCAAAAATTTATAAAACGTACTAGTAGCTACTTACAAATCGTAATCTTCTATATATATAAAAGAGTTACCAACCCATTGACTCATCACGATATCTCTGGAACCATAAGGCGTAGAGACTTGAATTTTGGTAGGAATATTCCTTTCGCCGAGTAGAGGTCAGCTAAGAACGGGTTTTACGATATTTCACCCCTAAGGGGGTTAAACGGGGGTTGGAAGTTTGTATGAAAGTCCTATGGTTTTGAAGTAAGAGACTTGAAATTCAAAATGTATGCTCTATAGATGGTGTTGAGGTGTACTAATAATGTATTTTGAGAAATCAACCCCCTTTTGGGGTTAAAATAGGGGATGATAGTTTGTATGAAAGTCCAATGAAAAATACACCTACAAACTTGAAATTAGGAAAGGCTATAGCTATGATTTTCCTCAAATTAACGCGGGGGTAACCGCGGGGCACAGCTAGTATTAGATATTGCAGTTATCATAACCAACAGAACCGAAACTACCTACTGAAGATACAAAAAAGACGTTTAAGGCGAAAATATAGAGCTCGTTTTCCTGATTATGGTCTAAGATCCGGAATATAACAAAATCTTCCCTCATCTGTTAATTAGATGAAACAATTTTTTATAGACAGATTTCAATATTGTGAATTTATAAAAAAAACCTCTGCCACCCTACGCCTGCTACAATTGATAATACTTAATTAGTTAATCAGTATTTTTTTATGATCTTTTCCCTCTCATGTTAATTACATGTAGTAAGCTAAAACCGGCAATATTTTATATTATATACCTTACTCTAGTAGGCACCCATCTCTATGATTGCTATACTTACCTGCAGCCAGGTCAGAAAAGGTAGAAAAATGTAGATTATTACCCTCACATGTTAATTAAAAAATCCAAGTACAATAATAAACGGCGGCGAATTCTAAACATAATAATGTTTGGCTGCCGTATTAAAAGCTGATGCAGCCAAAGATAAATAATAAAAAGAAAAAAATTATGATGACTATGGGAGCTCATTGCGAAGAGTAAGACAGAATAATACTAATTCCTTTAACGAAAAGAGACAGCGTAAAATTCATGCGCGCGCATCACAGGCTCATTTAAACATACTAGAAAATTCGAAATTTCGAAATTTTCGAAATCCCTAGTACATTTTTTTCAACTTACGTAGGGCACAGCAGGAACTGAGGTAGGGCACAGCAGGAACTGAGGTAGGGCACAGCAGGAACTGAGGTAGGGCACAGCAGGAAACTTCCTGCTCAACATATGGAGCAGCTCGACTGGGGTAGTACCTCGACCTTACAGAAGACCACAGCTAAATAATACTGTTTTCAAGCAGTATTGTGTTCCTGTTGGTGAGTAACGTGACCAGAGCTCCTCCTGGGGGGATTTGGGATAGGGTCGGCAATGCTCTTGTGATGCTTCTGGTGTTGCAGGCGTCTATAGGCTACGGTCTTACCATCAAGTGAGCCGTATGCTTGTTTGCCAACCTAGTTTAACATAAAAAAAACCTGATTAGTATGAAGCTAATTTTCCGGGAGTAGATTAATTTTGATCAGACGAACAAAAAATTCCTCTACGAAAACTCTCGATTGTGGTAGGTCAAGGCCTCGTACACTGTTAAAAATTTCTTCGGAAATTTTACTAAAAATGTGTAGGAAGTTTTTACGCAAAACAATTTAGTAAATTTACTAAACAGAATGCTTCATCACTTACAAAATATTTTTGGAAATTTACCAAGCAGTTCCATAGTAATTTTACCATACAGTTTTGTAATTTTATTTAACAATTGATCATAAAACTGTTTAGTAAATTTACTGTGGAGTTTTGTAACTATACCACTCAATTCACTTGAATTGGGTTCGATAAAATTACAAAATATTTTTAGAAATTTACCTATAAATTTGATTAGTAATTTTACTATACAGTTTTGTAATTTTATTCAATAAATTATCATAAAAATGTTTAGTAAATTTATTATGCAGTTTTCTAAACAAACCATCCATCATGGAATATTTATTATCTTAAATGATAGTTTATACATAAAAATTTTCCTTAGAACTTTAACGTATTAGAAAAAAAAAACTTTTAACTGCACGAAAAAAAAATATTAAAATACATATATTCAAATTGAATGAAAAGAAATTAAGTATATTTTGATAATTTATTTTCTAACCAGCTGTTTCACCAACATTTTCAAACTTGGTAACTTTAAAAAAAAAAATGCTTAATTAATTATATGAGTTATTACTATATAATTTTCAAATCAAAATTTTAACATATATAATTATATGAGAAAAAAATATTGATAAATTTTTAATGATTTCAAGGATATTTAAATAAGCTCTTTTTTGTTCATCTAAAAAAGTAGCTACTCTGTTATACTGTTAATTATACAAAACACTGTATAATATTACAGTCAAAATAATAAAATTAATAAGAAGATTATTGAATTTCCAAAGGATTCATTAAAATTCGAATTTACATATTTTTTTAATAATAAAATTACACAAGGCTAAAGAAAACTAGTATTTTTTAGTGATTTTACAATACTTGTACAATTTTACAACAAGAATAATAAAATTACCAAAGCAATTTTTTTAATTTTCAATACTTCGATTGTAGTTTAAATTACAATGTTTTTTTTTGTAAATTTACAACAAAATTAGTAATTAAAAACACAAAAAATATTAGTAAATTTAAGGAGCTTGGTACCGAAAATTGATAATCTGTTTAGTAAAATTACACATGGTCACAGACAAATAGTATTTTTTAGTAACTTTACAATGTATTGTGTAATTTTACAGTTTAAATTGTAAAAATAATAAAAAAAAAATTAAAATCCTAAACACTTCACAGTAATTCGAATTTTAAAACATTTTGTAATTTTACAAAAAAATATAGTAACTCAAATTACTAAAAAATTAGGTAAATCTTCAAAGTTTGTTATTGAAATTTAATAAACAGTTCAGTAAAATTACAACACAAGTAAGATTTATACTCTGAGATTGTAAAATTACACCGCGTCTTAGCAAATTTTCGCATATGTCTTGGAAAATTACTCAAATTGTGTTGTAATTTGAATTCATACACACTGATTAGTAAATTTAGCCACCTCATGTTGAGTAAAGAAATGGTAATTTTACAAAAAATTTTTACAGTGTAAGGGCATCACAAATTATTACTAACCAGCTGATTTTTTCTTTACTTTTTTCTTTTAGTTAGTTAATATTTATATAATTTAATGGTAATATTGTCCTACAAATTGCGTGGTACGTTATCCCGGTCCTACGGTCGCTGCTGCTCTATCTCCTGCTAACTCCATTACCTACCACAATCGAGAGTTTTCGTAGAGGAATTTTTTGTTCGTCTCATCAAAATGAAGCTACTCCCGGAAAATTAGCTTGATTCTAATCAGGTGAAAAAAATGTACTAGGGATACCGGACTAAAATAATTGATTTTCACCTTACAATTATTTCCAACAAAATTTGATTTCACTAATTTTCTGTTTGTAATATGTTTATAATAATGGTATGTATAATAATTAATAAAACATATATTTTGTTTGTTTTAAAAAAAAATAATTAATTTCACCGTATCAGAATTATAATGAAAGAACTATATAAAAAAATTAATAATCGAACCATCAAGAAAATTTCACGGTAAGGGTAACTCAAAAGCATTATATATTTTTTAATATTGCACATTATTCCGTAAATTAAAAAAAAATCTTAAAAATTTGGAGCAATTTTTTTGTCTTTATCTTTCCTATACTTACTCCAATTCTCACCTTCTCTCTTTCTATTCTAGTAAGTATACATTTTTCTTAAATTTTCGAAATTTCGAATTTGCGAATTTTCTAGTATGTTTAAATGAGCCTGTGATGCGCGCGCATGAATTTTACGCTTTCTCTTTTCGTTGAAGGAATTAGTATTATTCGGTCTCATTCTTCGCAATGAGTTCCCATAGTCATCGTAAATTATATCTTTTTACCATTTATTTTTGGCTGCACCAGCTTTTAATACGGCAGCCAAACATTATTATGTTTAGAATTCGACGCCGTTTATTATTGCACTTCGATTTTTTAATTAACATGTGAGGGTAATAATCTACATTTATCTACCTTTTCTGACCTGGCTGCAGGTAAGTTTAGCAATCATAGAGATGGGTGCCTACTACAGTCAGGTATATATAGTAAAATATTAACGGTTTTAGCTTACTACATGTAATTAACATGAGAGGGAAAAGATCATTAAAAAAATACTGATTAACTAATTAAGTTTTATTAATTGTAGCAGGCTTAGGGTGGCAGAAGTTGTTTTTATAAATTCACAATATTGAAATCAGCCTATAAAAAATTGTTTCATCTAATTAACAGATGAGGGAATATTTAGCTATCTCGGATCTTACACCATATTTATCTTTGGCTGCATCAGCTTTTAATACGGCAGCCAAACATTATTATGTTTAGAATTCGCCGCCGTTTATTATTGTACTTGGATTTTTTAATTAACAAGTGAGGGTAATAATCTACATTTATCTACCTTTTCTGACCTGGCTGCAGGTAAGTATAGCAATCATAGAGATGGGTGCCTACTACAGTAAGGTATATAATATAAAATATTGCCGGTTTTAGCTTACTACATGTAATTAACATGAGAGGGAAAAGATCATAAAAAAATACTGATTAACTAATTAAGTATTATCAATTGTAGCAGGCGTAGGGTGGCAGAGGTTTTTTTTATAAATTCACAATATTGAAATCTGCCTATAAAAAATTGTTTCATCTAATTAACAGATGAGGGAAGATTTACCTTCTCGGATCTTAGACCATTACGAATATGGTCTTAAGTCAATTTGCCTTAAAACTCGACTTAATGCACTCTTCGTTTATAGGACGGCAGTATACATTGTTGATTTATTTTCTATATAATTATAAATATACCTAAGTACAATAAACGCTTAAAAATACAAATGCATAAATATATGTATGTAATAAATAATCTGCATTTTAAACTGCGAACGGTATTTATTATCTGAACTAAAATGTTTAAGAAATACTTACTTACTAAATGTGCTCCTGCTTGTGTTGGACAAGGTTTTGGGAATTGACACTAATTTAAAAGAACTAATTAAAAAAACGAATTTAAAACACAAAAAGAAACTAATTGAAAAAAAGCGGTCACCCATCCAAATAATGACGCTGTCGCGTTACCGGTCGCTCAAATTTTACACCTCATGCGCCTAAAAAAGTTTTAGGTACTTCAAAAATGTTTTAGGATACGGTACAGCTTTAAATAGATTAAGAGATAGACGATCTTCTAAATTATAAAAGTTAGAGGTAGATTTATTTAACAGCACGCGAAGAGCTAATTAAAACAAATTAACTAATTAAAGCAAAGCAAATAGGAAGCGGACGTGAGGTCAGAGATAGTGAGCGATGACACAACTCAAGGATAATTATAACATATTAATATAGGAACTACCTCATTCAGTAAATAATTTAAATAGGTATTTCATATATTTATTATTTAGGTAGGTAATCATTTTTCTGCAGAACACTTAATTTGTACTAACGAACTGTTAATAAGGATATAGGTGTTGAATGAGGATATATCTCTCCTCCCAGAAAAACCAATTTACTTTTATCTCAGGTTTTAATAAAAAAGTACCTGGGTGACCGAGCCTAGCTCGGTATTTTTATTTTTATTTTATTTATTTTTTTATCTTGTTTTTTTTTCGGTATTTTTATATTTTATTTTTATTTCAATAAAAAATCACGAGTGAAATAAAAAAAAAGAAAATAGAATTTATTCTGGAGATTGAGATTTGAACCATTGTTTTCTCGGTCAATCTCGACCGTCCGATTTCCCACCTGAGCTATTACAACATTAATGACAGTTGCGAAATTAACCTTCCTATTCTAACGATATTTTAGCCATTTTTTTCAGTGCCTAAAACAGGAATAAAACTTTTCTGAAAATGAATCTTAGCTAGATCAATTTTTCGCCCCCGAAAACCCCTAAATACTTAATTTCACGAAAATCGTTGGAGCCGATTCAGAAAATATATATACCTATATATACAAGAATTGCTCGTTTAATAGATGATTACCTGGGTGACCGAGCCTAGCTCGGTATTTTAATTTTTTTTTTTTGTTTTTTTTCTCGGTATTTTTATATTTTAATTTTATTTAAATAATAAATCACGAGTGAAATTAAAAAAAAAGAAAAAAATTATCTGGAGACTTGAGATTCGAACCCGGGTCAACGCGACTTGTCACCCGCCGATTTCCTTATTACGCTATTACATCTATGATGTCAGTCGTGAAATTAAGCTTCGTATTCTAATGATATTTTTTCATTGCCTAAAAACAGGGATAAAACGACATTTTTTTTAATGTGTCCTAGCTAGATCAATTTTTCGCCCCCGAAATCCCCTGCATACTAAATTTCACGAAAATCCTTGGAGCCGATTCCGAGATTCAGAAAATATATATATATACAAGAATTAGATTAAGGGCGCAAAAGTAAGCTAACAGAACTTTTACCTGAAAGTTAACCAAGTTGGAGTTTAAAAGTTTGATGTACCTATATACAATATAAGAAAATATAACATTTTTACCTTTTATAAAGTTGTTGTTCATTTTATTTTTTACTAGCGACCCGCTCCGGCTTCGCACGGGTGCAATGCTGATACTAAATATAAAATATAAAATAAAATAAATACATATTTGCAATCTAAGCGCAAAAAATGTGGTTATTTATGACATCACATTAGAAAACTTTAAAACTATCAGTGTTCATCTACTATATTATGCATGTATTATACATATAAACCTTCCTCTGGAATCACTCTATTTACTAAAGAAAACCGCTTCAAAATCCGTTGCGTAGTTTTAAAGATCTAAGCATATATACAGACAGACAGCGGGAAGAGACTTTGTTTTATAATATGTAGTGAAGTAAAACTTCCTTGTTTAATGCACACTTGACTTGGGGAGTAAGCTCGGCGGGATCGCGGAAGTGAAGGAACACCCCAGAGGGAGGGGAGTAAGCTGGTAAATGCGTGATGAGAGCGTTACGAAAAGTGTGATCGGGCGAGGCGAACGGAACAAAAGAGAGAGAGAGAGAGAGAGGTCTAGCGCACTCGTTTTTTGTTTATTTTACACAATTAATTAAAACTTCAGATAATTCTATCTAAGCTTGAACTACAGGATATAAAATAAAATAATCTATAAATAAGTACCTACACTGCCTACACAAAATACATACGATATAATATAAAGGTTTCACACTAAGGTCGACTAGTTGAATGTGGACCTTAAATATCTCCCTAATACACGAGTTTACAGGGCTCTATTGTTGTGTAAAAAGAAAAACATCACAATCTATATATATAAAAGAGTTATCCACCCATTGACTCATCACGATATCTCTGGAACCATAAGGCGTAGAGACTTGAATTTTGGTAGGAATATTCTTTTCGATAAGTAGAGGTCAGCTAAGAACGGATTTTAAGAAATTCCACCCCTAAGGGGGTTAAACGGGGGTTGGAAGTTTGTATGAAAGTCCTATGTTTTTGAAGTAAGAGACTTGAAATTCAAAATGTATGCTCTATAGATGGTGTTGAGGTGTACTAATAATGTTCAACCCTCTTTTGGGGTTAAAACAGGGGATGGTAGTTTTATGAAAGTCCAATGAAAAATACACCTAGAAACTTGAAATTTGGCAGGTAGGTTCCTTATAGGGAGTAAACATCCGCTAAGAACGGGTTTTGCGAAACTCCACCCCTAAGGGGGTAAAACGGGGGTTGCAAGTTTGTATGAAAGTCCTATGTTTTTGAAGTAAGAGACTCGAAATTCAAAATGACTGTATGCTCTATAGATGGTGTTGAGGTGTACTAATAATGTATTTTGAGAAATCAACCCCCTTTTGGGGTTAAAACAGGGGATGGTAGTTTTATGAAAGTCCAATGAAAAATACACCTAGAAACTTGAAATTTGGCAGGTAGGTTCCTTATAGGGAGTAGACATCCGCTAAGAACGGGTTTTGCGAAACTCCACCCCTAAGGGGGTAAAACGGGGGTTGCAAGTTTGTATGAAAGTCCTATGTTTTTGAAGTAAGAGACTCGAAATTCAAAATGACTGTATGCTCTATAGATTGGTGTTGAGGTGTACTAATAATGTATTTTGAGAAATCAACCCCCTTTTGGGGTTAAAACAGGGGATGGTAGTTTGTATGAAAGTCGAATGAAAAATATACCTACAAACCTGAAATTAGGCAGGTAGGTTCCTTATAGGGAGTAGACATCCGCTAAGAACGGGTTTTGCGAAACTCCACCCACTATAGGGGGTTGCGGGGGCGTCAACAATGGAAAATTGAACCGTAAGGCGTAGAGACTTAAAATTTGGTAGAAATATTTGTTTCGCCGAGTAGAGGTCAGCTAAGAAAGGAATTACGAAATTCCCAGCCACAAAAGGGGCTTGCGGGGGCGTTAACAATAGAAAATTGAACTATAAGGCGTAGGGACTTGAAATTTGGTAGAAATATTCCTTTTGCCAAGTAGAGGTCAGCTAAGAAAGGAATTACGAAATTCCACCCACAAGAGGGGGTTGCGGGGGCGTTAACAATGGAAAATTGAACCATAAGACGTAGAGACTTGAAATTTGGTATAAATATTCCTTTCGCCAAGTAGAGGTCAGCTAAGAACGGATTCTATAAAATTTTACCTACAAGAGGGGGTTGCGGGGCTTTTAAACTATGGCTCCTATCGACTCCAAATTTGGTAGGAATCTTCAATATGTGATGTAGAAATGACCAATGAACGGATTTTATGGTAACTCATCGCCAATAAGGATTGTGGGGTTAGGCGTTAATAATGAAAATTTTAAATTTCCGAGGCTAATAGAAGATAACGTATTAATGAAATAACAAAGTTTGCAGACGTATGTTGTAATATTTTGTCATCACTTATAGCTATGAAATATCACTATATACACTAAATAGTATAAAACAAAGTCATGTATACATGCTTAGATATTTAAAACTACGCAATGGATTTTGATGTAGGTTTTTTTTAATCGATAGAGTGATTCGAGAGGAATGTTTATATGTATTATACATAAATAATATAGTAGATAAACACTGGTAATTTTAGAGGTTTCTAATGTGATGTCATAAATAAACACATTTTTTTGCACTTTCATTGCAAACGCTGGCTGAACCGAGATAGATCAAAATAATGTACTACAGTATTGTATAACTTAAAAACGTCTATAAAAAAGTCCGCGATGGTATAAGTCTATCTCTTAGAGGTAACCCACAATAATCATTTTTTATCCTTTATTTTTTACGAGAAATAATAGTTTATTTACGAAGCGATTTTAAGCAATACCTACAGCATAAATCCTTATGCAATTAAGTACCTTAAATCCATTGTGCATTTAATATAGATCAATATAGTCCTATACAGCAATTTTTTTCGAAGACATCACAGATTTAAAATGCAAGGACATGATTGTTGCAGTGGTACCGACCGGGAGCCGCGGCCTGCGCGATAATTTTCCGAAATTGTATTTTTTTTTTTTTTATGTAACTAGGTCAGCAAACAAGCGTACGGCTCACCTGATGGTAAGACCGTAGCCTATAGACGCCTGCAACACCAGAAGCATCGCAAGCGCGTTGCCGACCCTATCCCCAAATCCCCCCCCCCCCCCCCAGGAGCTCTGGTCACCTTACTCACCAACAGGAACACAACACTGCTTGAAAGCAGTATTATTTAGCTGTGGTCTTCTGTAAGGTCGAGGTACTACCCCAGTCGGGCTGCTCCATATTTTGAGCAGGAAATTTCCTGCTGTGCCCTACCTCAGTTAAAGTAGTTGTAATGTAAGTTGTATGTTCATACTTTATAATTTTTAACCTCATTTATAGTACGTACATTAGGTTGGATAGGATTAGACTAAAACCATAATTTATCATGTCAAGAATAACCTCTAAAGAAAACATGTTTGTATTGTCTAATGACAAAAAAGCTGTGAACGTTATATATAAATAAATTCTGTAGTATATTTAGTATCGACATTTCACCCGTGCGAAGCCGGGGCGGGTCGCTAGTATAGTATACACAGGAACCTTTTCGAATCGTTTATTTTATTTTTATTTTATTTTGTAATTAGGATAACCAACAAAAGATACATTATTACTAATTTCTTTCACATATATGTGCTTACAATAGAATGTTAATGTTCTTTTAATTACAGGTTATCACAACATGCATAATCACGTCGAGTAATACAAAGAATTAGATTACGAGTTTTACCAATAAGAAATCGTTAATAAAGATTCAAAATGACAATCGTATTGTAACAATTTGATGCGCTAATCCAGCAACAATTTAGAAACATCTGACAAAATACAATATCTAAAGCATATACATTTAGGATAATCCAATAATAATAAGAGATAAAAAAAATGGAAACAAAAATTAAAAAGTGAAGAACAACACGTTGGAGTCAAATACAATTACCACGTCAGGTCAAATAGAATGTAAAATTTATAAAATTAATTATGTCCAAATAGTAATATGCCAAATTATAAAATTAATATTCAAAAATTAAAAATTAAAATACAAAAATTAAAATAAAAAATAATAATAATTAAATTTAAAAATTAAAACCAAAATTTAAATATTAAAAATTTAAAAAATTAAGAATTAAAAATTAAAAATTAAAAAATTTAAAATTTGAAATCAAGAAATTAAAAATTAATAAATCAAAAATCAAGTTTGATGCGCTAATCCAGTAACAATTCAGAAATACCGGATAAAATACAATATCAATAGCATACAAATTTAGGATGATCCAATAAAAGTTTCGAAGTCGTTACGGCATTTAATTTATTTTTAAACTAGCTGTGCCCGCGACTTTGTCCGCGTGGAATTTAACAAAAAAGTTATTGTTCAGTTCGCAGAGTTATAAAATAAATAAATTTCTAAAATGAAAGTAACCGAAGTTACTCCTTATTAGATCAGCTATCTGGCAGTGAAAGTCCCGTATAAATCGGTCCAGACATTTCTATAATCTTGTGTTTTTAATATCGAACAAACAAGTTTTACATTTATTTATTTACAACTTTAAAATCATGCAATTTTATCATAAGTTGTCTCCATTTTGCAAAGTTGGAAACTTGAAGTTGTCGTTTTATGATTCATTTTCGTGTGGTATGACGTTTGTTGTTCGTCTTAAGGGTGGTTTCACCGGTTCTAGATAAAGATTGTCCTGCAGATAAGCTACAAACAGTAAAGAGGACTATCTACCATTGGGAACTGTTTCTCCTAAACTAAATTAATAAACTACAACTTTTAGGTCCACATTTGTGAATAGAAATATCTCATGAATATGTAGGTATAATATAAGTCGATGGTGAAAAAGAATAATATATCACAAAGTTTTATCTGTTGGTTACCGTCGTCGTCATATAGCAGTACTAGCTTCTGCGCGCGACTTCGTCGGCGTGGACTCCGCTCCTATTGGTCTTAGCGTGATGTCACATAGCCTATAGCCTTCCTCGATATATGGGCTATCTAACACTGAAAGAATTTTTCAAATCGGCCCAGTAGTTTCAGAGATTACCGCGTTCAAACAAACAAACAAACAAACAAACTCTTCAGCTTTATATATTAGTATAGATTCTCAAACAGTGAAACAGGCCCTTAGACAAAGTACGTATATAAGATTTTAGATTAACATGGTTACTTCTATTACGAAAATTATTCGAAAACGGGATATTTTCCATGTTTATTATTTTATCTTCGCGGAGCTCGATATTTCCACATTAACTGCGATAAAATAATAAACATGGTAAATACCCCCTTTCGAATAATTTTCGTAAAAGTACGTATAAGTTTAAGATCTGGCTTCAAAATCAGTACATTCATCGCGTAGGCATTCAAACTCAAATATAACATACATTTATAAATAGGATAATAAATTGACCTTAGCCCCTTCTCTTACCCATCCTCGCTAATGCAGATGTGTGCTTTTTAAATGACATTTTGACACAGGAGCTACTTAGTAAACTAGAGCGTCCACAAACTAGCAATACGCTCTATCTTTGGTTTACGTAATAATGATCGCGTCTCTGAATTTCGTACTCAGATTAAGTGGCTCTCTATCCGTCTTCGCCTTGATATGCACATTCTTTCCTATCTTTAAAATATTCTCCATGATCAAAATTCACCTTCCTACCTTCGGTACTATTTTAAATTACTACCTGCTGTTAATACTGAGCATTTGTTATACAACTCCACAGTAGGGAATATGTAAGGGCTGTACCTATGTCATGGTTTTAAGCAGGAATTTTTGGGTTCTATTAACTAATCTATACTAATATATAAAGCTGAAGAGTTTGTTTGTTTGGTTGTTTGTTTGTTTGTTTGGACGCGGTAATCTCTAGAACTACTGGGCCGATTTGAAAAATTCTTTCAGTGTTAGATAGCCCATTTATCGAGGAAGGCTATAGGCTATGAATCATCACGCTTACACCAATAGGAGCAGAGTCTACGCCGACGAAGTCGCGCGCAGAAGCTAGTATCATATAAGATTTCGAGGCACCCCAAACAACCACGCAATAGTTTGGATTGTACCAAAGTAGTTTGCTGAGTTTCTTGAAAATCCAGATGAGCCAAGCTTATCATCTAATAGAACACCCAAGTATTTGATCCTAGAGGATCTCAAGATAGACAAGTACGAACAAGAATAAGTCATCAACGGATGGCATTTATGGACCTTAAGTTTCACGTTAGGGGTATTTTAGAAGTAGTAAATTACAAAAACGTTGACTTTTTAATATATTTTAATGTTAAGCGATTTGTCTGTAGGCAACCAGTGATCCTAAATACCTCCTGAGTCCTACTCCGTACATCCTCCCAAGTCGCTCCATGAAATACAACACCTGTTTCATCATAAGTAAAAACGTTGCTAGCTGTGAGGGACGTCTGACACATATCGTTATAGACCGAGAGCCCAGGAGGGCCAGACTTTCGTCATTTCATAAAAGCTGACAATTTCTCAGTGCATGCTCTCAACACCGATGGAAGCAATGGCTAAATATGAAGTTTCACTCATGGTTACTTTGGCAGATACCAGGTATCAAAGGCGTATAAAATTACTTCGAACTCGCACCCACGACTAGGGTTGCCAACCGTACTCTAAAATAGAGTATTGTACTCTATATCATGTAGGCGTGCTCTATAATCTATAATACTAATAGAGTACACTGAAATACTCTTTTTTACACCATGTTCACTAGTGCCAGTCATGTAAAATTGTGCAAACCCATTATCATAACCAAAATACTCGACTATTTGCTATTAATATGTTGGAATCCTCAATTCCCCAAGCCACATTCGGACATTTCTGAACGCAGCCACTAATCTCATGTCATGTCACAAGTTGTTTTGAGAAGTGTTTTGAGCATGGAGCATGCTCCATGGTTTTGAGGTTACGTTAATTTTGGCGCAAGAAAAATTCTCAATTTTCCTCTGCGTTGTGATTCTGTTTTAGTAATGATAACTGGCGGCTCTCTTCACTAAATAAAATATCTTTAAGAACTAAACCATTTAGAACAAATTGTAGAAGAAAAACTTAATTTACGAAGACTAAATATACACATGGACAGTTTACCTATATTCAGAAATTATAATTTTAAAAGAACTCTAAGATAAATTGTAACACAGATTTTAAGCAAAATTCCACTGCAGGAAAATGGCAATTAATAAAAAAAATATCCTGATGAATTTGCTTGTTTAAAAAAAAATATATACTCTCTGTTCCCGCCTCTTCAGCATTTACTGAGAGAGTCTTTTCGTTCATGAATGTGAAGTGGCGGGAAGAGAGAATCAGAGCTTCATTGCAATCTATACTAATATATAAAGCTGAAGAGTTTGTTTGTTTGGTTGTTTGTTTGTTTGTTTGTTTGATCGCGGTAATCTCTGGAACAACTGGGCCGATTTGAAAAATTCTTTCAGTGTCAGATAGCCCATTTATCGAGGAAGGCTATAGGCTATGTATCATCACGCTAAGACCAATAGGAGCGGAGTCCACGCCGACGAAGTCGCGTGCAGAAGCTAGTAGTTTATAAATGAGCTCTTATTCTATGTAAATTTAGAGTTAGAATGTTTGGAGTCAT
Source organism: Melitaea athalia (assembly GCA_905220545.2). NCBI lineage: Eukaryota > Metazoa > Arthropoda > Insecta > Lepidoptera > Nymphalidae > Melitaea > Melitaea athalia. Next base: position 13,187,984 of record HG992196.1, read on the forward strand.
ACAATTTTTTAAAAACCTTGAAAAATTGTTATATCCTGCAAAAAAGTACGAAAATATACATTTTTAAAAATATAAAATAAATGATACTCTTTTTTGGAAGTCCGTACTCTTTATTTACCTCCTTTGAAATCAGATATACTCTATTTCTTTTAATAAAAGTTGGCAACCCTACCCACGACTAACCTAAATGTTTGTCTAGGTCGGGACTAGAGCTATCTAAATTAGTCGATACTAGTCCTAACACTCCCAACCAAATTCTGAGCTTAACAAAATCTATTGACACTTCCTCACCTCACACGGTTGACTCTCATGTGTATTTTTAACCGAGCTCCAAAAAAGATGAGGTTCTAAAATCGATTGTATTTTTTTATGTATGTTACCTCAGAACTTTTGAATGGGTGGACAGATTTTTATGTTTTTTTTTTTTAATTGAAAAGTGGTGCGTTTCATGTAGTCTCTTTAAACTTTGACTTGACTAGTCTTACGTCGGCCTACGTATTATACTGCATAACTTTTTGGTGGGTTCTGGGTATAACGATTTTGATGATGATTCTTATTTTAATCGAAAGCTGGTACTTGGAATCTCATTAAGATTGAGATCTCTTCACTAGTTTTTGAGTAATTTTTGATAACACGTATTTGTTTGACTATTTTTTCGTTTAGTTACGTTTTATTACTTGTCGATTTAATTAAAGTCGGTTTTTTTTTTCGTTTGCGAGTAAACATAAGGCTTATCTATTTACAAAATAATTCTTGAGTGAGTGAAATATGGTTTTAGGAATTTTTTTTTTTTTTTTACTTATTAAAAGAAAGTACAAAACTACAAACTCTTAGTAGGTACTCAATTTTCTCTTTACAAAATCACGTAGTATTAAAATTTTAAAATTGGTTTCCTTTTTTAAAAGAAAACAAAAGCTGTCATAGTTAGTATACAATTTGAATGCGTCCGTCTAAGTCTTTGAAGAATGTTCGGTGTCGGCGCATGTACCGCTGCAGCATCACATAGTCCCAATCTAGGATCACAAGGTTCTTTCTATTCTGTGACAACATCTGAAATATTATTTATCTATATTAATAATTCCATATTTAAATTTGATGGCTAACGATTTGATAAGGCGCTGAGTGTAAAAAATGTCTTATAAATTATAGGTACAGTAAAATTTGTTTTTACAAAGCAGAATGCAGAGGGATCTCGCTCCTAGTGATCTATTAATAGCTATATAAGGTCATTTGAAAAACTATTTTTTTTTAATTTTATCAGAATACAAATAGGAATGTCGACAACTAATATAGATAAAGACGATGACGTACCGTGTATCCGCCACCACCGTCGCCTATGTAGCTTTGCGTGAGCACGCGGTAGACTTTGTCCGGCCTCAGCGGCTCGTAGCGCGGCACAGCGCAGCGCACGCAGCGCACCGTGGCCGACACGCGCGACCCCACCGGGGCCGTGGCGTTCACCACCATGCGCAGACCTACGCACGCAGCGCTTGGTTACTGAGTTACTTTATTCAAAAAATTCAAACTAGTACTTTACTTCAATGCTACAAATTAAAAAAGTGTTTGCGGTGTCGTAATACTTTTATTCTGTTAACCCTAAAAAGTAAAAACATAATAATTTATGTATCATCATCAATATGATCGAGATGTTTAGGCGATTTACACACGGCACCGCGCACCGCCGCGTAGGCGATGAAGCGGATCTCATGTTGTATTAGGGTCTTATAAATCCGTTGATGCCTAAGTGTGATGCCTCGAAATTTGCGGGCGGCGGGGCGGCAACGGCGGCGGGGCGGGAGCGGCCGGATCTAATGCGTACAATCTAAGGGTCGACCGAGATCTCGGTCTCGGTCTCGGTCTCGGCATTCTCGGCCAAAAATTCTACCGAGATCTCGGTCTCGGTTCTCGGCCAAAAATCGCCGAGATTCTCGGCCAAACCGAGACCGTTGTAAGTAGGTGCGGTATAGGATAATGGGATTCAAATCTATCGCGCGCATCCACATTTGTCACTTAGTGTCAGTGCGAGGGCGAGCTATCGATTGTGATTGGTCGGCTGGCAGCGAGCGGGTGCGGGGTGTTACTTACCGCTGCTGCCGCCACTCCGCGCCGTTCGCTCATTTCATTACTTTTTAACCGACTTCCAAAAAGGAGGAGGTTCTCAATTCGACTGTTTTTTTTTAATGTATGTTAGCTCAGAACTTTTGACTGGGTGGACCGATTTCGATCAATTTTGTTTTAAATGAAAGGTATAGTGTGTCATGTGGTCCCATTTAAATTTAATTGAGATCTGACAAGTACTTTTAGAGTTATATCTAATAATGCGTATTTACTTGACTACTTTTTCGTCGACCTACTTTGTATTATGCCGCATAACTTTTTACTCGGTGTACTGATTTTGATGATTCTTAATTTAATCGAAAGCTAATACTTGTCATGTAGTCTTGTTTAAATTAGATCGAAATCTGATTACAACTTTTTAAGTAATCTTTGATAGCGCATATTTACTTGACTATTTTATCGTCTTATTACGTTGTATTACTTGTCGATGTAATTGAAGTCGGTTTTTTTTCGTCTGCGAGCAAACACAATTTTATGTAAACAAACAATTGTAGTTAAACTGTAAAAAGGAGTTTGTTTGAATTTTGTTCGTAGTAGAATAATTAAGTTTCTTATTGTTTTGATTAATTATAATTACTAGCTAGAATAACTACATAAAGTATTAAGTGACTATTAAGATCATTATATTATCACGTATTATTTTATACGAATGGTGAAAACCTGTTAAGTGTACGAAGATATTTTAGATTCAGTGACCACATTCATCAGAATACGATACATCGATTCGCTGATTTATATGTTCGTTGCTGTTTTTCAACCGACTTAAAAAAAGGAGGAGGTTTCTCAATTCGACCGTATTTATAGGTATAGTATATTTTTTATTCATGTTCGGGGATAACTTCGTCGTTTATGAACCTATTTTGATATTTCTTTATTTGTTGGAAAGGAGATATCCCAAGGGTGGTACGATGATAAGGAAACCAGGATCTGATGATGTAATCATCATCGTATGGGCAGCATAATCTTATGGGCAGCTCATGATGTCATAGACTTGGTTGATGACCCAATGACAAGTTACGAAAGCAGTACAAGTTCTGTTATAGAAATAGCGCTTGACAGCTTTCTTAGAGAGCCAAGACTCCAAAGAAACGCAAATATTTTTGAATATTGGTATTCGTCACCATATGAAGTACTTAGGCCTGCAGCAAAAAAGTTTCTATCAGCACCGCCTACTAGTGTGGCAAGTGAAGAGCTCTTTAGTAGAGCTGGTCAGTTATACGATGAGAGGCGTCACTCTTTGAAGGGTGAAAATGTAGAAAAATTGCTTTTTCTGTGCTACAACATCATGTTGTTTAATTTTTAGTATTAAAACTATAAAAAAATATTATGACATTCTTAAATATACTATATTTTGCAAAAATAGCGCATTTTATTTTTTTAATTTTTTATTTATCTATTCTCGGTCTCGGTCTCGGTCTCGGCCGAGATTTTAATTTATTCTCGGTCTCGGTCTCGGTCTCGGCCGAGAACGAAAAACCTGTCTCGGTCGACCCTTAGTACAATCAAATGGACTGACCCTCGAAAACACCCCTACTGACCCTACAGGGTCAGTAGCTGTCGCTAGTGCTGGCGCCGAAAACTAACTCATACGATTTACACGCTGTCAGTATTTCGTCAGTAGGCTTATGGTGTCCACACGTTTGTAAATCAGTGCGGAAAAATGAATTCTCGAAAAATCATCATTATAATTATTATCGCCATCTACCTGAATTCAGAAAACTACTTCAGTGAATATCGATATATCAAAGAATATTGCGTGCCCACATGTACTATAACGCAGTGAGCTGTATTATCCACTAGGATAGCAGTTAAATAATTTTGATGATTTACAATTTTACATGACTATTTTGCGTCTAGATCTACTTACGTTGTATTACTTGTCGATGTAATTGAAGTCGGTTTTTTTTCATTTGCGAGCCAACACATTTATGATAAGAAGACAAGGAAATGGGTTCAAATTCTTAATACCGTAACACCTAAGCTTTAGGTAGTATTCCACACACAAAATTGATTTTTCCTGTCATCTTATATGCACATTATAAATAAACTCATTTTCACAGTGTAGTTTAATGCTTACCAAACTGATATGCCGGAGAAGAAATCTTGATTGGAAACTCATTTTATTTTATAGATAGCTGGCTTTGGAAGGCCAAACCATCAAAAAATTATTGTGTTATTATTGGAGAATCGTGCTGCAAAATTATACTAACCGAATACTTCCCATTATCATATGATATAAGTAATTATATGTATTAAAATTATAGGGCAGGTTACTTACCACCTAACTGCAACAACCGCGAACTGGAGAAATTAGTGGGGTCGGTTTGCCTCGTTCCTACTGAGAATTCCAGAGCTTCTAAGAGATATTCTCCTTTCAAGTCGTACACTTGGACATAATTCTCAAAGGGAAAGACCATCAGCAGAGCCGCGGTTGTAATATCTATTTGAAAAATTTTATTTCTTAGATTTGTTTTTTTTCAAAAATGTATTATTATTGGCAGGTTTATTGTGATTCTAATGCTTGACTGGACTGAGTTTACTATTACTGAGTTAATAAGAAAACGCTTTCAGACTACAATACAACATTACGTTATCGTTTATTATAATTTCAATATTTATTGCAAGCACTTTTTTAAGAAAAAAATAATAATATCTGTGGTATGTACCTACAGCTCTTTTGATACTTTAATTTTATTTGACTACTGAACTGACTTCATGGGGACGATGTAAAGACGTCAAAATGCCATTCGGATTCGAACAGTGTACATTAGTACACTAAAATTACAAAAATAATTTCTTTTAAACGTTCAAATAAAGCAACTGACTTTTAAAAAATTAATTAATATGGTCGATATTATCATCGTGACAATTAGTTAAATCATATCGGAATGACATATTAATCGAGCAACAATGTGCAAATTATAAGAGGAAGTCTGACTGAGACCTACAGCCCACTTAGGTAGGCAGCCCTAGTACATTTTTTTCACCTGATTAGTATCAAGCTAATTCTCCGGGAGTAGCTTTATTTTGATGAGACGAACAAAAAATTCCTCTACGAAAACTCTCGATTGTGGTAGATAACAGAGATAGCAGGGGATAGAGCAGCAGTGAGCGTAGGACCGGGATAACGCACCACGCAATTTGTAGGACAGTATTACTATTAAATTATATTAATATTAACTAACTAAAAGAAAAAAAATCAGCTGGTTAGTAATAATTTTTTAAGCCCTTACGAGGTCATCAATTTGATGCTACCGCCATCGAGAGTTTTCGTAGAGGATTTTTTTGTTCGTCTCATCAAAATGAAGCTATTCCCGGAAAATTAGCTTGATACTAATCAGGTGAAAAAAACGTACTAGGGATCCCTACCTAACTGACTTACTTCCTGCCTGCAGGTGGGTGCGTATTCCACCTGCGTTCATCATGCACACATCGACCGCGCCCCATGCGCCCTCCTCCGCATACTGCACCATCTGTATAACCATGTATTTTTAAAGCTCATTGTAATTATGAAATCGTGTATTTTAACACTCATTACAAAGGATTTGGTTTTGATCTTTATATACCATGCTCAGCACCACAATTAAATAAATATGAAAAAAAACTTCTTTGTAAAAAGCCGGTAAATACCATGTCCTCTTCAACCCCAAGTTTAAACTTAGCTCGTGCCTATATTACCAAGGCACACGATACATATAAAACACTTAACAAATAATATTTTAAAACAACCAATATAGCTCTGCTCTCGTGAATATAATATGACAAGGATGATTTACAGTTAGTGGTCACCTTACCTCGTCGATGAGTCCATCACAGGCCCAATTGGCTACAATGCACTCGCCGCGGTAGCAGCCCCGCCGCAGTGCCACGATTGCTCGTCCTAGTACCTCCTTGCCCACCGCATCCACTTCTTGCCTCCATGGCTCTAACAGGGTCTCCATGTATGGGTCTGGTTAAGAAAGCCTCATTCACATTATTGAAATATCTTACAATTAAAACTTTAGCATGTATCACAGCTTTTTCGATCGGATCGAACCCGCAACTGCCAGCACAACAGCCACAAACCAGTTCTGTGACCGTTGTGCCAACGCGTCGTCTCGTTATTATGACTGTAGTAACACGTTAGTTTATTTAATTTATTTTATTTCATTAGGACATACAGTAGTTGCAACATTATAATTTTACATAAAAAAACTATACTACTATTGAGCTTAAATGCGCAACATTTTAAGATGTCACAACATGCACAAAAAAAGATTTAACATTAGTATTATTAAAATAATATATCTACAAATTGAAATAAATATGAAAATAATTAATAATAGATGAAGTTAAAGTTAAAAACAAACAGCAAACACAAAAACTAAAACAAAAAACCAACAAAAGCAAAATCATTTATAAATAAATAATTAATCCCTCAACAATCTCAAAACAACTTTTTTAAAAGAAGGTAATTTATCATTAAAAATATCAACTTTGTCACAAATAATATTATAATTATTTCTTAGTTCGTCTAGTTAATGTAATGTAGTAAAACTAAGCACAATAAAATACTGCTCTAGCTGATTCTTCTCTGTAAAATGTACATTCAGAATCAATGTTAGCTTCAGACTAACTATATTATGATGATTAATTTAACTATATGTTTGATGTTCCACAGGGTAGCACTCTTGGTCCTACTTTATTTCTTGTCTATATTAATGAACTCTGCTATGTAGCTGCCCTATGTAACGTTGAAATGTTTGATGATGATACCGTGTTTTTTTTTTATGTAACGAGTTCGGCAAACAAGCGTACGGCTCACCTGATGGTAAGCGACTACCGTAGCCTACACACGCCTGCAACACCAGAAGCATCGCAAGCGCGTTGCTGACCCTACCCCCAATTCCCCCAGGAGCTCTGGTCACCTTACTCACCAACAGGAACACTTACACTTACACTTTACATTATTTAGCTGTGGTCTTCTGTAAGGTCGAGGTCGAGTCGGGCTGCTCCATTTTTTGAGCAGGTTTGTACATCAGTTAATATGCTTATGATGTGTGTTACTTAGGATCTTACTTTATTAACCTAACTAGCCGACCCGTGCCCACTTCGTTGGGCGTTAATTATCTTTTTCTTTGTGATGCATTACCTATGTTATGTAGTTCTTAGTATTTACTAAGTTCTATTAGGTTCATTGTTTATAGCAAGTATTGGACGTATACACTCGTAATAATATCGTGTATTTATTATTTTAAATACTACACAGGAGTTCACGCCATTATTGGCGCGAACTTGTGGAGGCCTATGTCCAGCAGTGGACTGCGATAGGCTGAAATGATGATGATGATTATTTTAAATTACAGAACCAAATAACATACTAAATTTTATAGCACTTATACCCCGTCCGGCGACTAATTAGCTTTTTGACAGCTCACGCCTATAAATTACAGTTTTTTTCCGGAATAACGTACTAAAAATTTTACAGTAATGTCATACTTTATTGACGATTTGATTGATTGAGTGAAGTACCCTGTGCATAACAAACAACCACAGACTATGAAAGAGTTCTTGAAATAATAAATCGATAATAAATCGACCATATGATAAAATAATTTTACGTCATGTGATTATTGTTTCTATAAATTTAATACAAAAAAGGAAATAAAAATAGTATCTATGACCCCCAAGATTGATTACTTGCAAGGAATTAAGTCGAAATCTTGAAATTTAATTTCAAACCAAGAATATAGAGCAATAACTCTGTTAATTAATTTATTTATTATTTATATATTTCATTTATAATTAAAAAAAACTAATAATCGCATAAATAAATAATATTTTTAAATTAAATGTATTTAATTAATTCGATTGAAAGTTCTTCTTAAATAAAATCGATTATTATTTCGAATCGAATAAATAACGTGTGAGGCAGTCACTAATGTCAAAATTTCTTGAAGTGTCAAAAAGATCATTAGTCGCCGGACGGGGTATAAATAAATAATATGTTACTTCAACGCTATCTATCAAAAATCCCGAAAACGACGTCGATAGACTAATAAATAGTCTTCTAATGGCGATAGATGGCGGCGAGAGATGGTAGTACATTTACCATTTTTGAGTTATATTTTTATCTTTTTCCTTTTATCTTGTCACTCCTGAATAGTGTAGCTTTCTGTTAGCGAAAGAATTTTCATGATCGGATCAGTATTTGCGAAGATTACCCCGTATATACAAACAAAGTTATAAACTTTACCTCTTTATAATATTAGTATAGATTAACCAATCTTTTATTTATTAAAACAGTGGAAATAAATGGTTACGTTAATGTACCTTTAACGATGGATGTACCGAGGTATATTGGTTGTCCCTGCCAAGATATCACTTTACCAGCTTCGTCAATAAACAACTTTATGTTTCCCAAGTACCGACTGCGAGCTGATGCCTGTACTATTGGTATCTAGTGAAGAAACAATAGAGTGACGATTAACAGCTATTTAGCGAACTATTAATGATGAAAGGATGCAGATTTCAAAGTGCCAATATTATTATAGAGTTCTCCACATTTTATTGTTCAAACACTTAGAAAAATAAGTCATAAGTATAATGTTTTAAAGAGAAATCAAATGTAAGTTGCATCTTCTAAGTCCTTCAAAAAAATCTCCTCACTCATATACTGTTTGTTATAAATATTAATAAGTAGCTAGTAGTCGTACCCCACAGTTGCACATTAGTTAATTTGAGGAATAAATAGCCTATACCCTTCCTCGGTTAATGAGCTATCCAGCACAAAAAGAATTTTTCCATTCGAACCAGTAGTCAGTGGCGCGTTTAAAGAAACAAACTTTTCAGCTTTATAATATTACATATTAGTATAGATATCTTAAAACATTTGTAACATTTAACAATTAACATTTACCCTGTGTCCATTGGCTTGTGTAACAACAGTGGGGTAGTCGCCAGCGGGCTGCGTGCCGTCTGGAGCCACCCCGTTGTACAGCAACGTGTGCGTGTGGGCCCCCACTATGAAATCCACATTTGGAGAAACACGCTCTGCTAGTGACCTAGAATATGTCATAATTTATATTAAACTGAAAAAACCTACACTTGGATGTTTTTCATTTAAAATTTCTTTAGCACGCTTGATACGCACGCATTCACTAGTAAGCTAGTGAATGCATGACTAGAGCGTTACGAAAAGTGTCATCGGGTGAGGCAAATGGAGCAAGAGAAAGAAGTGCACACAATTTCTTTCTCTCTTTCTCTCATATAGCCAGTTACGTTTCGTATTTATATCTAAGACACAGTGCAGGCCTATTATGCTGGTCTATTGCTAAAGAAGTTTTACTTCATTCATGTGGTCTAAAGCACATTTGTTTTTTATGAAGTGTTTTAGTTGTAAGTACCTATATATTGTATTTTATACTTAACGCACATATCTGTGTCGTATCCCACGTGGGACAGCACTATAATGATGTCAACACCCTGTGCAGTCAGTAAGTCCGCTTCTCGGTTAATCGCTTCCAACTCATCTTCCATTATTATACGTCTTTTTGGGGCTGAAAACTAGAAGCATTGAAGATCTTATATAAATATTCAAATACTGCTAACTGAACACAGATCCTCAACAAGGGCATGCTAAGTAGACAAGTAGATACATACAATAGAAACAATAAAAATTCATTCAATAATTGAATTTGTATTTCATACAACAGATTAAATTTTAATGAAATGTATATAACTGAAAATATTTAAATGAAATGAAATTTTAAAGAGGGTTAGTGTGTTTAATACAAAAAATAACATGAATATAATCAGTTAAAAATTACATTATCTAGATTAGAAGAAGCAGTCAGTCACAGGTATAAAACCTAAAAACATATCCCAGGTTATAGATATTACGTAAATCGTAATCTTAGTCTTAATCAGTAACGATAAAATGAGACTATATTATGTGTTAGAATTTTTGTTCTGATATGTCTATCTCCGCCAACCCGCATTGAAGCAGCGTGGTGGATTACGCTCCGATCCTTCTCCTACATGGGGCCAAGAGGCCTATGCCCAACAGTGGGATATTACAGGCTGAGTCGTACTCGTATGTCTACCTCATAATTAAGATCTGTGATCCTGGAGTAATGCAAAATTAATGATTAATCAGATGATATATTTTGGTAAACGTAAATTGTAAAATGTTATCCTTATCAGTAATGTCATGATAATCACGCCTCTTTCAGTAATTAGATATGAGATTTTACGTGTGCGATATAACACAGTATGTGTATTTTATCTATTTTACTGTTAAGTACAGTTTGAATTATGATAATTCAGCTTAACAATGATATCGGCGCTTTTAAAGGTTTTTGACTGATGATTGCAAATTGTTTAGACACGTGCAGTCTGTCATATGTATGGATTTGAGCAGAATGACTGGTATTATATTCAATTTAGGCTGAGTAGGGTAAATCTTGCTTAAAATCTGGAGCTGCCTGTCTGGGGACGTATCTCAACTTTACTGAAGATCACAGCTAATAAAATACCTAGCTATATATGTATACAGATGCTCTCAAGTTATATGTTCTCGTGGCTAGTAAGGTGACTAGAACTTCTGGGGAAGGCCGAGGTAGGGTTGGCAACGTCCACTTGGAGCCCCCAGCGCTGCACCCTGGTGACCTTAACAAGCGAAGACCTATCATTGCCGAGCGTGGTCTGCAGCATGCTCAACAGCTAGAGGTGCCGATCGGCTGTGGCCCAAAGGAGGCCACGGAGTAACAGTGTGAGGTCGACGCTCACGCTGACCCGCTCCGCAGGAGACAACCAGGGAGAAAAAGACGCTGATATGCGCTCCTTCTTATAATAATAATTAAACTATAAATAATTTTAACTGAGTTACGGAACCTTGATCCCACGAATATGCTGACGTACCAAATTGACGGAATCTTCCCAAGCGAACACCTGGCGACCACCGTACGAGTTTTCCACACTCGCCGATTTCCCCGTATTAGCCTTTCAATGCCCCCCTGTTTTAATTTCTAACTTTATTCAATGTAATATTATTTTAATCATTCTTTAGTCTCACATCGACTGAAGTAGTCGTTAGTTTTAAGATGTAGTTTTAGTATCATTATTGTATTATTTATTAATATCGCATTGATACAATATTACGTTAGTTATAGGATGTAGTTGTAAGATTGTATTAATATCGACTTAATAGATAATTAATAATTATGTGGTTTTCCATTCGACCTCCTGACCGCCGCAAACGTAATTACCTACTGTCTACAGTCAGTGTTTAATTGGTAATAAATCTATACTAATATATAAAGCTGAAGAGTTTGTTTGTTTGATTGTTTGTTTGTTTGTTTGTTTGTTTAAACGCGGTAATCTCTGGTTCTAATGGGCCGATTTGAAAAATTCTTTCAGTGTTAGATAGCCCATTTATCGAGGAAGGCTATAGGCTATGTATCATCACGCTAAGACCAATAGGAGCTGAGTCCACGCCGACGAAGTCGCGCGCAGAAGCTAGTAAATAAATAAACGTGTAAAAGCTTTCGTCGTTCGTCGTTTGTTGAAATCGCAAGGGTCGGATACTTGGAAATGAATAGATACACAATACATAGGTACACAATAAATAATCAGATTTAAATGGTTGTTATTCGCTGCAAATAAAATCATTTGTCTAGAACAAATTATATATAACAATTATAATACAGGCTTACGTTTCGCAGCAGTATTCCAATGATGCCTATCCTGCGTCCGTTCCGCTGGACAACGACGTGGTTCTTCACATAACGCGCCATCTCTGGCTCGAAGGTCGTATTCACGTTGGCACCCAACATAGGAGTTTCCAGCCTTTCTAAATATGGCAATAGACCTTCCAGGCCGTTGTCAAACTCGTGATTCCCAAGTACCTTTTAAATTACATTTTATTTAGGCCTTCGTTGAATATAAAATACTTTAAATTTAAATATCAAAATGACAAGGGCGAACTTATCTTTAAGAGAAAAATGTCTTCCATTTAACACATGATAGTGATATATGATGTTATTGCGGGGTGTGTATAGAAGAAATTAAAATGTGTTAATATTAAAAAAAACCGGTCAAGTGCGAGTCGGACTCGCGCACCGAGGGTTCCGTACAAACCTGCAGGTATATAAGTAAAAGTTATGGTATTTTGCTGCTAAATGAAATCCGTAACATTACAATATGGAAAGTTGGAGGAGCATAAATTTAAGACAAAGGTATCTTTATCTTTTCAGTAATCCTTTAATTTATATAAAATAAAATAAATAAATAAAATAAAAATCGCCTTTATTTCTATTACTATTAAAATTTCAATTAATACTAGCGTAAGTATTCTTAGTTTAAACATATGTATGTATATTAACCTATGTATATATTTATTCTGTACTCGTATAATTAACTCGTCTACATGTTTATAACATCACTTAATTAATATTGGTAATAGTAATAGTCGCCTCTGCGGCGTAGGCCTCTCCTAAACATTTCTATGTATCCCTTTCCCGTGCTTTCTGTATACACAGCGGTCCACATAATTATCTGGTTGAAGATATCTCTCCACCTTTTAATTGGTCTCTCTTTTTTCCTTGACCTGTCTCTTGGTAGGAAAGTTCTTTTATCGAAGTTATTTATTTACAATTTTTTTAGTCACTATTTAGAAATCTGGTTCAAAAATGTTGTAAATATTTTAATATTTTATAATGAAAATATTGTTTTGCTTCTAAATAATTTTATTGAAGTGACATATTGACAAAAACAATTTAAAAATATAAAAAGAATATAGAACACATTAGGCTTGATAGCCAGTACATATTATAACATACGCCCACTTAATGGCTACTAGCCTAATTTGGGTACTATACAGTTAAACCTATGCCCTTTACACAAATATCGTGAGCTACATGCCTTAAAGGCTTAGTTAAAACATCAGCGGGCATTACTTCTGTAGGTAAATATTTCAATTGAATAGTACCATCTGAAACCTTTTCACGAATAAAGTGAAATCGTATATCAATATGTTTTGTACGATTGTGATGAATTGGATTCTTGGCCAACATTTGTGCACTCTGGCTATCATTATAAATTGTTACTTGCGCCTTAGAAAAATTGCTTATCTCTGACAGGAAACGACGTAAATACACGGCTTCTTTAGCACAGGAACTCAATGCCATGTACTCTGCTTCTGCAGAAGAAAGTGCTACTGTGGGTTGTTTCTTAGACTCCCACGACACAGGACCTCCTCCAAACTCAGTATAAAAACCGGTATATGAGCGACGATCTAAACAATCATTTGCAAAATCTGCGTCTGTAAAACAAACAAGATACTTCCCAGTCTTCTTGTAACAAATACTATAATCAATAGTCCCTTTTAAATACTGTAATACACGTTTTGCAGCTAACCAGTGCGTCTTATCAAACTTAGTATTAAACTGACTCAGATAACTAACAGCAAATGAAATATCTGGTCGCGAGTTTACTGCTATATACATAAGACTACCAATCAAACTCTGATATGGATATAGCGACTCACAATGTTCTGCAGGAACCAACTTATTTGTAGTCAATGGAGTCTGTGCAGATTTACAATCAGACATATTGTACTGCCGTAAGACATCGCGTATATAACTGTGCTGACTTAATTTAACAGTATTTCCACATTTTTGCACATTTAAGCCAAGAAAATATTTAATTTTTCCTAAATCTTTGACAGAGAAAAATTTATTAAGATCGTTTCTGACACTGTCGAATATTTCGTCATTATTGTGAAAAACTAAAATGTCATCAACGTATACTGCCAATATCACAAAACCGTTAGCAAAAAGTTTCGTATATACACAAGGTTCTGAAGGAGTTTGTTTAAAACCCAAAGAAGATAAAGTTTTATTTAATTTTAAATTCCAAGCTCGTGGAGCTTGTTTTAATCCATATAAGGATTTCTTTAGCAAACAAACCTTTTCATCTTCAGTGTTAAAACCTTGTGGTTGAAACATGTAAACTTCTTCTTCTAGATCTCCGTTTAAAAATGCAGTATCTACATCCAAGTGATGTATATCTAGATTCATCTCCGCTGCCAATGCCAATAGCATTCGCAGAGACGAATGTCGCACTACAGGAGAGAAAGTTTCGTCATAATCAACCCCTGCTACTTGTTTGAAACCTTCTGCAACCAATCTCGCTTTGTACTTTATCGGATTACCTTGTTCACTTCTTTTGATTTTGTAAACCCACTTACAAGGAATAACTTTTTTGTTTGGTTTATCTACTAGAACCCATGTACCCTTTTTAATTAAACTTTGATATTCATCATTCATAGCTTTTATCCAATTATCGCGTTGATCTGAATTCAGAGCATCAGCGTAACAATTAGGTTCGTCAGTATCAATTAACTCTGTTTTTAGATTACGCAGTCTACTTCGTAGAGGATACCTACAACCAGTATCATCTTGTTCTCTACTAGTACTTGGAAATTGCTGTATAGAATGATCTTGAAAATCATCATCAACTGCATCAGAAAAACTATCATTAGGGTTAGAATCTTCTACAATCTCAACTCCTACCGAGTCAGGTTCAACCTGTCTTGGCGAAGATTCTTCCTGTGATGCAGTCGGTAATATTATGGGTAAAGGTACACATGTTTCTACACTTTCCGACGACGAAGATTTAATATCTGTAAAACTTTCTTCAAAAAATGTAACATCTCTGGCCTTTATTAACCTTCTAGGATATAGAACATCCCTAAACATGTAACTATTTGGGTCATTAGTGTACCCAACAAAAATATACTGAGCAGCTTTCAGATCTAACTTCTTCCTATGACAGGAAGGTATCTGAACTAGCGCTCGACAACCAAACACACGCAAATTGGAAATATTTGGCTTATTTCCTGTCCATTTTTCAAAAGGTGTGTGTGTTTTTAACGCTACATGAGGACTCCTATTTTTCAAATATACAGCTGTATCGACAGCATCTTGCCAATAGGCTTTAGATAATGAACTACCCGCCAGCATTGAGCGAGCTTTTTCTATTATAGAACGATTAGTCCTTTCTGCGATACCGTTTTGCTGAGGACTATAAGGAACAGATGTCTGATGTTCTATCCCTTTTGAAGCCAAATAATCTTTAAACTGTTTATTAACATATTCAGACCCATTGTCGGTCCTGAATATCTTAATCTTAGACCCAGTTTGAGTCTCAACATAAGACTGAAACTCGCAAAACTTACTCATCACTTCTGTCTTTTTTGACATAAAATAAGCAAAGACTCTACGTGAATAATCATCTATAAAGAAAATTACATATCTGTTTCCTTGAAAAGAAACTTCAGACATAGGTCCGCAAATATCTGAATGAATAATTTCTAATAAAGAGGTAGATTTCTTGCAAGCAATAGGTTTAAAAGGTTTCCTACTTTGCTTACCTTCAATACAGCTTACACAAGGCTCTTTATCGACCTCATCGTATTCCAGTCCTATAGCTTGCCCCTGTTTAAGCTTACTCATACCGTACCGACAAAGATGTCCGAGACGTTTATGCCACAGGCGATATAATGAACCAGAATGCACAGTATTGGCCAACAAATCTTCAGAAGTATTTATTGAACAATCCAAAGTATATAAACCTCCATGAATAGAACCGTGTAAAACTATATTACCTGTACAAGAAAAATCAGTATAAAAATTACAACCTTCTTTATCAAAAACTACAGTAAAACCATTATCTACAGCCTTTTTTACAGATATAAGGTTCGAATTAAGTTTTGGGACAATTGATACATTAGAAATTGTACCTACAATGCCATCTTTAGTACTAAACTTGACTTCACCAACTCCTGTACAGTCTACCTTTTCTCCATTTGCAACTGTAACTTTACTAGTCGCTGTATATAACTTCTTGACATTTTGTAAAACATCTTCCCTTGAAGTCATATGATTGGTTGCTCCAGAATCGATGTACCAAATATCTCGTTGTTCCTTCTGAACAATATTTAGTGCTGAAGACAATGTAACTGCGTTAGCTCCCTTATTATCCTTATTTTTGTGAGGACAGTCCGGTGATTTATGTCCGGGCTCTTTACAGTTATAACAAACTATCTTCTTTTTATTTTTAAGTTTTTGTGAGCTCTTAGTAGCTGAAGTTGAACTTGTACTCTGTTCTAATGTACGAAAAACACTATTCATGTTATTCAATTCAATATTTTGTTTGGAAACTTCACTCAGTAATCTTCCTTTAACTAATTCAGTAGTTATCGGAGTATTAGAATTTTCCAAAGTCATAATTAGCGGAACATATCTCTCTGTAAGACCACCTAATATTATTGCAGCAAGAGAAGCATCCTCGATATCTTTACCAGGGGCGTAGCTACCGCCGTATCAGCCGTATCAATGATATGGGGCCCCCGGACTACAGGGGCCCCCAACGTTTGTAAGAAAAATTAGTAAAATGAAAAAAAAAATTAAAAAAATTGTTATACGTGACTATAAGTTTTCACTTCAGAAATGACAAAAGTCAAAAAAGCAATCCCTTTTTTTCCCGGAATAAGCATACGCCCAAAAGTTTGCAACATCCTATATCGTTTATTGTGAGATTTAGTTATTCTGAACAATAAATTGCTGTTTTCTTATTACAATGGGCCAAACGAGCAGATGAAACCATCTGATGTTAAATGGTTAACGTCACCCATGGATATTTGCAACATATTACATAAGAGGAGTTGCGAGTGTGTTGCCGACCTTTAGAGAAAAGATGTCTATACTCGACGCTTGAAAACCCCCAAATTATAGCGCTCAGGGAAAACCTCGGAGGAAGGTCATTCAAAGCTTCCATGCACGCGGAAAGAATGCGCGGAAAGAAGTGCGCGAAGCTAGCACATTGGTTGCAAACCATGCATCCAAGTGATGTTGATGAAACTTAGTCCTTCGGTGAAGGGTGGGATGGTAAAAACGTGATAGTAGCACGATATCAAACAGTTCTTCAGGACACTCACCGTTGTACACACGGTGAAAAACACACAGGGAGCCAATGTCTCTCATTATACTTAGAAGTTCTAAATCGTTCGTGATTTTGGTATCATCGACAATGCGAACTACCCGGCGTTGGATGGAGTCAAATGGGTGGAGTTGGTATTCAGGGGCACCTGCCCACAGGTGTGAACAATATTCCACATGGAGGTGGACCTGAGACTTATAAAGCAGAAGCCGATGTCCCGATGTAAAGTACTGGCCCGCCCTGTTCAGAACTCCAAGTTTTTTTGCAGCCAGCTTGGCTTTGCAATCCAAATGACCCCAGAATTGGACCTCGTCTGTAATTTCTACCCCAAGGATCCCAATACTTTTAGCGATGATTAGTGTTGTTTTGAAAACTCGGTGCCATAGAAAAGGGGGTTTTCTTAGAGGTAAACAAGCAAATTTTTGTCTTCAAAGGGTTGAATTGGACGATGTTGCGTCTACCCCATTCGGAGACTTGCTCGAATTAAGCTTCGATTTCAGGCACAAGTTGTAATCTTCTCTCTTCCACTTCCGATCGAGGGATATTATCTGGGCCAGTGGATAATGCATCACCCGTACTGCTATCTGCATAGCAACGAATATTGCTTGTTTGCAA
Source organism: Melitaea athalia (assembly GCA_905220545.2). Taxonomy (NCBI): domain Eukaryota; kingdom Metazoa; phylum Arthropoda; class Insecta; order Lepidoptera; family Nymphalidae; genus Melitaea; species Melitaea athalia. The sequence goes on from HG992196.1 coordinate 13,205,699, forward strand.
CATATCGTTAATACACCGAATGAACAGTGTGGGGGAGAGCGCAACTCCAGCTTTAATAGGCATGATTTCCGAACATACTCCGTCAACAGCGGATGGAATGGATTATGGAAATGGTTATCCATTTACATGATCCCTCGGGGAGGCCGTAAGATGGTAACTTCGCTAAAAGAACTTTATGGCAGAACCGTTCAAAAGCTTTGCGATATCCAGGCTGACTGCCATAGCTTCCCTCTTGCTTTTAATAGCGGTTACTCAGCGGTGTATTAAGTACACTAGAAGATCTCTAGTGCTGCGACCTCGACGAAATCCGTATTGTCGTTCACTCATTAGCTGGAAATTTTCCCGGTAACCAAGGAGCTGAGTACTAACAACCCACTCAATAACCTTAGAAAGCGAGGAGGAAATTCAATTGCAATGCAATTTCCTGGTAATTGGATGGATCTGTGCTGTCACCCTTTTTGGGGATAGGGTGCACAATTGATACTATCCACGAAGACGATACTATACCAAGAGAGATATGTAAGAGAGTGAGAATAGACGCGTTAGAATCGAAGTCGATTCAGGAGTACACGTTTTAAGCACGAGGGTCAGAATACTGTGAGGACCACTGCACTTCTTGACTTTGAGGGAATGCAGAACACGACGAACGACACTTTGTACAAAGCGCATATTACGCATCGTGTGCTCGCACCGTGGAATATTCGGTGGTGCTTTTCCCTCATCGTTAAGAGTTGAATTCGACCCAAAAAGTCAAAGAAGCCCAGAAATGAAGACTGACAGGAGTTACCTTCGACAGCTTTGGCAAGATACCAAAAGTCACGAGTTCCAGCTGGAAAGCCCAATAGTCTCTCGCCAATTCTGCAAATGTGTTTGAACTTGTGTTTGAACTATTGAAAAAAAAAAAAAAAATCGACTTTAGTTAAATCGTCAAGTGATACAATGTGAGTAGACGAACAAACCTCGATTTCTCTGGGATCCCATCGTCAGATCCTTGTCTCCTTTTCGTAGTGCCACCCTTGGGGTATTTATAATGGAAGAATCATCAAAATCGGTAAAACGACGAAGCTGTCCGCGAACGCGCATAATATATATATATATTTATATGTTTATGTGTATGTGTGTATATGTTTGTGTGTATGTATATGTGTATATATGAGTATGTATGTATAATCTTTCTCCCTACTTTATTTGTTTTGCGTGGTGTGCAGGTCTGTCTAAATTTAATATCGGTAGTTTCAAGTTGATAGCATCCTTGAATTCCTTAGTTTGGAATTCCTTGTTTTAGTATTTTTACAGTTGCTTTACAGTTAGTTTGATTGTTACAGTATTATTATTTGTTAATTTAAGAAAAACCTATTATTGGCAATACTACATGTACATAGCTATAAAATTTATGATTTGTAAAGCTGTTGGTTTTTTAAATAAATAAATAAATAAACTTTGCCCTAGTGATTTGCTTCCTGCAAGACCTGGAGGCAGCGTTGAATCTCTTCTCCAGGTTATACATCTATGAATCTCCCGCAACTATTGCTGCAGCCCAAGCTTGATAGCTCTCCAGCTTGAGATACAAGCTCTTTTAACATGCTTAAAATCCGAAACACAAAAAATTCATTCCATTAAGGAACTCATGGAGTTATTGCTGATAACATTCAATAGCCTTGCATCCAGTTTTCCGTAGGTAATAACAACATGTTTTCTATTCTTGACCCTTTCAGTTACAAGTTACAACCGCAACAGCTGAAAGAAGTTTTTCAAAACTAAAACTGATAAAATGACTAATTATTATTAGAACTTCGATGGGACAGTTACGGCTATCAGACTTGTCACTATTGTTTCTTCTTGGAGGAAGGGATAACTTATAATCAATAAATATTCATTTTTATTTAATGCGAGCATTTTTTTTTTGTTAGATATCTTTACCCTACATTGTTGGGGGCCCCCCAACAAATTTTGATACAGGGCCCCTCCATGGCACGCTACGCCACTGATCTTTACCTATATCAGATAGGTCTTGAGCCGTAGCCAATACTGCATCTATATATGACTCAATATTGTTATCAAAATCCTTTAATTCTAAACGATATAATCTACGCTCAAGTGATAATCTTCTGCCCATACTTTTATCTTCGTATGCAGCTGCAAGTGCCTGCCAAGCTTCAGAAGCACTTTTGCATTTCCTTACATGGGTTATTGCAGGACCATTCAGGGTCATGCAAATTTTGGCAAGGGCCAACTGGTCATTACGAGTTCTTATTTCTATACTGGTTTGATCGCCATCAGGATAGCCACAGATCGTTTCCCACAATTTTTCGTGCATAAGATACATTTTAATCTTAAATTTCCACTCACCATAGTCTTCACGTTTACTAAGGCTGAGCCACGAAAAAGGAAAAGAAGACTGCCGCATATTTAACATTTTGCTATCCATATTTTATAAAATGTATATTGCTATTCTATATTTTAATAGCTAAACACTTTATAAACTAAACCAGCTCATTAAATTCGTGCTGATAACGAATTGTTGTAAATATTTTTATTCTTAAATATTAAAATATTTACAACAATTAATACTTTATTACTATTAAGTATTAAATTTGAACCATATTATATATAGTAGATATTTATTTATTATTTATTTATTTATTTAAATAGTCCCACAGATGATGTAACATTTATTTTGTAATTTAATTCGAGCCTTTTTGACCTTTGTACCTGTTTTCAAGTTTGTATAAAACATGTTTTCCTAAATTTATTTTTATTATTTTCTGCTATTGTTTAAACATATATATTTTTTAATGTCTAGAATTCTCATTACAGTGTTAATATTACTTGATTTCATTAATCATTTCAATACTGTTGATTTTGACTTACTACTAGCTATACTTGATTCTCTTAACATATCTCCTAAGGTCTATAAGGAATATATATATTAAATTATGTTAAGCAACTTTATTTTATTACAAGCTTTTATTTAACTTGCAATGTATGTATGTATGTATGTAGTATGTATGTAACTTTAATGAATGTTTGTTCGGGTGAAATCTTGCAACTCAATTTTGAAGCAGATATCTTCAACCAATTGAGCTGAAATTTTGTATACAGGTTCAATTTGGATGACAATGCATGGTTTGTATGTATGCATGTATGTATGTATGTTTGTTCGGGTGAAATTTTGCAACTCAATTTTGAAGCAGATATCTTCAACCAATTGAGCTGAAATTTTGTATACAGATTCAATTTGGATGACAATGCATGGTTTGTATGTATGCATGTATGTATGTATGTTTGTTCGGGTGAAATCTTGCAACTCAATTTTGAAGCAACCAATTGAGCTGAAATTTTGTATGCAGGTTCAATTTGTATGACAATGCATGGTTAACTTTGTGAGGTCATTCTAAATCCAATATGGCAGCATATTCAAGAGTGCGGACTAGTTATTTTTAGTGCACTTCTACAATATGGGTATCAAATGAAAGGGCTTGCTAAGAATAATTCGAATAAAGTGACGCGATAACCGACTAAAAAGTCAAAAATAAATTAAATGTAAAAACCTTTTTAAAAAACAAGCTTTTATTTGAATGTGCTAAAATGAAAAAAATAAAATTTTACTTTAAAACTTTTACTATCTACTTATAAAGTCATTACACATAATCTATATGATATAAAAGCTTGTCGCAAGATTTGCTTGTAAACAAGTAAATTAAATAAGTTGATGTGATTGTGTAATCATATCTCGCGACAAGCTTTTCTATCATATAGATTATGTGTAATGACTTTATAAGTAGATAGTAAAAGTTTTAAAGTAAAATTTTATTTTTTTCATTTTAGCACATTCAAATAAAAGCTTGTTTTTTAAAAAGGTTTTTACTGTTAATTTATTATTCATTATTTTTCATGAAGTTACGTTATGTTGTTATGTCATTCGTCTTAATCTATCAATTTGCTTATAGTGTATATACGTATGTATGTATGTATTTATATATTTGTGTATATATATGAGTAAACTTATATGTACATATGTATCATTAAATATAGCATCTATTGTTATATAGTTATTTATTTATATCTGATTTTTTTACAAAATTTTGCGCCCTTCCCCTAGTTTATATGCAAGTCCTCTGCCCAAAGGTTGCCTGGAAGAGATCGCTGTGTTAGCGATAAGGCCGCCTGTTGCAATTGATGCAAGTTTATTGTTTTAAATTCTATGTATTGTTCTTTTGTGTATTGGTGTGCAAAAAGAGTTAGTAAATAAATATTACTTTGCAAAGTTTTATAATTGAAAAACAAAGCAGAAATAAACAACATTACACATACTATTTCTGTGGTTGCGATGTAACTATAAATTTAAGGTTTTCGTAATTTTTCCTGTATCTGTGCTATAAGACGTTGCTTCATACCTGAAGATTTTAGGTCGACGGGAAGTATTCTTTAGATTTTTATTCCCTTGTCAGTTGTTTGCTAGTTTCAATATATGCGGTTTAAATTGCTGTTTCTTTTGATATCGTGGACATAGAAGTTTGATTTTGTTACAGCTTAAAGTTATTATAGACGTGAGTATTTGATATGAATTTCAATTTAATACTTTTACGCGTTCAAGAGAAAAGTGGTATTAAGTGTAAAATTATTAAAATATTTTTTTTTATATGTAGTAACTAAAAATTTACACTTTTCGCAATTTTTCCTGTATCTGTGCTATAAAACGTTGCTTTGTACCAAATTTCAAGATTCTGACTTCACGGGAAGTACCCTGTAGGTTTTGATTCCTTTGCGACTATTTTCGATGAAAATATGCGGCTTAAATTGGTTTTTCTTTTGATATCGTTGACATAGAAGTTTGATTTTGTTACAGCTTAAAGGTATTATAAACCTGAGTATTTGATATGAATTTTAATTTAATACTTTTACGCGTTCATGAGAAAAGTGGTATTAAGTGTAAAATTATTAAAATATTTTTTTTTATATGTAGTAACTAAAAATTTACACTTTTCGCAATTTTTCCTGTATCTGTGCAATAAGACGTTGCTTCGTACCAAATTTCAAGATTCTGACTTCACGGGAAGTACCCTGTAGGTTTTGATTCCTTTGGGACTATTTTCGATGAAAATATGCGGCTTAACTTGGTTTTTCTTTTGATACCGTTGACATAGAAGTTTGATTTTGTTACAGCTTAAAGGTATTATAGACTTGAGTATTTGATATAAATTTCAATTTAATACTTTTACGCGTTTATGAGAAAAGTGGTATTAAGTGTAAAATTATTAAAATATTTTTTTTTTTATATGTAGTAACTAAAAATTTACACTTTTCGCAATTTTTCCTGTATCTGTGCTATAAGACGTTGCTTCGTACCAAATTTCAAGATTCTTAGTTCACGGGAAGTACCCTGTAGGTTTTGATTCCCTTGAGAGTGTCGAAAATTTGCATCATAAACGGCTGTATCTTTTGATTGCCTTGGCTTAGAAGTTTCATTTTTTCACAGCTTTAAGAGGCAGCAGATCTGAGTATTTAATATAAATTTCAGCTTGATGCCTCCACGCGTTTCTGAGAAAAAGGGTCTTGACAGACAGACGGACAACAAAGTGATCCTATAAGGGTTCCGTTTTTACCTTTTGAGGTACGGAAAAAAAGCTAAAAATAAGCTTTTCAATCTTTACATTTAAATTAATTCCATTTTAATATTGATATTTCTACTGTATTGTAAAATGAAGGGTTGGATTTAGAATCGTTTGGCACGAATTTAAGGGGGTGACGGGGTGGAGGGGGGGGGGGAGGTCCCCCCCAACCCCCTCGTACCACTCGCGATACAAGGTAATGCGCCGTTCTTGAAAAAATAGAAAAAAAAAATCTTACATACCTAACCTCCAAATTCGACAGTTTATCGTCATAATTTCTATCTGTGACATCTCCAGCACTGTGGAAGCCTTTTGCTGATGCGTTTAAACACTGGTTCAATAATTGTAGAGAGGCTGTGGTAATTTACCAAATAGATAAACAAATATACGATGGAAAGTCCGGAGAAGACGGTCCAAATAGATGACAGAAAATTTGGGTATCGAAAATATAACAAAGGTATAATCTAATTATAACTACTCTTTAGATTAAGACCCGCGTCGTCTAATTTTGAATTTAGATAGGTTAGGGTTATTTTTTTTTTGTTTTAGTAACAAAATCATGCCGATAAACAGTCTAATTTTGAATTTAGATAGGTTAGGGTTATTTTTTTTTGTTTTTGTAACAAAATCATGCCGATAAACAGTCTAATTTTGAATTTAGATAGGTTAGGGTTATTTTTTTTTTGTTTTTGTAACAAAATCATGCCGATAAACAGTCTGATTTTGAATTTAGATAGGTTAGGGTTATTTTTTTTTGTTTCTGTGACAAAAATATGCCGGTAAACAGTCTAATATTGAAATTAGATAGGTTAGGGTTATTTTTTTATTTTTGTAACAAAATCATGCCAATAAAGTCTAATTTTGAATTTAGATAGGTTAGAGTTATTTTTTTTTTTTTGTTTTTGTGACAAAAATATGCCGGTAAACAGTCTAATATTGAAATTAGATAGGTTAGGGTTATTTTTTTTGTTTCTGTGACAAAAATATGCCGGTAAACAGTCTAATATTGAAATTAGATAGGTTAGGGTTATTTTTTTTTTGTTTCTATGACAAAAATATGACAGTAAACAGTCTAATATTAAAATTAGATAGGTTAGGGTTATTTTTTTTGTTTCTGTGACAAAAATATGCCGGTAAACAGTCTACGGGTCTTAATCTAAGACTCAACATAATTATTATTGAGAAAACAATCAAAACATGATGTCTCCAATAAAAAAATTCATTATATTTAATTCCGTTTCAGGTCGGCAGGTAAGATTTCTTTTTTCTATTTTTTCAAGAACGGCGCATTACCTTGTATCGCGAGTGGTACGGGGGAGTTGGGGGGACCCCCCCTCCCCTCTCCACCCCCTCCCCCCCTTAAATTCGTGCCAAACGATTCTAAATTTCAACCAAAATGAATACCTTCTTTAACTTATCTTAAAAATATGGAGGAGAAAAAAAGGTTTACTAGGCTGCTAATATTATAAATGTTCTATGATACAGTAAACGTTAATTATAGGTTATTTCGGACTTTCGTATCAGTATTCCATTCTAAGATAGTTCTTCTCTTCTCTTCTTCTTCTTATCTATATATATAAAAGAGATTTCCACCCATTGACTCATCACGATATCTCTGGAACCATAAGGCCTAGAGACTTGAAATTTGGTAGGAATATTCCTTTCGCCGAGTAGAGTTCAGCTAAGAACGGATTTTAAGAAATTCCACCCGCAAGAGGGGGTTGCGGGGGTTAATAACATATATGGCAAAACAACGTTTGCGGGGTCAGCTAGTATAGTATAAAAGAACTTACATTAGCATCATGCGGCAACATATTCATGAAATGTTGACTGACATTCCATCGCAGAAAGTTATACCAGATGGTACCTTGGAAGACGTCTCCTCCATTGAGCAAAAGCGAGTCAGGCTCATCTTCCATAATCTGATTGATGGCGGTGTAGAGACGCGAGAAGCCTCCGATGCAGTCTCCTAATTCTGGGTTACATGGTGCTCCATTCGGAAGAATTTCGTCGTAACTTAAAAAAATATGTATTTCAGTAGTGTGGCTATGAAAATATGCTAGTAGTTCTTTGGCTTAATTTTAAAGCCCAAAAGAATTATGTTTTATATTTTTATTATACAAATGATTTGGTTAAATGAAATAAGAGCACTTCGGCTGCCCAATTTCAAAATACAGTAAGAGACAAATTTTTCGAAATCGATTTTTTTACATTTTTCGTTCCATTGGAGTCGTGTCAACATGATTCTATTATAACTATTAAAAAAAATAATTTTTGTCCCTTATTGTGTTTTGAAATTGGGCAGCCGACTTATACAAACATGACTATAGGTAAAATACACAAAGGCACCTCTGATGAGATTGATATAAAGTGGTACCAGCTAGATGTACAACTCACCATCACCCTGGCTGCTAAAAACACTGAATCCATTTTTTTCACCAGAATTTCTGCCGCAGATATGTCAATGTACCTATAATCTTTTTTTAGGCTACTATTTACCCATTCCTTAAATCACTACTTACTTTTTAACGATTTACTTTTTTTTGCATTAGACTTCAATAGGCTGAATTATCTAACTTTTCTTTTAATATTTGCTTTTGAAATAAGTACTTAGTCGTTATGACCAAGAAAAATTTCTTCCCACTATTGCGATTTTTGCACGTCGCAACATTGCAAAATTTCAGTTGTTCCTATGTGACTATATTTTATAAGAAATTAAACTTACTTACTGCGCATGAAAGTCATTATAGTGGATTATGTTCAATTCAAATAAGCTTTCGTTATTTTGCGCGTTAACCGCGCTTATAACTACAAGAATCACCAACCCTATTGACATAGCTTCTCGCTTCCCGAATGGCGACTGTCTGATGATACTTATATCTGGGTATATTGTGTAATTATCTGATCAAATCAATGTCAGCTACCAACATACCAATTAATCTTATCAATTATTATCTAATTTTATAAAAACTATTTGTTTTATTTTATTTGCTATTTTTTAGCAACTAAAATTCACGATGAAATTAGAAGTCTTTAAAATTAAAATAAGATAAGAACCAATAAGTAAAATTTATATTGAACTTTATGTTAGTTAAGTAGGGTCTAGAACGACACAGTACTAATATGAAGCAAAACAACTAAATTAATTTGACCTTTTTACTCGACCCTTCAGAGCCGAATCTAGCCAAGCGAGCCAAGTTCTAGGTTATCAGAAAAAGCGAAGCAGCAATTTTGCCAAAGGCTGTAGTTACTAGTTATATATAAGACGTCACCTTATTATAATCATCTCTTTCAAAGCCTCTCTTAATCTAGGACAAATTGTCTTACTTATTACATATAGGTAAGCAAATGAAAAAAAAAACAAGTGTATATTTCTTACACAATGTCTTTATTATACATTAATTTCACCAGCTTCATTTTCTCTTGACAAAATCACGTTGTTTTAAATTTTTAAAATTGGTTTCCTTTTTTTTTAAAGAAAACAAAAGCTGTCATAGTTAGTTAGTATACAATTTGAATGCGTCCGTCTAAGTCTTTGAAGAAAGTTCGGTGTCGGCGCATATACCGCTGCAGCATCACATAGTCCCAATCTAGGATCACAAGGTTCTTTCTATTCTGTGACAGCATCTGAAACATTATATAATTGTATTAATACTTTGATTTTTTTTTCTTTAAGGAGTTCTATTCCATAAGGACTACGCCACTCCATACTAACATCACACATGCTACATACAAGAAATTAATTGAAAAGAAGTTGGTAAATGAAACCTCACCCTAACTATTACTAGCACTAACTAAAATCGCACGGTTTGTTTACTTCGTATGATCAATCGATGTAGTCTATTTTGTGTATAAAGTTATAGAAGGCCAAAGAGTATCAATATTTAAAGACCAACACGGAGACGTAGATACTCAGTATACATACAGATATGTAGACAACCAAAGAGTGTCAATATCTATATATTAATACGTGAAGCAAAAACTTTGTGCCCCTTTTTACGGAAGTTGCGCGTACGTAGGAGTATGAAATTCCGCACACTTATCTATACTAATATATAAAGCTGAAGAGTTTGTTTGGTTGTTTGTTTGTTTGTTTGAACGCGGTAATCTCTGGAACTACTAGGCCGATTTGAAAAATTATTTCAGTGTTAGATAGCCCATTTATCGAGGAAGGCTATAGGCTATGTATCATCACGCTAAGACCAATAGGATCGGAGTTAGGGTTGCCAACCGTACTCTAAAATAGAGTATTGTACTCTATATCATGTAGGCGTGCTCTATAATCTATAACACTAATAGAGTACACTGAAATACTCTATCTTACACAATGTTTACTAAACTAGTGCCAGTCACGTAAAATTGTGCAAACCCATTATCATAACCAAAAAACTCGACTATTTGCTATCAATATGTTGGTATCCTCAATTCCCCAAGCCACATTCGGACATTTCCGAACGCAGCCACTAATCTCATGTCATGTCACAAGTTGTTTTGAGAAGTGTTTTGAGGTGACATTAATTTTGGCGCAAAAAAAATTTCTCAATTTTCCACTGCGTTGTGACTCTGTTTTAGTAATAATAACTGGTGGCTCTCTTCACTAAATAAAATATATTTAAGAACTAAATCATTTAGAACAAATTGTAGAAGAAAAACTTAATTTACGAAGACTAAATATACACATGGACAGTTTATATTCAGAAGTTTTAATTTTAAAAGAACTCTAAGATAAATTGTTAAATAACACAGATTTTAAGCAAAAGTCCACTGCAGAAAATGGCAATTTATTAACCAAAAAATAATATGCTGATGAATTTGCTTGTATAAAAAAAATAGGTATATAATTAATAATTATACTCTCTGTTCCCGCCACTTCAGCATTTACTGACTTGAGAGAGTCTTTTCGGTCATGAATGTGAAGTGGCGGAAAGAGAGAAACAGAGCTTCATTGAAATTGTTTATAAATGAGCTCTTATTCTATATAAATTTAGAGTTAGAATGTTTGGAGTCATACAATTCTTTTAAAAACAATGTAAAATTGTTATATGCTGCAAAAAATACGAAAATATACCTTTTTAAAAATATAAAATAAATGATACTCTTTTTTGGAAGTCCGTACTCTTTATTTACCTCCTTTGAAATCAGATGTACTCTATTTCTTTTAATAAAAGTTGGCAACCCTAATCGGAGTCCACGCCGACGAAATCGCGCGCAGAAGCTTGTAGTTTATATAGAGAAGGAGCGCGGAATGCTAATATTTTTTCAAAATTATACATAAAATACATTAAATTAATAAATAAAGCATTAGACACACTACCACACGCACACACGCATATTATAATATTTTGTTGATTGTCAAAGTCTGTACTTCTGTAGTCAAATTAAAAAGGTAGGTATTTGAGTCATTCCATGTCAAACCAACAAGGCACTCAACCTGACCCTTTCAGATTTGGCTGAAACTTTGTTTATTTATACTCTCTGACATCCTGAACTCAAATAGAGTTTTCAAAAAATTTAATCACTGATAGTTTTTTAGTTATAAATTTTTGAAAATTACAAAATCCGCGTTTTTTGACGTGCACTAAAATCTAAAATCTGCAATAACTTTGGTTCTATTAGAGATAGAGAGCTGTATGATAGCTCATTTTAAAGAGGGTTTAATGGGCTTTAATGTGATATCCAATTTGAACACATTAATGTACAAAATATTTTTTGAGTGAAACTCAAAAATCGTTTTTGAAAAATCTTTGTGTTGGTGTTTTTTAATTTATTTCAAATTTATATATGTTTTTATGTATAATTTTGTGAGTACACCATAAAAATTTCAGAGTGGGACCATGATGGGATCAGGAGATAGGTATGTTAAAAATACATCACTGAAGTATCACATTTTTTTTAATTTCAATTTAATTTGGAATAATTTAAGTTATGCAGGCCTAATTCTTATGTTTTAAATATAAAAATAATGTATTTTTAATATATTACACTTTATATTCACTGAAAAGTAATACAATGTAGGTAGACGAAAAAACATTCAAGTAATTACGCGTTATCAACGATTACCCAAAAAGTTCTAATCAGATCTTGATGAAATTTAAATGTGACCACATGATAAACATTAACTTTCGATTAAATCAAAAATCATCAAAATTGGTACACCCAGTAAAAAGTTATACGGTATAATACAACGCAGGTCGACGAAAAAATAGTCAAGTAAAAACGTATCATTAGATATAAATCGAAAAGTACTTCTTAGATCTCAAATAAATTTAAATGGGACCAAATGACACGCTCCACCTTTCTATTAAAACATTTCTTATCGAAATCGGTTCACCCAGTCAAGTTCTGAAGTAACATACATTAAAAAAAATACAATCGAATTGAGAACCTCCTCCTTTTTTTGGAACTCGGTTAAAAATAAAAAATAAAACTTTGTTTTTCATTTCCAAAGTTATGTTTCATATAGCCTAAGAATCAGAACCAGGCTATTAGCACTGAAAATTTTGTGAAAGGTACTTCAGTGATGTATTTTTAACATATCTCCTGATCCCATCATGGTCCCACTCTGAAATTTTTATGGTGTACTCACAAAATTACACATAAAAACATGTATTAATTTGAAAAAAATTAAAAAACACCAACACAAAGATTTTTTAAAAACAATTTTTGAGTTTTACTCAAAAAGTATTTTGTACATTAATGTGTTCAAGTTGAGTATCACATTAAAGCCCATTAAACCCTCTTTAAAATGAGCTATCATTCAGCTCCCTATCTCTAATAGAACCAAAGTTATTGCAGATTTTAGATTTTAGTGTACGTCAAAAAACGCAGATTTTGTGATTTTCAAAAATTTATAACTTAAAAACTATCAGTGATTAAATTTTTTGAAATTTATATTTGAGTTCAGGATGTCAGAGAGTATAAATAAACAAAGTTTCAGCCAAAACTGAAAGGGTCAGGTTGAAAACATTTTTTTATTGGTTGATTTGACATGGAATGACTCATTTAAAAGAAGGTTCTTTATTTGTCATAATTATTTGGTTTTCTTTAATTTAAAATTTTAATTATGGTCGAATTTCGACCTCTGGGCGACCACTAGTTTATATAAACACGATAACGTACCGTGTATCCACCTCCGCCGTCACCGATATAGTTTTGCGTGAGCACGCGGTAGACTTTGTCAGGCCTCAGCGGCTCATAGCGCGGCACAGCGCAGCGCACGCAGCGCACCGTGGCCGACACGCGCGACCCCGCCGGCGCTGTGGCGTTCACCACCATGCGCAGACCTACGCACGCAGCGCTTGGTTACTGAGTTACGTCAATCTGATCCGATTTTTTATACAGGACAAGGGTTGCAAGCCGGCGTACGGCACACCTGAAGGTAAGCGGCTACCGTAGCTTATTGATGCCTGCAACACCGGAAACATTGGAAGCGCTTTACCGATATTCCCCAGGAGTTCAAGCTACCTATCTCGCCATAGGAACACAACACTATTTCAAAATATTATTATTATTTATCATTGATCTTCCGTGAGGTTGAGATATTCATACTACCCTATTTTGGCTGTAAAGTGAATTTATGTTTCACACATTCAAATGCCATTGATAAATCACAGAATACATCAATAGTATTAGATTTTCACCCATATATTGACTCATCACGATATCTCTGGAACCATAAGGCGTAGAGACTTGAAATTTGGTAGGAATATTCCTTTTGCCGAGTAGAGGTCAGCTAAGAACGGGTTTTACGAAATTCCACCCACAAGAGAGGGTTGCGGGGATTAATATCATATATGGCAAAACAATGTTTGCGGGGTCAGCTAGTACGTTTATATACGCTTGAGAAGTGTCTCTCCAGTATCTGTTGTCGTCTGTCTGGTGGAGGTGTGTAATATCTATTTGAATATATTGATTACTACTTACTATTTACTTAGAAAAACACAATAACTTTAAAATGAAATTCAATATTTCTGTTAGTAGATTTAACTACCGCAGGTAACTTACCACCTAACTGCAACAGACGCGAACTGTAGAAGTTAGTAGGATCGTTTTGCGACACTCCTACTGAGAATTCCAGTGCTTCTAAGAGATACTTTCCTTCCAGATCATACATTTGGACGTAATTCTCGAATGGAAACACCATTAGCAATGCCTCGGTTGTTATTTCTGATTGAAAAGATATAATAATTTGAATTTTGCATATCCATTTTAAGCTTTTCACGAAAAAGCTAAGTAGAAATACGTGTAAAATTTACATCAATCTATATTGTAAGTAAGAACATTAATATTGCCTGCAGAAGATGTTATTATTAAATTATCATGACAAATATATTATTATTTTAGTAAAAACGAGGACATGACAAACGTGAGTATCCACCAGCAGAGAAGCGTGTAGGTATAGGTCTGCACAGGATTCATAGACTCACAGTTTTATACCTTAACTTTTTGTGCAAATATTTACGAAAAAAACACACTACTAACACTCCTGCACACACAAATAACACACACTCTAATTTAGACTTAAAATGGAACAGAATTAAGATATAAGATTAATATAATAATATTCAACCCATGTGATCAAACATTAATTTTTCATTTGAAGCAGATTTAGACCACAAGGCATGATTCTGTAGATATTGAATCGACTAAACACTTCATAATTTAATGACTTTGCTAAAATCCCTGTGTTTATAACACCATAGTAGGTTTTAAAATAACTCACTCACTCACTCACTCACATCAGCCTTATCTATCTTAAAAATAACATCAAAATATATTCAGATATTGTACCTACGTACTAAAATTCAACTGACCGTATTAAATTTTTAGGCGCAAGGATAACTGAATCGAGTTTGAATGAAAAATTAATGGTCGACAAATCTTATACTATTAAACGAGCAATTCTTGTATATATATATATATATATATATATATATATATATAATCTGAATCTCGGAATCGGTTCCAACGATACGTATAAGTACAGAGGATTTCGGGAGCGAAAAATTGATCTAGCTAGGATTCATTTTTAGAAAATGTCATTTTATTCCAGTTTTTAGGCAATAAAAAAATGGCTAAAATATCGTTAGAATAGGAAGGTTAATTTCGCAATTGTCATTAAAGTTGTAATAGCTCAGGTGGGAAATCGGACGGTCGAAATTGACCCAGAAAACCATGATTCAAATCTCAGTCTCCAGATTAATTCTATTTTCTTTTTTTTTTCACTCGTGATTTTTTATTTAAATAAAAATAATAGTACCTGGGTGACCGAGCCTAGCTCGGTATTTTCATTTTATTTTTTGTTTTTTTTTTTCTCGGTATTTTTATATTTTAATTTTATTTAAATAATAAATCCCGAGTGAAATTAAAAAAAAAAGAAAAAATTTATCTGGAGACTGAGATTCGAACCCGGGTCAACGCGATTTGTCACCCGCCGATTTCCTAATTACGCTATTACGGTTGTGATGTCAGTAGTGAAATTAAGCTTCGTATTCTAATGATATTTTTTCATTGCCTAAAAACAGGGATAAAACGACATTTTTTTTAAATGAATCCTAGCTAGATCAATTTTTCGCCCCCGAAATCCCCTGCATACTAAATTTCACGAAAATCGTTGGAGCCGATTCCGAGATTCAGAATCTATATATATATATATATATATATATATATATATATATATATATATATATACAAGAATTGCTCGTTTAATAGTATAAGATATAAAAATACCGAGAAAAAAACAAAATAAAAAAATAAATAAAATAAAAATACCGAGCTAGGCTCGGTCACCCAGGTATTGAAGGACTTATATGTTAATGTGATGGGATTAACGCGAACAAAATTTTTTAGGTAAAATATACTGATCATCAGTCTGCCTGCGACCACGGCTGGTGTAAGTGTAACCTAGCCGAGACGTTAGACCCCAATGTAATTTATTTTACCTAAAAAAAATTTTGTTCGCGTAAATCCCCGTGTGAACATTAAAATATAATAATGCAACGCGAAAGTTTAAAAGTAGTTAAATGAAGAACTCATAATAATGTGATGTTCGATTACCACCGGAGCCCAGGTGAGCGCGCACGCCGCCCGCGTTCATCAGACACACGTCGACTCCGCCCCATGCATCTGCATCCGCGTACTGCACCATCTGTCCATGTAAATATGTATGTATGTAAAAGTAGAGTTATTTTTATACTAATTAGCATTATTGGTTTGAATTATATTATAAAGGGGTATCTGTATTTTTTTATGCAACTACTCGTAGGTCAGCAAACAAGCTTACGGCTCACCTGATAGTAAGTGATTACCGTAGCTTATACCGTATCTTACGTCTGCAACGCCAGAAGCATCGCAAGCGCATTGACAACCCTACCCCCGACCTTCCCCAGGAGATCTGGCTGCTTTATTTACCATTGGAACACAACACTGAGAGCAGTATTATTTAGCTGTGATCTTCTGTAGGATTGGGGTACTTCCCCAGTCGGGCTTCTCCAGATTTTGAGCAGGACATTTCCTTGTATGTGTTTTTCATTGCTAAATTATGTGCTGGATTTATTCTTGTTAGTCTGGTTACTTGAAGTATTATTCATCGTTCACTGGACTAACTACTTGACTTCAATACACGACATATTTTTTTTATTAAAACAATATTTATTGCACGTTTCAATTTAACAATATTTAAACTTGAAATAAGTAGATATATACATATTTAGTTTTAATGAAGTTAAAAATATTTTGCTTGTTACACTTCGAAGGTTTCAAGCCTGGCTTGTGACTTAGTTCTTATACCACACGTGATTGGAATGCGGGGCTTATACTCGTAAAAATTTAGTCAGATCAACTTACCTCGTCGATGAGTCCATCACAGGCCCAATTGGCTACAATGCACTCGCCGCGGTAGCAGCCCCGCCGCAGTGGCACGATTGCTCGTCCTAGTACTTCCTTTCCCACCGCATCCACTTCTTGCCTCCATGGCTCTAACAGGGTCTCCATGTATGGGTCTGATTAAGAAAGCCTCATTCACATTATTGAAATATCTAACCATTAAAACTTTAGCATGAATCACAGCTTTTTATAGGCTAGCACAGAATGTAAGCCTTTTAGTTAATTTTAGAAATTTTTAAGCCTACATTAAGCATAATAAAATATTGAGTCCTCTACCTGATTCTTCTCGGTACAATGTACATTCAGAGTCAGTGGTAGCTTCAAATTAACTATAAGTGAACACAGTGTGTGGGGTGGCTGGTGTTATGAGTGATTAATTTACCTGTAGGTTTGGTGTTTCACAGGGTAGCACTCTTGATCCTACTTTATTTCTTGTGTATTTCAATGAACTCTGTAATGTAGCTCCTCTATGGCACAATTTCCAAGTTTGTAACACAAAAGAGAGAGACCTACTTAATGCGGCCCTAGTTGCAAAATTTCTTCCTAGAGGATGTCTACTAACTATAAACTACCTCGTTGCCAAATTTCATTTTTACACGACCAGCAGTTTTTGTGATTTCGTGATGACTTGATGAGTGAATGACTCAACGACTTTATATATAGAAAAAGTATGTAAATGTACCTTTTACGATAGATGTTCCGAGGTATATCGGTTGTCCTTGCCAAGATACAACTTTACCAGCCTCGTCTATAAACAATTTAATGTCGCCTAAGTATCGAGTATACGCTGCCGCCTGTACAATTGGTATCTAGAAAAACAATTCAAGAGTAAAAAGTTAGCTCCTTATTAGGCTCTTAATTACGTTGTACTCGTAACTTATTCAAATTTATTTCACTATCTATACTCGTATTTAAATTTTGTCTTCATTCTTGCCTTCTTCATTCTACGTGACATTGGCAAAACCAAAATTAGTCGCGTAATCTGGCTTTTAAGCTGAATTTTTTTTTTTTATGTAACTAGGGTTGGCAAACAAGCGTACGGCTCACCTGATGGTAAGACCGTAGCCTATAGACTTGGTACCGAATATGAGGATCATTTTATTACTTACTGAGCACCCTACGCTTTTCACTTAATTATTTTTCTACTTTTTAGTTCGATTGCTATTAAAGCGAGTTTTTTTTTTGTTTTTTTAAACTATAATTTATTTTCTGAATTTTTAGTGTCAAGACGACAATTGAAAAAAGCGTGTTATATTGTATTGTCATCGGCCCTTGACCCCTGTGCACATTTCCCAAGTTAATCAGACTCCCTAGAAGTAGGTGAAAATGAAGTTCAAAGATTCCGATACATACATACATACATAATACAGGTCAAGCTAATAAAGCGTGTTAAAAAGAATAATTAAAATCGCTCTACTCAGTAAAAAGTTAATTATGAGGTAGCACACATTAAAAATACAATCGAATTGCGACCTCCACATTCAACGTCGGTTAAAAAGGGTATAGGATACGATGGTATATCAGTATCAGCTGATCGCTTATAACGGCACTTGCTCCGAGTGTGACACTTATCATATTTAGGTCATCATACGATAATAAATAATTAGGTGAAATTTATATTTATTTTTATATACTTAGGATATAGATATACATATAGGGTATACTATATAGGATATTTAGAATCTCTGCAGAGATTTCATGTCAACTGGCGATATATCGAGGTACTGAGCTACTGAGTAAGACGTAAGACGCGGCGACGATGACCAACATAATTATCCAAGACCAGCGAATGAGATTCATTTTTCTTCGTCGTGGGTAAGACAGGAGGATGTAATGTCGCCGAAAACTGTTTACCACTGAGATGGCGGATGTCTTCAAGACTCTGGATTGAGGGGACGAGGCATCAACTCCAATGGTGAATACATCTCTAAGTCTCTAACATTCATTTCACCGGAGACCTTGGAGGAGCTAGGCCAAATGCTGCTAGATTAAATCGCGCTGGGCAAAATTATTTCTCGTCGTAATAGTATCTCATTAGTTCTCGTTATTTATTGAACAATCCAAATATATTTTAAGTTGAAGCATCTCTAGTTCTCTAGTACTGGTTTTATTTGTGACCTGGTTGTGTTGAACAAGGTTTTGGGAATTAACATAATTAAAAAAAATCTAATTTAAAATACAAAAAAAATAACTAATTGAAAAAAAACAAAAAGCCAGTCATGTGATGTTCCCAGGCGGTCACCCATCCAAGTACTGACCGCGTCACATGTTACCGCGTTAGCGGTCGCTCAACTTTTAACCCTCATGCGCCTAAAGAAGTTTCACTTCAAAAATAAAAAATATTGAGCAATAATTACCCTATGTCCATTAGCTTGAGTAATAACAGTAGGGTAGTCGCCAAAAGGTTGTGAGCCGTCCGGAGTCTCCCCGGTGTACAGCAGCGTGTGCGAGTGACCCCCCACTATGATGTCCCACGTTCGGAGACACACGCTCTGCCAGTGACCTAAGAGGGCCATATATTGAGATGAAACAACCTATACAAGGTTCACATCTGCGCAATCAGGGCTCTTTGCTATAAAAAAGTAGGGTTATATACTGCCATTCCACTATAACATTTATACCATATATTCAATGTACTCTGTGATTTATAGGTACTCATATTTTTCGTTTATTTTGCAATAATGAATTGTATGATGTAAGAACGTTTGTTTTACAGGTTAGTGATTAATTCGTATTATTTTTATTTTTTGTGTTACCAACACACGAGGATGTGGATCCATAGCTCAATTGGCAGAGCGCTGACACGGTATGTCGGAGGCGCGGGTTCCAACCCCTGTGGATCGAAAATTTTTGATATGATTTAAAAATGTTTATAATTTCCTCATGTGTGGGTAACACAAAATAAAAATAATACGAATTAAAAATAGCATGGTATCGTCTCTTGTCAAAGAATTCATTGTAATATGAAACTTTGTGTAGTCGGGTGCTGTAAAGGACTCGCTATAGACGGCGCCCAAGGTTTGCTTAAAACCAAATAAAAATCATCATATCAAGAATTTCGATCATTTGTTTGTTCTGTAGAGAGCAGGAGCCTACGCATTCGTTCACGCGCTTTCGCACGGCGGGGGAGGGCTGCCCTCCCTCCGCGCCGGAGCTAAGCGTAATTCTAACCTCAAAGGTGGTAGGTTAAATTTTTTGTTTTTTGAAACGAAATTATGTCGATTAACGGTCTAATTTTGAAGTTAGATAGGTTTTCAAGTTAGGTAGGTGGTACCAGAGGGTATAAACCGGAGGATTAAATAAATAGTATAGTACTCAACTGACATATCTGAGTTGTATCCCACGTGGGACAGCACTATGATGATGTCAACTCCCTGTGCAGTCAGTATGTCTGCTTCTCGGTTAATCGCTTCCAACTCATCTTCCATTATTATGCGTCCGATGGGCGCTGAAAACTGGAAATACAATGAGATTCTTATTTTCACATTCATTCACTCATATTTTCTTGTCGTACTAATTAAATACCTACTTAGTATTATACTCGTAGTATAGTAATCAGGCCTAATCACATACAAAAGATATAAAAAAGTATTGCACACTATTTATGACATAATTTTTTTAACACATTAGATATTTAGGTATTATGAGATGAAGGTAGACGAAAATCGAACAACATTATACTCGTAACGAAATTGATCTGATTTTTATGAAATTTATTAAAGTTTTAAATCTTTTTAAATATAATTAAGAAATTGTTATCAAGTGAAAAAAGTTGATAAATAATATCGGAACTAATATTTTTACAGTAGTTAAATTTTTAGGAGTAAAATTTTATTTTTTAATTTTTATATTATGAGTATGTGACTATAATTATGTTTGGCGCGTGAAATGTACCTACCAGTAATGCAATAAAATAATATCCTGCTTATAGCAAGTAGGTTAAGCTGATTTAACGTATTCGATATAGTAGAGTTTATAGATATTACCTGTGTATTAATGTCAAATGAGCTGCGATAAAATTATTTAATCATTATAATAATCGATTCAGCATTTTTTAAACTTTAAATGATAGATATTATGTGTTTGATTAGCGGATCTTGTTTCATTATCTATTTATAGTCCAGTCACTTTAGGGTTTCACCTCGGAATCGGAGATAATAAGCTGGAAACTCGTATACAGCTTCATTTGGCGTTCTAAAAGTTGTCTCAAAAGTCTCATATAATCTCGTGTCTGCGTCATAAGTTATTCGAGGTCAAAGGTCACGAAAATCGGTTTTTTGCCATTATCTCCGTTTCTATGGCTCCAATCACTTCAAGACCTATTATGAAAATTGAAGATAATAAAATTTGGCACAACTTTTGTTCCAACTTTTTTTTTGTACGCTCAACCCTTTTTCGAGATAGAGAGCGGGAGAGCACCCAGCGCTCAGGCATATATACTGTTATACAAGGTCAACCGTGAATCTCGGTGAATAATACCTTGTATATAGTTACTAATTCCTTAAAATATTATTAATAATAAATAATTTGTATTATTTATTAATTATTACATTGTATTCAATATTTTTTATATATATATAATATAATTTAAGTTAATTTTTATTTACTAACTGTACTTTTCGTTACAATTGAAATTAAAAATAAAATATCAATTTTCTTCTTCTTCTTCTTCATCATCATCTGCTGGGAAATTGAAACTTTCAATTTCATCTTCTGGATCAAATGTAGTTTCTTCCTCAGAATCGTCTTGCAATACAACAGCATTGAGACAAGCTTGCCCATTGCATTGTCCACAAGCTAAAGTGCATTGCAAGCCCGATTTTCCGCATCCGCACAAAATATTGTACTGAGTAATTCATCTGGAGCTGGTGGTAATAGTGTAGTTATTGGCTGCAGAAACTCATCTTGGAGTACCCAGCCCCATTCTTGAGGTTCTAAATCATGTCTAACCATTTTTGAATTTGGTAATAAACACGATTTATGTGTTGATAAGCTGCTGCACTTGTTGGTGGAAGATTAGATAACTGGACAGGTTTATGAAGTTTAGTAGATTTAATGAATTGAATGTATCTGTGATGGTCAATATTATTTTCAGATTTCGGAGCATTATATACTGCTAGCAAGATGCGTACTCCATTTTCGTATAATTGCTGTACAGGGCAGTTTTCTTGTAGAAAAACTTGAGCCAGTTCGTCAAAAATTAGCAAGTTTTTGCAGTAATTTTATAAAAGTTTTTTTCCCTTTATTAAACAGCGCAGAAGTTGTATCACAACCACTAAATGCATGTAGAATAGAATATGTTTTTAGAAAGGGGATATTTGTCAAAACTTTTTGAAGAATAGACTTGTGTTTTAACATTGCCTTTTCCAGGTTTTTTAAAAAAAATCTCTTCTTGATGTAACTGAGTGCGTCCAATCAAAATAACGAGCAAATCTATGTCTTCTCCTATAATGACGACAGTCTTCTCACGTTTGGATACTTCAATAGCAGTTTTCGATAATAAGAACATCAGCATCATCTCTCGCTTGACCTGTTGTGATATTTACACTTTTTAACTTTTCAATGAGTTAAAGTTTAAAGTTCAATTACATTTTAAACTTTAAATCTGTAAATTTTTAAATTTAAAATTTTAAAATCTTTACAATTTCAAGAGCAAATACTTAATAATTTTCTCTACTTACAATCTGTACATATATCTATATATATATATATATATATATATATATATAAAATATTATTATTTTTTTCAACTCAAACTCACTTTAATAGTAAATTAAACATTATACATATTTACAAGTCATAACTTAAGAACTAAATATTTACAGATAGTTTTGATACAAATCATGTCCGCGTGGAATTGTGCCAAGAATGCTGGCAGCATTTCCCCGTTGAATCGCTATGCCGATTCTCTGGGCAAAAAATGCACCAGCCCTCTTGTCACCAGTGGAGGCAATAAGGCGAGGAGTTATCTCATTTAAGAATTTTTTTGCACTGCTACTCCAAGGTCCAAGTGTTTCGACTGCAAACGGCACAAAGATGTAATTTGGAATTAGTGACGAATATTTGTGCCGTTTCGTCGTTTCAGCTTTTTCCGCCGCGGCACCCGCTTTTAAGGCTGTTTCCCTGACATGAGACGGAGCAAGTGTGTCAACGCAGGTTGCGTCCCACAAAAGCGCCCGTCCCCTTTCCCAGGGAACCAACGTCAGTCCATCAGGTCTCTTGCCATCATCGCGACTAATTCCAGTAGGCTCGATAAGAGCAGGAACGTCGATGGTGGCAAGAGCTCTTTTTATGGTATCATTTAGGGAACCGTGGCGGGGAAAACCTACCCGAACTCTTGTTGCAGGAAAGGCCGTGTAGTCCGAAAGAATCTACCTCCTTTCCGCACGGACATCTGTGTTCAAAGCACAGTGGAGTTCCCAACCGGAGACCGACAGCAACTCTAAAACTTTCATTGTCTAAAAGTGTCCCAAGATTTTTTGACGGCATTGCATGTAACCAGTGACCTGACTCTTTATTTGATAAAGCTAGAAGCCTGGCACGGTTTTTGTCACTTGTAAGATTTAGCGTCAAATTTATATGAGTATTGTGAACTATTGGCATATCCCAAAGTTTTTGTTTTGTAACATCCTTCGGGATATCGCCATTAGGACACCTTAACTTCCAGTTTTCTATTGCATCTGTAGCATCTGTAATTTCGACTGAATTTGATTTTAAAATGTCAGAACATAGACCCTTCATACTATGCACAGAAGCGAGAAAAGCAGGAAGAGCGACACTAGAAATTTTTCTCACGCCGATGCCACCGTCTCTAATAGGTAAAGTAGCTTGGGTCCATGAATTTTCATCAAAAGATAAATTTAGAATTTTTTCTAATGAATTTTTTAAAGTGGCATCAAGTTTTTCGGTCAGTCCAGGAAATTTCCAAATTGGGCTTGCGCGT